>PPKR02000010.1:0-19481 GCA_003706195.2 Ogataea minuta
CTTCGATTCCAAAGTGTAGTTTCGTATAGTTTGAAAGACTTACTAACCCTGCGACTAAATCCACTGAATCCATAATGTGGCTCAAAAAAGAGGAATAGCAAATATCTCTGTTCCCATATAAAAAACAATCCCCACTTCGAGAAGCAAGCCTGAAAATTGTCAAAACCTTAATTGTTTCAAGTTTGCAACCATAATTCTTTTGGAGTAAAGAAGCTAATATATTCACAAAGAGTGTTACTTCAAGCTGAGATGATCCTGTGTACCGACAACAGTCAACCTTTCTGCAGACAAAGTATAGAGTGTCGGGTGCGTCGTGACAACAATCTTGGATCGTTGAAGCAACGCAAGGATTCAAATCTAATCGTCTCAACTAACACGACACTCAGGAAAGCGTTCTTAAAGCCGAAAAACAGATTTGTATTAGCAAGAAGTGTCATCAGTGGCATTCTAAAGAGACGGTCAAAACGTCATGACCTAACAAACACGTCCAAAATTGCGTCAGCTGTGAGTACTGTAGCACATTGCATATCGTTCCTTTAGCTAACTCAA
Organism: Ogataea minuta; assembly: GCA_003706195.2. Classification (NCBI taxonomy): domain Eukaryota; kingdom Fungi; phylum Ascomycota; class Pichiomycetes; order Pichiales; family Pichiaceae; genus Ogataea; species Ogataea minuta. The sequence goes on from PPKR02000010.1 coordinate 550, forward strand.
TTATAGATTTGGAGTAAAAGAGACAGAAATTTTGAAAGATATTTCCGCTACCTTGAATCCAAAGACGACCAGCTTTCGAGCGAGACAGTGTCTGCCTACATGGGATTTGTGGTAAGCAGCTTCAAAAATACAATTGAACATGGCGTTCAATCGACAAACCGGATTATGTTTGCCGCTGGTCAACAAGACCCTCCAGTTTCTCTCCGTCGGGAAGGCAAACGAAAAGCTTCAACCTATGGCAGAATTCGCTTCAAGGCAGAAATGAATACGACAAGGAATAGCGGAGTTACAAATACAAAGAGGCCATGCGCTGGCTTAAGAAATTCAAGATTATCCAGCCCGTCTTCCGAAGTAGTGTTATGCATTCATGAATTTTCTACTCCTTTCTCGTCTGCTAAGATGGAAGACGTCTATTTTATGCCTTGACGACTTTCATCATGGACTGGAACAGAGAGGTTACAGCTACGTTGAGCCTTCTAGCAGATCTATTATTATATAATCAGAATCGCTGACAGAATATATTACGTAAGAAGAAGTAATAAAACTTTTACAGCTTCAAAGAGGCGTTATGGTAGGTTATAAAACGGATAGAGATAAACGCCCTCACAGTAGCAGAATAGGCATCATGACAAGTGGAAGAACGGATATTTGCAACGCTTTTAACACATGTAGACACGCAACCTCAGTGTGTAGTTTACCCACCGAAGGCTCAAATATGATTCCCTCCTGGTACACCGAATGTAAAATGATGCATCGTCTGGAGGATAAAGGGTAAGTTAGGCAGATCAACAAGTAAATCAGTTTAATCGAGGTTCAAGTGTTTTGGAAAGGGATCGAGTAAGTAGAACATCATCGATTACATAACATTAGATGGACAGATGCGATTCTTGACACCGTTAATGGATATATTGGCTATAGACAAGTGTGAATCAATCACCACTCAGACCTTAAGTTGTGAAAGCATTGTCCAGTATTCGTCCGAGAAGTAAATGGTTCAATGCGCCTAGCTTTTATTTTTTTTTAAAAAATTCGCGACTAAGAAGACTGAAATCATATATTTTGTTTGATATCGGTATACTGACACATTTATCCGTGTCAATATCAGCTTTGAGAAGAACCACAAAAAATTATTTTAAATTACCCTCCAAATAGTGAGAATCGCTGCAAATAGACGTGATGACCAACTCAAACAATGTTGAAAGGTGCAGCTCTCTCAAGTGGGATCCATATAATCTCTCTGCCCAACTTTAAACAGTTGTCTTCAGTTGATGATGGTCTCACAAAATGCTGGAACTTTTCTGGGAGAGGCATTCGATGTCATTCGACCCGCCCTAAGGGATTCCTCAATGATCTGATGAGCCTGCTGGAGAAGCCGCCAGCTAAAGATATAGATAACCATATTGAGGTAAGATTAGGTGCTTTGACATCAATCGAGGGACTCGGATCGGTCCACTATCAAAATGTCGAGCGTCAGCTGAATTCTGCTTTGTGGCAACCTGCTACTCATAGGATCGAAGAAAATCCGAAGGCAAACTTACGCAGTCAATATATTCTGAAACAGGGAGATGTAAATGAGCTGGACCGGCAAAAAGATTTGATTGCGTTTTCACGTTTCTTGATCGCTGAGCGGAAGCTGAAGGTATCCTCTTTGGCTTCCTTCGTCTTCGAGATGGATCAGGCAACCATCTTGATGCTTATTGAATCTTTGGAGGAATGTTTGGATTTGAAATCTACTCGTCGCGGCTCTGTGTTTCTATGTCATGCTTTTGTTCTATTAACGTACCGCCTCAATCAATTGGATTCAAAACTGCTTTCGGATGTTTTAATACGACAAAAGCTATATAGCCTTTGGCTACCCTGCATACGAAAGGGATGGTTCACAAATCCAAAGTATTTAAGACATTTGGTATCAGTCCTGAGTTCGTCTAGTGCCGAGCTGAATATGATCGAGATTCTAAAGTTGGCTCAAAGTGGGAACTTAGTGTATTCGTTTTGGGAGATAAAGCCGACCGAGTTTCAGAATCTCAAGCCGATATTAGGAAATATCAGATCTTGCAAAAGCAGTTCACTTACTGCGGAGCAGAAGCTTCTATTCTATCTTATCTCCAATCCTGCAGTTCATATGAATAGAGAATTCATGAAAAGACTTAGCAATTTATCAAGAGAATATAGATTATCCTACGGCGAGTGTGCTGGGGATGACTTTTTTACGGTTCTTAAGGGACTCCTTGCATCGATGGACTTCAAGTACTCTCTGCGCTATTTTGCCGGCTCCAAATGACATGAGTCGAAGCGGGTAAAAGTAGGATCGAAGATTTTCAAGAAGACACTGACTAGAACTCCGAAAACAGATAGCCGAAGTCGTCTTTTGCATCGAAATTCCCATAATCATAGTCTTCTTCAGGATATATTTCGAATTGAGAGCTGTCGCCAACACCACTTGGGATATTTGGTTCGTAAGGTGTTTCAATGTTACCTGAAATCAAATTCTTCCACACAACTTCGCGAAACCATACGTGGTTTTTTATATCTCTCACTCCATTCTGTAAATTTCCTAATCTGAAAGTAACGTTTTTTGTGATCAAGCCCTTAAGCAGTGATTCTGCGTCAGTCTGGACGCTTCCAGGAATAGTCAGTTCGCATTGTGTTATCTTCTCATAAGTTTTTATAGGTGAAGGGTCATAGAATGGAGTTGTGCCTGTGAGCATCTCATATATCAAGATTCCGAATGACCACCAGTCAACAGCCTTGTTGTACGGTTGAACAGCAATCACTTCCGGCGCAATATAATCAGGAGTACCACAAAGAGTATAAGTACTTGTTTCAACCTCCTTTGCAAATCCAAAATCGGTGAGTTTGATGTGACCTGATCTAGCAAGAAGTATATTCTCTGGCTTGAGGTCTCTGTAAATGATATTCTTTGAGTGTAAGTAATCCAAGGCCAGCAGAATCTCCGCCGCATAAAACTTTGCGACCTGGTTAGGGAAGAACTTTGATTTGCGTAAAAGCGAGAAAAGTTCTCCACCTTCTATGTAGTCCATTACCATGAAAATTGACTTTCGGTCCTGAAACGTACCCCACATTCTTATGATGAACGGATGCTGTAGTACAGACAATATTCGTCGTTCGTCATTAGTATGCTCAATCTGCTTTGCCTTGACAATTTTTCTTTTTCTTGATACTTTCATTGCGTAGTAGCGGCCGTTATGTATTGACCGCACTAAATGGACACGGCCAAAAAATCCAGTTCCCAACGTCCTCACAACGTGGAAATCACTAACAGAATATTTTCCTTTCGTCGATTTGTAAGGTAAGGACGACTTAGATGTAGATAAACCTGGCAAGCATTCTATCGGGTTGTGGGAAGGCTTACCGCAAGACTGACAACACTCATCCGATCCTGATACTTCTGCAATATCACTGTCTTTGACGTCATCAGATGGAAGTTTGTGTTTTGGAGTGGTCCTTAAACGCTGGAAAGAAGCATGTTGCCGTTCATATTGTTCCTGTATCGAGAGATCCAAGCTGAGGTCATCATTTTCCAGTTCATCGTGTGAGATGTCGCTTTGATCTACTTTTCGGGGCGTAAGAACTCGGCCAGTTAGTTCCTCAATATTCATCATGATTCGAAAAAGGTTAAGCAATCAGTGGCTGATTACTGCATGTTAACGTCTGGCAATTGAACTCTGTGTGCTGTAGTTGTCGCTTTAGAGCTATAAAAAATTTATTTGAATTATTGAATTTCCATTACATAAGCGTTGTCGGAGACTTGGGTGCATTCCATCGAATATTCCCTCGTATATAGTAGCCCTCGACTTACGGTAACGACAGCTGTTTTCAACTGTTGCCAACTAGGATTCATCTAGCTTTGCGATAGCAAAAACTCCCATTGCTAGGTTGGGGATTTATGGACACGTAAATCACGGTACAATAATAGTAACTTATTTCGCGGATCTTATCTAGTGTAACAATAACAGTCAAATGGTTTACCAACCAGCTATTCCGCGTCTTTGTAGAAGGAAATCTCACGTACCCGGATGATTTGAAGATTACTTACGTAGTCCTAGATGCTTCATTCGTATACATTAGTCCGCTGACTTCGCTCATAACATTGAACCAAGTTTTAAATTCATCTTCGGAAGATGCTCTCAGTATCATTGACTTGGTAGTTTTGATAAATGCAGACGAAACATCTTTGCCCTGCACTCGGAACTTGTAGTCGTCCTGCTCGCTCAAATCCTTTATTGAGCAGTCAGGAAGATAAAATACTACTGAAGGTTGAATTCCCGTTATTGATCGTGAAGGAAACTCAAACAGGAGACGAGACTTGCTGATAACATAGTAGTGCGAAGACATTTTGGAAGTGAACTTCCCGTCCTTCCGCGCCAGCACTCCTTCAAGAATTGGAATTGTAGAATAGTGGTTCATATTCCTAAAGGTAATGGATTCTAAAGTCCTTTTTGGAGAATCTTGCTGGGAGCCCATTAGCTCAGGATTGCTCATAGTGAGTTTATCTGGTTTAGTATAAAGCCTGTCTTTATAGATATTTTGAAATCGGGCCCATTCAAGATCATTTGGCACGCTCTGTAAAAAGTTATTCAAACTCTCTGCCTCAAGAGCATAAGATTCATGAAGATGTTGAAGTGCAAGGGATACCGTTTGGAATATATGCTTTAGTTCTTGCGTAGTTTGAACCTCGGTCAGTTTCAATTCGTTCTCGCTTTTATGAAGAAAGCCTGAAAAGTCGTGCTCTGCCGCTAATTGGCGTTCGGCCTGTGATAAGACAACTCGTTTATTAAGGTAAGGATCATGGTGATAGTCCAATTTTCCTTGTTCATAAATTTCTTCAAATCGGCCTATTGAGGTCTCAAAGTGCTCGAGCTCTTTGTTACTAGTTTGAACTGCATGCTTGAACTCCTTCTCCTGTTTCTGGCTTTGAGCATTGAATTCCTTTTGCTTCGCACTCAAAGACTGGTACAATCTTTTGAGACTTGGAATAGACTCTGTTTTCAATGTGGTCTCCGTGTTTGTTAAAATATTTAATGCTTTCGACGAGCTGGCTTGCATTGAGTCAAAGAAGGAATTGAAATCAGGATCTGCTGATGGCCTTGTTCCGGTTTCTAAGGATCCAGAAACCGGCTGGTAGCCTTCCGGGTCAACTTCAAATCGGGCATACGACTCGACAGAACCATGCTTTTGAAGCTTTTCGCGAAGTTTCAAGTTCGATCTTACAATTGAAAGGTAATCTTCAACATACGATTCAAAGTTGGATACCAGAACCTTATATTTCTCGAGTCTCGCGGAAATTAATGGAATAGAGTTTGGGAGCGATACAGTCGATAAGCCAAGGTTATTATCAAGGCTGTCAGCTTCAGTGACCTTGCTAGGACCTTGCATGCTCGTGGGGACCACTGAATCAATAATACCTAATAGGCAAATATCGACCCTTTTCGAGCTATCCGATTTATGCGAAGTGGATAAGAATAGTAATTTTTGAACACATATACACTCCAAAATATGATATTCGTCTATACACTACTATGATGACGTAACAATTGCCGTCTCAAGTTGTACATTGCACAGCCTCGTATTTGCTCAACAAAACTTTCAACAACTTTTACATAAAGCTTGAACTGATCCCGTCGAAAGATTTGAATTCTGATTTATCAATCCTGTGTTTAATATAATGAGGGCTGAGATAGAGCAAGAATTATCTCATGTTCTGTTGACAGAACTTTTGGCGTATCAATTTGCTTCTCCAGTGAGATGGATAGAGACACAAGATGTTTTCTTAAAACATTTCAACACTGAGAGGGTTGTTGAAATAGGCCCGTCTCCAACTTTGGCCGGAATGGCTTCTCGCACGATCAAAGCCAAGTACGAATCGTACGATGCTGCTTTGTCTTTGCAAAGACAAGTTCTTTGCTATTCCAAAGACCAAAAAGAGATTTATTACACTACCGATCCTTTGGAAATAGCTGCAACCTCGATTGAGACTCCTGCGGAGCCTGTCAGTTCCGCAAAGGTTGAGCTTGGTGGCACGCCAGCTGAGGTTTCTCCGCGTCAGTTTACTCCTGCCACATCTCAAGTTGTCGAGATTGCGGATGAACCAGTAAAAGCCTCGTTGATTTTGCAATCTCTGGTCGCACACAAGCTCAAAAAAGCTTTAAACGATATTCCTATGTCTAAGGCTATCAAAGACTTGGTTGGTGGAAAATCCACAGTCCAAAATGAGATACTGGGTGATTTAGGTAAGGAGTTTGGAACGACTCCTGAAAAGCCAGAGGATACTCCTCTTCAAGAATTAGCCGGCCAATTTCAGGAAACGTTTTCTGGGAATCTTGGCAAGCAGACACTTTCCTTGATCGCTCGCCTGATGAGCTCAAAAATGCCTGGTGGGTTTTCGGTCGGTGTTGCAAGAAAGTACCTCCAGTCTAGATGGGGACTTGGCTCTGGGAGACAAGATGCTGTATTGTTGTATGCTTTGACCAGTGAGCCGGCCCAGAGATTGCCTTCGGAGATGGAAGCCAAGGTATTTCTGGATGCCTCCGCGCAACAGTACGCGACACAAAATGGAGTCACTCTGGCTCAAAATTCGCCAGGCACTGGAGGTGCATCTGCGTCTTCGGCAGTCATTGATTCTGCCGCTTTGGAGGCAGTGACGAAGGAAAGTAAGTCTGTGGCTCGTCAACACTTGAATACGTTGGCAAGGTATCTGAAGTTGGATTTGGCAAAAGGCGAGAAGCTATTAGTCAAAGAGAAAGAAGCGGGTGCGATTCTCCAGGCTGAATTGGACTTGTGGTCAGAGGAGCATGGAGAATACTACGCTTCTGGGATTAAACCGGTGTTCTCGGCTATGAAGGCCAGAATTTACGACTCTTATTGGAATTGGGCCAGGCAGGATGCCTTATCAATGTATTTTGACATAATTTTCGGCAAGCTCAAGTCGGTTGACAGAGAGACTGTTACTCAGTGTATTCAGATCATGAACAGAGCAAATCCTACACTTATCAAATTTATGCAATATCACATTGATCACACTCCAACCGAAAGGGGCGAGACATATGAGTTGGCAAAAAAATTAGGTCAACAGCTTATCGATAATTGCAAGGAAGTCATCAATCATTCGCCTGTTTACAAAGATATTTCATATCCTACTGGGCCAAAGACAACAGTTGACAAAAAGGGTAGAGTTGTTTATTCTGAGGATGTAAGACCGGCGGTGAGGAAGCTTGAGCAGTATGTCCACGAGATGGCTCTTGGGGGTGACTTGACTAAGGATTCTCAGCCATCCATCAAAGATGACTTGTCGAGGATTTATAAGGCAATATCTGTTCAGGCGTCGGCAGAGACTAAAGTTGAGTTTCAAAAGCTATACGCTAAACTATTAGATTTTGTCGACGAGTCCTCGGAGATCGAAGTGACCAAGTCAACAAAAGCTGTCCTTGGAGACGATAGTACGCCTGAATCAGATACTGATACTGATGAAATTGCATCACTGAAGGATTTTGCAGAGATTCAAAGACCTGTGTCATCGACGATTCCGCCAGAGACAATTCCTTTTCTCCATCTCCAAAGGAAGGATCGCCTGGGTTTCTGGAAATATGACAAATCCTCTTCTTCCACGTATCTTGATGGTTTGGAGAAAGGTGCTGTTAATGGCATTTCGTTCAAAGATAAATTTGCTCTCATTACCGGTGCTGGTGCAGGTTCCATAGGAGCTGAAATCCTCCAGGGTATGCTTTCAGGGGGTGCAAAGGTCGTGGTTACAACTTCGAGGTTTTCCAAATCTGTCACGGAGTACTATCAGCAGATGTATTCCAGATTTGGGGCTTCTGGATCGACATTGGTGGTGGTGCCTTTCAATCAAGGTTCTAAGCAAGACATTAAAGCGCTGATCGACTACATTTATGATGACACCAAGAAGGGTGGTCTTCACTGGGATCTTGATTATATCGTTCCTTTTGCGGCAATTCCTGAGATGGGCATCGAAATAAATGCCATAGACTCAAAGTCAGAGCTGGCGCATAGGATCATGTTAACCAATTTGCTCAGGCTTTTGGGAGAAGTTTCGAATAAGAAGAGAGAAAAAAACATTTGGACAAGGCCTGCACAGGTTATTTTACCTTTATCTCCAAACCACGGAACCTTTGGCTCCGATGGTCTTTATTCCGAATCCAAGCTTGGCCTAGAGACGTTGTTCAACAGATGGCATTCAGAGTCTTGGTCATCATTTTTGACTATATGCGGAGCAGTCATTGGATGGACTAGAGGTACCGGTTTGATGTCTGGTAACAATATCATTGCTGAAGGAATAGAGAAGTTAGGAGTTCGGACATTTTCGCAAAAAGAAATGGCATTCAACATACTGGGATTAATGACTCCAGAGGTGGTTCAACTGTGCGAGGAGTCTCCAATAATGGCTGATCTAAATGGTGGTTTACAATTTGTTGAGAATTTACGAGAGTACATCAACAAGTTAAGGTCAGACATCAACAGAACATCCGACGTGCGTAAAGCAGTCAGTGTTGAAACTGCTCTCGAGCACAAGATTGTTAACGGCCCAGTTGCAGATGACCCCTTTAATAAGGCAGAAATCAAACCGAAAGCCAACATGAAGTTCGAATTTCCACAATTGAAAACATATAAGCAACTAAAGGATATTTCTCCAAATTTAGAGGGTATGCTTGACCTTGAAAGTGTGATTGTCGTGACAGGATTTGCTGAAATTGGCCCGTGGGGAAACTCAAGAACTCGGTGGGAGATGGAGGCCTTTGGAGAATTCTCGCTGGAGGGTTGCATCGAGATGGCCTGGATCATGGGCTTCATCAAATACTTCAATGGCAGGATCAAAGGCAAGCAGTATACAGGCTGGGTTGATTCGAAGACAAATCAGCCTGTAGACGACAAAGATGTGAAAAAGAAATATGAGAAGGAGATCTTGGAGCATTCTGGAATCAGGTTAATTGAGCCTGAACTATTCAACGGTTATGATCCAAAGAATAAAAAATTGGTGCAAGAGGTTGTTATTCAGCATGACTTGGAACCATTCGAGACTGACCAAACAACAGCAAACCAATATAAGGCTCTCCATGGAGAATTAGTTGAGTGCTTCCCGATCGAGGGTGCGGAAGAGTATTCTGTTAGAATTTTGAAGGGAGCAAAACTTTATATACCGAAGGCACTGAGGTTCGACAGACTAGTTGCTGGTCAGATACCAACGGGATGGAATCCTCAAACATACGGAATTGACGATGATGTGATTTCGCAAGTTGATCCAATTACATTATATGTTTTGGTCACCACAGCTGAGGCGCTCTTGAGCGCAGGAATTACTGATCCTTATGAGTTTTATAAGTATGTCCACGTTTCTGAAGTTGGAAATTGCTCAGGTTCGGGAATGGGTGGTATCTCTGCTTTAAGAAGTATGTTCCGAGATAGATTTTTGGATCAGCCAGTTCAGAATGATATTTTACAGGAGTCTTTCATAAACACAATGTCTGCTTGGGTGAATATGCTTCTTCTTTCGTCGTCGGGACCTATCAAAACACCAGTTGGCGCTTGTGCAACCGGATTGGAATCTGTTGATATTGGAATGGAAACAATACTTTCTGGTAAAGCAAAGATTGTCATTGTCGGCGGCTATGATGATTTCCAGGAAGAAAGTTCTTACGAATTTGCAAACATGAATGCGACATCCAACACGGATGAGGAATTTTCCCATGGTCGTACTCCATCGGAGATGTCAAGACCTGCAACAACTACGAGAAGCGGCTTTATGGAAGCACAAGGTGCTGGGCTACAAATTTTGATGACAGCTGATTTGGCATTGAGAATGGGTGTTCCAATCTATGGTGTGGTCGCGATGGCATCGACTGCCAGTGATAAAATTGGCAGATCTGTCCCTGCACCAGGGAAGGGTATCTTGACTGGTGCCAGAGAATATCATGGAAATTCAACGTCCAGGTCACCTAAACTGGATATTCAATATAGAGCAAGGCAGATTAGGGCAAGATCTTCTCAAGTTAATGAGTGGGTGCAAGATGAATTAGCAATTCTTTCTTTGGAAGCTAAAAAACTTTCCGATACGGATCCTACATTCGATAAGGACAGTTTCCTTGCCGAAAGGACTGAGGAAATTACTAGAGAAGCTAAGGCTCAAATAAAGGAATCGCAGAAACTGTACGGTAACGAGTTTTGGAAAAACGATCCTCGTATCGCGCCAATCAGGGGTGCCCTGGCAACGTTCGATCTAACGATTGACGACTTGAATGTTTGCTCTTTTCACGGTACATCTACAAAGGCGAATGAAAAGAATGAAACGGCAGTAGTCGACGAGATGATGAAACACCTTGGACGTTCGGAAGGAAATTCAGTGTACGGCGTTTTTCAGAAGTTCTTGACTGGCCACCCGAAAGGAGCTGCTGGAGCTTGGATGCTGAATGGCGCTTTACAAATCTTACAGACTGGACTAGTCCCTGGAAACAGGAATGCTGATAATATTGATAAAACTTTGGAGAACTATGAACACGTCTTATTCCCCTCGAGATCCATTCAGACTGATGGTATAAAGGCTGTTTCTATCACTTCTTTTGGGTTTGGCCAAAAGGGTGCACAAGCAATACTGGTGAATTCTGATTATCTGTTTGCTTCTTTATCGGAAAATGATTACATGCGTTATCAACAGTTGGTGAGCTCGAGATACAAGAGATCGTACAGATACATGCACAATGCTATCAATACGAATTCGCTTTTTGTGGCCAAGTCGAAACCCCCTTATTCAGATGAGCTTGAAGAATCTGTCTATTTGGATCCGTTGGCTCGTGTTTCGCTAACTACAGATAACAAATACATGTTTACGGCATCAAATATTCAAGCTTCTGGTGTCTATCCCTCAGGCTCTTCACATAAGACGGCACGAATATTAAGGGAGATGACCGATTCAATGGCCGGTGAAAAAGGTGTGGGAGTGGATGTAGAGCTGATAGCCAATGTGAACGTGGCTAATGACACCTTTTTGGAGAGGAATTTTAGCGAGAAGGAGATATCCTACTGCAAGGCAGCTCCTTCGCCGCAGGCATCATTTGCTGGCACCTGGTCTGCAAAAGAAGCTGTTTTCAAATCCATCGGAATCCAGTCAGCTGGTGCAGGTGCTCCAATGAAGAGTATAGAGATCTTGAGAGGCCCTGATGGCGTCCCTCAAGTTCTTTTACATGGCAAGGCAAAGGAAGCTGCTGGAAAAGCAGGTGTCAGGTCAACAAAGGTTTCTATATCACATGATGACCTTCAGTCAATTGCAGTGGCCATCTCAAAGTTCTGATATTGTACAAAAACCTATTAAATGTTTACAAATAAATTTAAAAAGGTTCCTTACCGGCATGCAATACAAAGCCTATTTCATAAGAAGATTCTGTCGAGCCATTTTTTGCTGTCTCAGACTCAAGGCCAGAAGCGTGTCTACGATAGTGCGACATTCATCAGAGTTTAACGCCTCCAGATAATATGTTTTAACCTCTTCAGTCGTTTGCTTAGAAATCACAATTTTGAAATAATTTGCAACCTTTGTACTTTGTTTAACCTTGAGAATTTGATTTATGTTAAAACTCGACGCTTTGGAATCATACCACGAGCCTTTCGATTCATTAAATGGTAAGATGTAAACTTGGTGCCCATCTATTGCGAGAGATTTGGGAAACCTACTTTTGAAAGACATTTGCTGCCGCCTCCACACTGTCCATCGATAGTAAGTTGTTGAATTCGTATCTCCTTTACTATCAGGTAGTGCGGTAATATGCCTATGCCTATCCACTGACTCCGAGAAAGGCTGATTCGACCCAGTCAAATGGAACAAGGTCTTAAATTTCTTCTTCGTTTTCGAGACTGGAATTTTATGGTCCTTCCGGCTACCCATAAATTCGGGGTCATCCATCAGGAATTGGCTCCCAGGATTTTCTAAGATCAAGCTAGGTTGTGGTTCAGACTTTTTCTTCCGAATATGCGATAAATTCTTGCCAGACGAATAAGCATCTGGCCTCATACCCACTGATGCGATATCACCCGAGGCTCCAATAGCATTTGCCGAGTCGTCCTCTATTGTCACTCCAGATTGGTTAGCAAAAGGTGGGCGAGAACTGATTAGCACCCGCTCATTTTCAGCGGCCAAAAGCGACCGACGGCTATCATTTATTCGCACCTGGGAGGAGCTTAAATCTCTTTCAAAGGCATCATGAGAAGTCAATTGATTTGAAATGTCAGCTTCTTCCATACGTCCACCAGTAGGTCTTGCAATACGAGACTTCATTACAAATTCATCTGCACCATACGAAGATATCGCTCGCTTTCTTTCCAACGGTCCCATATCGTCGTCAATTTTGCCATCTTCATCGGCCAAATAAAGTTCCCATAATTCAGGATCAAAATTGGATCTGCCCGAAGACGCAAAGAAAGTAGGCCCTTTCCATAATTGCAGCAAAGTGAAACCTATTGCCTCCTCTACCGTGCTTGAGTCTCGGACACATAAGCACATAGGATTCGAATATTTTACCTTCAACTCCGGTATTGAGACAGTGTACCTGAAATTTCCGTGATTTTCAGCCTCTGCATAAGGGTAGTAACCTAGGGGGAAATTCCGCTCTTGGAACATTTTTGTCAGGGCTGAGCTTTGCATAGACTTAGAAAAATCATCTAGCGCTTGCTTCGTAAACCGTAACGAGCGTTCGGAATTCTCAAGCTCGACATCGTCATCTGTAAAGTAGTCTTCGTCAACTGACATACGACTATTGATATCCCCTGCTCCAGTGGATACGGAACTCTGTGGCAACATCGGATTGGAGCTGCTGGTGTACAGCTTCGAAGGAACCCGGTGGTGCAGAGTCCCTGAAATAGATCTTGATGATGAACTTTCTCGAGAATGCGCCGATTCCGACGAAAAGTTTGCAAATTCGGAATCGCTTCTATAATCATAAGCACTCACAGCTTCACCAAAAGAGGAGGAGTATTCCGAAAGAGGATCATCCCCAATCACCAAGCTAGACTCAACAGATGTCCCGGTTGACATCGTGCCTTCACTTTGGCTATCTCGATAAGATAGTGAGGGAGATTCATCAGCAACTACTACCTCGTTTCCTCTGAGAGCCATGGGATCGGTAGGCTTTATCGAATATGGAAATTCCTTCCGTTTTCTGAAACGACCAAGTCGAAGAAATCCTCTCTTAGAAGCATCCTGATTATCCTGAATCTTCACAGAGGAGTTTACACCATCTTTGGAAAGGGCGCTTCTACCACTTTCCAACGAGTTTGGAGAAAGAGAATCCTCTTCCACACGATTCAAAGGGTCCGCGATGACAGCCTTGTCCCGAATACTTATTTGGTTATCTGCCGGGTAATCCGAACCACCGGTAGTGGCAGCCATCCAATCCTGACCAACATCCAATTCATTCTTGTTAACTTTTGTCGTACCATGAGGGTTTGGTTTGACGGATCTGTTCAACTTCTTCCCAACTCCTTCAGTTCCTAACAGTATATCGTCATGAGAGTTGAATTTGTACCTTCTTGCATCGAAAGGAGCGATAATCAACGAATCATTGTTGGTCGGTGTCTCAATAGCACTCGCATTAGCTCTAATTGCGTCAAGTAGTACCCCGTTGTTAAAGCAGAATGCCATCGAGAAGTAGCAATAACGACTAGCTGATTCGGATACACAAATTCTATACGTCTATGTTGAACTTCATCAGTCAAATATCCACTGGAGTCACCAAAGTTCAGCTATCTTGCAAACTATAAATTGCAACACAAACGAACTTTCAATCCCTTTAGTCCGACTTGATTTATGTGTAGAAGATAGCGCAAAATCAACCAAAATATAAGACAAATTCGTAGATTAGAACGTCACTCAAACGGTTTACCATGATATTTTTTTACCCGGCTTTATCTTGTGGACTTGCCAGAATTCCGATTGAAAAATACTTCCATCGAACGTTCTTCTTTTAAAATAAAACTCAATGGCTGCTGCTTACACAATTTTGGGAAGATCCATCCCATCCCATCACGTAAGTAATAATGCATACACAGATCAAGTTCTAATTTAATGAACAGTTGGCTATTGCCACGATCGGTGCCGTAGTCGCACTAGTGATTCCAAAGCCTTGGACGCCGAAAGTCACACTTGAGCCAAAGATAAATGCATCTTCTCCAGAGGAAGAAAAATTCATTAAGGAGTTTTTGGGCAAGCATGGTGCGTAGCCGTTGGCCGAAGTTTCTACTCAGATGATTCTTCTCAGAGGAAAGAAGAACCCTTATTGGCTCAAAGAAATCATTCAACAAAATTTTAGAAAAGTGTATATACTTTAACTCATTAACCCAAATTTTTATGCGTAAATGTGGTCTAAGGGAGCCATTCATGGCAGTCAACTAGAACGAAGTAGACGGTACAAAATTAAATGGAGACTCATTTAAACAAAGCGCTGTCCTGCAAAGGATCCAACCCAACCTCAGACATCAAAGTGCTTCTCGGGCTTCTCTTTTGGCGATCATGAGCCCGTCTGGCTGCTTCCATTTTTAAAGTTGATCTGACAACATTCGGCGAAACGAACTCCTTGTTTTCATAGATTTTTGGCCCACTGAACGATCCTTCCAAAATTGTTATCACCGATAGTACGAAACGAGGTCCAATTTCAACGAGCTTCATGTCCTTTACATTTAGATTGTGAGCACTCCCATGCCCAGATTCCTCCGCTTCACTAATCTGATAGTTTCTTATCCAAATTCTACCATCCAGAACACTAAAGGTCATGATGCGATCAACAAAAGGTTTTGATTTTCTTGCTCCGGGAGGAACTCCAAACTGCTGCGTGAAAATCTCTTTTATGAGTTTCAAATGTAAATCTTTCTCGAAAGTCTGATCAAACGACAAAAGAGGTCTCGATCCTTTCAAAGAATTGCCAGTGAAGTCGAGCTCATCCAGGGTATGCAGGTTTTGGACGTGGAATTTGATACTGGGTCCATTTGGCGCCTTTGAAAGCCACATATAAAGATCCTGATGTTTCCGGCTCTCAAAATACATTACATTGTTGCAACTATGAAGCTCAGCTAGTTCGTTGAGCTCATAAAGATTTTTCTTGGTATCAAGCTTTGGCTCTTTTCTAGAGTGTGGGAGTAATGAATAAATATCATTTATGAAATGCCTGTGTCGTTGAACTACCCCCCTCGAAGAAATCAAAAGTACTCTCTGTCTATTCTTTCGCTTGGTTGTTGAAGCTACTGGCTTCCGGCTATCTCCCTCATTCGCCTCTGTTCTCAAGGCGCGATAAATGGCTGACATCTTGACAGGACAAATTTGAACCTACTTCTTGCAGAGATAAAATTTTCAGAGCTACTAAAATAAGCTAGCTTACTTGATTGGGGAGATTTGGGAGAACTAATAGAAAATAGAATTCTAAGCCTACTGCAAAACATTCACGGTCAATCTCATTCCAAATACAGTGATTCCCTTAGTGGGTCCATATATATTGTGACTTCTATATTAACCTTAGGGTCGACCAGCTAGCTACTCACGTCAACCTATATATAATGTTTCATCACTCGTTGCCGGGTAACAATCAGTTAAGTTTTCAGTAACGCGATCAGCTCGGAAATTATTACCCTACCGTAAAATTTGGAAAGCTTAAATAGTAAAGACGAATGGCCGATTGCGATGGTAAGATTCATTGAAAGCAAAGTTAGAGACAGGGCTGTGCTTGGGCACTCAAAGAGATCAGAGCAATTATTTGATAAGGTGGAAGTGCTGTCGACTCTTGCCATCCAGCAAGATAATGAAAAACATCCAAGGGCCAAATCGAAGTCGTCCGTGTGCTGTGCCCAAGAAGGACGGACTATCGGACAAATTAACGAATATGAGCTGGCTGCGTGGAAAGATAGAGAACTGTCACGCCTAAGAAGAGATAGAATAAGATTGTTAACTAACCTAAAGCACTGACTACAAAGTCTTTATAGAGAAGATGGATTAATTATCAGCAAACACGTTGCAAAGCTTCACAGACCTATCTTCATCTTTCTTAGCTCTTCTAAGGCTATGAACGTCAATATTGTATGAGGTCCCAATCTAATAAAAGCAGGGGTCCATCCACGAAACATAAATCCAACTCCCTCATTACGCACAGCCTTCCGTAAGATCGTGAAAGCGTTTTCGCCTATTTCAGAACTGTTCATGATTCTAGTTTTTAAAACGTCTGCCGGAGAGCACACAGTTGTTGCAACAAGACCAGCCATTAGCGACGCGGTGAAATGCGTTGTTTTAGTGTGCGGATTTAACTTAAACTCACTCACGAGAAGATTCTTTGAAACATCATAGGACACAACCTGCGAAGCGGTCATTAGAATTCCGCGAGTTAAGTTGGGTCCCAACCCTCTAAACAAGGCGGCGAACCCTTCCTCTTTGAAAACCTTGTTCAAGCCGTCAAGTGCGTGCTTATAATGCCTCCGTTTTTCAATTGGTAAAGAGTTGTCATTTTGCATTCTAATATTCACCACGTCCGCAGGATTTCCCACGAGGCCTCCAATCGCACCAGCTACCATCGAGCAGCACAACAGCTCTATGGTGGAAGGACCTGTAGAGCTCCTTTTCGATATCAAATTTTTGAGTTCTTCATAAACTCCAAATCTAGCCGTTGAGTATGTGGCTTGTCTCAATAGCGAGGCAGAAAGTCCGGCATATGCTGCCAACAATCCTTCTGTAGAAACAATCTTGTAGGTCAACGATATCAGGCCATCGCCTGGAGACTTCGCTGTTTGCAGACGGACTTTAGCGAGATCTAGCGGATGAGTGAATAGACAGGCAAACATTGATGCAGCCCCTATAATGGTCAGTTACATAACGACTGATAGACGTACCTCCATACCAAAATCTAAATTCTGTTAGTAACTCGGCGGTGAACAACATTATTCAAAGTCTACTCACGGAAATTTGGTCACCGAACTTGAGGTTGATCCAGTTTTAGCAACAGACGACATGCTGAACTCGAAGAGTTTACTCTATTTATCGACGAAAAAAAATATACTAATTGCCAAGAACAGGTAATCACACAGCCTTGTAATTCAGATTTATCGCATCTTGAGGTAGTTTCCTAATGTAGGGCTTAGATTACGTAATTCATTTTAACGATAGGGTAACAAAGAATATTTTCGTCTGGTTCGATTCGAACCCGTAACACCTAGCTGCTGTTTTGAATGTGTAACGATTGAGAGTAGGCGGCGTAGCTTCGATTTCCCTTCCGCGTCCAAATGGAAATCTGGTCTTTTTTCGACAGGGTTTGAAATTTAATACAAGGACTTGCCTTCACTCAAGAGGGAGAGAATGATACCGAACCATCATCTGAGATCGTCTCAACTTGATTGCGATGTCCCAGAGAAATTTTTGAGTGCGAGCATATCTATGAAGTAGGTATTTCAGATGGTTGCAAACCACGAAACTAACAGTTCAAGGCTTCAAAACATAGAATCTACGATGAAAGAATTCCTTCATAAAATAAGCCAGAGTCATTTATCTCCACTCGAGTCCTCTGGTTGGGCGATTACAATCGCAAACATCAATGAAGTAAGTACTTAGGCGTACATGGTCAGTACCAATGTATTCACTAACTAAAGTGGTTTCTTGCGAGGCAATCGACTGTACATTTCAGCTCCTCCGAACTGCCTTTCATTCGCAATATCAACGCTCTCTCTAACTGCATTCTATATATTTTGATCGAGAGAAACATTTTGACTGTGAAGCTCGAGGAGCTTTTTTTGGAGAGTCGAATTTCGACACAAGGATTTTCAGTTCCGACAGCTGATACTCCAATACGTGACGCTGGAGAAATGTTGTCCACGCCGTATCCTCATGACGCAGGTTCACGCGGGCGTGTTCGCCAGTTTCATCCTAAGGCTCATGGTGACACCAGATCCCTTGACAAGCATCGTTCATCAGAACCGGAGCGTCCAAAGCGTCTTTCGCAGTCTTCGCTACGTGTGTTAAACCAATGGTACGTAGTTTTGGCAACTGTTTACTAACTTTTCCAGGTTTTGTGAAAATGAAGACAATCCGTACTTAACAAAAGGAGATATCTGCGATTTAGTGACCAAGACTGGCCTACGAGCCCCGCAAATCAAAAATTGGGTTTCGAACAAGCGAAGAAAGGAAAAATGCGCTAAGGTGTCGGACTACCTTGCCCATGTACTTCAATCGAGCTCTTAAATTTGCTTGATTGCAGTCAGTATATTTGTAGTGCAAAAACTATTCCTGTTTCATAATATCCATTTAATTTACCGACTGCGTTAGGGAGGGTTGCAATTTAGTCGCATCGCAAAAATTTATGAACTTTTTGCAGTTCACTCCTTGATAGATTCGTCTTTGAAGTTTAACGTCTCAAAATGCGGTCTTCTGGAGGTACCAATCTTATAATAATGTCGGACTTACCTCAATTACCAACTCTGTCTCCGGCGTTACTGAAACTTCTCACTAGCTTCAATGTCGTAGATACCAAAACCAAGAAGATCCGACGTAATCGCCCGAGACTCAATTATACAAAAGCTTCAGTTCCTAAGGCGCTGCTGAATCGTAAGCCTCAGAGAAAAGCGCTTAATGGCTTCATGGCTTTCCGTTCTTTCTATGCAAGAAATGTTTCGGATTATCAAGGTCAGAAGCTCCTCTCAAAGACCCTAGCAAAAGCCTGGGCAGCTGAAAAATACCAGAGTGTGTGGAGGCGGTATGCGATTGAATACAATCTCTCTAACACAAATATTCCTTTCGTTGAGTGGTTGCAATCAAGACTGGGATTCATTGAAGAGGAATTAGGGATTGGTGACAACAAGAGAATCCGGCGTGAGATGACTGTGATGTCCGATATTGTGGTGGAGGACATTTTTGATGGAACATGAATCTTTTAACGCCTAAAGTA
>PPKR02000001.1:1200000-1541281 GCA_003706195.2 Ogataea minuta
CGAGCCTTCTTCTAACATCTCTATTGCCTGTAGCAGTTTTGATGATATCGTATTGGCTGACTTGAAGAACGAAAGGCGATCCAAAAACAACTCGTCGTTCTTGCTCATCAGTTGCTTCCTCTGGTATTCGTATAATCTGTCCAACTTGCTTAGGTTGCTCAGCTTCAATTCAACTAATTTCAATTGACTATTCACGAGACTCGTCATCATCTTGTTCATCTCCCGTTCCTCGTAACTAGCAAACACGTGCGACCGTGCTCCAACTAGTCCGAAAGATGCCGTAGCAGCCTCCTTCACACTCTCTAATGGATCCGCTTCGGCTTCGTCGATTTCCATCTGTTCCTCGCTTTCCTCATTCTCCTCCTCTTTATGCTCGTCTACTCCTCTCTCCTCATTTTTGGCTTTCCTCTCCACATCGTTCAGCTTTTGTATGATTTTGTCATCAACCACTTTCTTGGCCTCGTTGGTAGCTGCAATCGCAGCATCGCTATCGACCAACGTAGTCAAAAAGGCCAAGGTAGACATCACAGGATTATCATTTGGTGAAAACGAAAGGTTGGGAACGTACTTAAGCGGACCCAAAAGCTCCTTGTGTTTCTCCAAATACTCATCCTCAATCGGAAGCTGTAAAAACCTTATAATACACTGTTCAGGAGTCTTGTTGCCAACAAGGTCGGCAATTTTGTACCAATCGTTTGGAAACTGCTTGACTCCCTCAATCAGTTTTTGGTAATTTGACTCTGACCATCCTTTATTAATGTCCGGCTTAATAATTTTGCGCCTCTTGACAGAGTCTCCGTTTGTCGTATCTCCATTCTCACTCGATTTTAATAGCTCTCTAACTTTGGATATGTCTGGCAGCTCAAGCGGGGGCTTGTAGCTCTCAAATGGAAACAGTCCGCGCGGCGTGTCATAATCCACAGTGAATTCGCCAGTGTATGGTGGCTCCACAGGCACTGGTCGCGTCTCGGGATCAACTTGGTAATTGATGATCCCCCACTTGTCAAGGAACTTGTGAACTCTAAGTAATGCTCCTGCATCCCCAACAAGGTTTCTTCGAACGGCTGTAAAAGACAAATATTCATTTGGATTCAATCTGTATGAGTTGACCATAAAATTTCTGTACCTTGCATAAATCTGTGGAGTTTTGTTTTTGTTGGTACCGTTAAAAAACTCAGGGAGTGATTCCTTCTCCACCCGATGTATCTTCTTCATATCATACCATGAACTGTACGACGGGAGGACTATGGTGTGCGTCTGTTTTTCCAAAGACGTCATTGTTATTGTAGCTTCCATCTGAGACTTTGAAGCGAACATGTAGTCACTGGACCCAGTTTCTTCAGGAACCATCGAACCTCTACTGTCTCCGGCATCAGTGGAAGTGGCCCTTGGTATCGGGATGTTTCGTTCTTCAGGCTCCTTCTTGATGTCCTCAGATTCCGTATCGGTCTTCACCTTCGTATCACCGTCTAATTCCGTCGATTCTTGCGGCATCTCAAAATTATCACCAGTCATTTGTTCAGAGCTTGGCACTATATTTGACTCCATATTGTCACCGCTGTCGGACTTTGCAGCTTCGAACTCTTCTGCAGCCTTTGGCGTTTGCGACTCTAATCTCGAGTCATTGTCTAACTTCGACTCCGAAGTCAATTCGGACGCGTCATCAAAGTCTACTGGCACAATGTCTTCTCCCAATTCTGCTTCTGAGTTCACTTGCTGAGCACTATCTGGATCTGCTTGCTGCGGCGACAAAGGGTCCTCACTCGGCGAGTTCGACCGCAATTTTTCCATTTTTAAGGAAAGCACAAACTCTTCTCACTAATACTCCTATGCAGACTGCGCCTTCGTCTGCTGGTGTGTCTGATTATGGTTTATAATGTACAAAGAATAAACAAGAGCTTTGTTTATCGTGGAGCTTTTTTTTTGCAATTTCGAGGTTCCCGTCGCGTCGATCGGCGGGGAATATCTTTTTTAGGTATCTTTACTCAATCATTTCACGCAATTAAGCATGTCGTTTGCTCGCAAATTCCTCCGTTTCTCGCAGGTCACTTCCGCTTCTGCTGTCTGCTTTGGACTTGGTATAGCTACGTTTGGTAGAGCTTGGCCAAAGCCAACCAAAGAACAATTGGAATTGACTGATCAGCATACAATTTCAACCCTCAATACTATCCAAAACACTGAACTGTACAAGCAATTGGCTGCGGACAAATCGTTCGAGAGGCTGAGCGGATCCCAGTTGATACCAGAAGCTCATAGGAAATACCATGTTGGCCAAGGGCTGCTCAACTCTCCAAAACATATCACTACAGATCCTATCATATTCATAAATAGGGATGAAGGAAAGATGTACCTGCTCGCACATTTGGGCGAACGGCTGGTCGGAACTGACAAGAAGGTCCACAATGGAGTGATATCGACGCTCATTGACGAAGGATTGTGTCTCTGCGGGTTTTCCAAGCTGCCATCTAAAAGAGGAGTTACCGCTCAGTTAAAACTGAGTTTCTTCGCCAAAGCTCCTCCAGATTCTACAGTTGTGCTCAAGGCTAATGTGCAACAGTTCCGTGGAAGAAAATGCGTGGTCACCGGAACCGTCGAAACCCTAGATTCGTCTCCAGTCAAGATTGCAGATGGCTACTGTGTGCTCGTGGAGCCTAACTGGTTCAAATACCTCAACTGGGTTCCAGTATTTGGTTGAGTGATAATCCGAAATGAATTATTGAAGAATACAAAAGAAATATGCTATTTTAACACTCTACTATCCCTCATCCTCAGTATAGTCCCAGAACTTGGCAGACCCTCTTTGGACTTCGGCAGATTCTAGCCTCCCGGCTGGCTGTGTAATCAACGATGCGATGGATATTTTCTTGGGTTTGGAGGAGAAAGGCATACGAAAATCGTCCTGCTCTTTCGTCTCTTCAGGATGCAATCTATGATCTTCCACGGAAGTTTTAATCCCAGATAAGGATTCTGAATTTTTCAATTTTAAGGTCTCTGAAGAGGACAGTGCTTCCTCTGGAAACCTGATAGCTGTTGCGCCGCCATCATTTATGAAGCTGCGTAGAAGCTCTGATTGTGTAGCGTCATTATTGATCAATTTGCTAAGCACGAAGTGGAATTTTTGTGCGCAATTCCAATTGTCAACGTGGTTTTTTAATACGTCTAAAATGTTCATGGAAATATCCTTTGCCATCTTTGAAACTTTGGGATCTTTAGCCTTCATAAAGTAAACGAGCACCTTACCGATAAGAAAGAGCCATAATATGACTTCGGTAGCAAATATTGTCATGACTCTGGAGCCTTTCATTCCATTCAAAAGTTGGTTTACGGTGATACAGGACTGGAAAATAACATCCCAGGATGGCTCCTGGGTACGAAGCGACTCAGGAGCTTTCTGATCTCCGGGGAAACTGTTCTTTTGAGTGGACTGGACGATACTGGCATGATGCAAAGCAATCAATGTGGAAAAATACCTGCAGGCTATGATCAAGCTATGATAGTTTGGGTGCTTTTTTGAGTGTGATTTGAGTTTAAGCTCGTCTGGAAGAGTCTCGAACCATGCACCCAGCAGTAAGTCATACTGCTGAACCATCTGGAATCCTGGGACACTAGAATATATCATGGTGCTGAAGAGATACTGGTTTCTCTCGATGACGGCAAAGACTTCAGCCAGTCTAAGCTGCTCCACAACATAAGATTTGGACAGTTCCGACAAGTCCGTGTCATATCTGTAATCATCTGTGTTGAGTTTGGTCACTGTGACACTGTTGATATTGATCAATCGGGGCTTCCCTATCACCAACGATAACGAAGTGTCCTTGGCAACCAGGTACCACACAAGCTTCTTGATTTGGCACTGATCGAACTCGCTACATTCAGAAAAGCCATTATCGAAATACGCGTGAGATCTGGCTATAGAGACGGCAATTTGCAGCCATGAATAGAGCGATTTGGTATGGAAATAATGATCTTCCAGTAACAAGCCAAACAGAACCATTGCCTGGAGAAGTACAATGGGATCGTCTTCGAAGTCGTTGTCAAACAGCGCTTTGGCACGACTGTAGAGAACATTTGTGATTTTAGCCTGAATGGCCTTTTCGTCTTCCGGTGCTGTAAGTTCAATGCAGACTTTAGAACCTACAAACAGCACTGTTTGCAGGAGCAGTATTGACGACGGATTGGAAAAGTCACGATTGTCCTTGAAAAACTTAGCCTTGTTGATGATAGGCAAAAGCGGGTGGACTTTGCTAAAGAAAGCATCGATGTAGCGTTGGCAAAGAGATTTTTCGGGTAAATTGAAACATCCCAGCACGCACAAGTTCTTGAGATACGTGTTATTGATTTCTCTTGTCTCCTGGTTCTCCAAGAATTCGTCAAACAGCTGTGTGACCACTTCGTTTTCTGCATTTGAAAGGCTCCGTAAAATGTACTCTTGATGCCGGCAGTTTTTTAGCTTACTCACGAAATCGATCGAATCTACTCGGATAGCATTCAGAGTTTCGATCTTTGTCTTTTCCAACAGATCCGAAAGGTTCTTGTGGATCTGAAACTTCTTGATTCGCTTCTTTCGTTTGTATAGGTCACATTCCATGTTCAGCTCCTCACAATTTGTGCACCGCTCACCAGGACGTTTGAAATCCAAGTCACATTTGATTTTCCGTTGATGGCAAATGACACAAGCGTTGAGTGCTCTTTTCCTTTTTTTAGCTCCATCGCTATCATGGGAACTGGGCGGCGACCTAGTAAACTCTGAATCTGCCGACATGCTATGCCGAGTCGAAGACCATAGACTACCAGAAGAAGGCGAACTTAAGAGTTAAAAGCTCGAAAATTACAGCAATGGTACGATACAGGGTGTTGTAAACATGTACTAGCGATCTGGCAAACTCTGATTGTTCTTGCGAGTGAGCTTTAGAAATCATGCATGTCTCATCCAACGGTTCTTGAACCTGCAGCTGAAAACGCACGAAAATTTGGCTAGGCGCACTTTCTGTGCAGGGAGCACAACACTGGTGCATGGAAGGCGGGCGCGGACGGGGCTTAAAATTTGGCGTCGCAATTGAACAGGTGGGATCGCGCTTTAGTACAGCAATAATAATTGAAATCATGAGCAATATTAGGTCATCGAATTAACATCGCTTGCGTAGCTGCGTATGATGAATCTTGCTCTCACTCGCTGTCGCGAGAGCAGCAAGCAAGCAGTATGGAGAAAGCAAAAAAAACCGAGAGCCCGGCGGGACTCGAACCCGCAACCATGCACCTCCGGAAGATGACGTGATAACCATTACACCACGGGCCCAAAATAGTACCATTTTTGTCGTCATGAAGTACAAGTGCCAAAAACCTTCACCCATCTCTAGGCTTTCCTAACCCCAGACGAGGCAGTTCTGATCCTGCCACCCGCCTCCAATCTAATTTTCGAGCGGATCGACTAAAATTTGGCTGCAGATATTGTTCTGCCTAAAGTGATCTTTGTAGTCTAAGTTCCGAAATTATATCCAGGTGATCTTTTCTTTCAAATCTAACATCATCATTTCTTAAAAAGGAAAGGCAGATCTGGCAATCTAAATTTAACTGCAACTGCAAGCAATGACATCATCTGACCTCAAAGATGCCTTTAGTCTTCTGTGTGATTTTCCGTGTCTTAGAATGACTAGCAGGCTAGAAAAAGTTGCATCGCTTTAGAATCTCGATTGTCATACGCCAATTCATTTGAGTATACATCCTTGCACCGTTTAGTGTCGTCGTCCCCATGAAAAAATTGGAAAAAAAGACATTGACTACAGGTGAATAACACGGAACCAGCATAATATATTCTTCGGCACTAAATGTTGACCACTTTCAGATCTCTTCGTACGGGTCAGTTACGATTGGCCTTCCGGACCACTCAGCCAATGCATCCGGCTCGAATCATGATACTCTCTGTGAGGCAACTTTCGCACAGCCCAGAAGATCACACGCATACTCATAGTCACAGTCATGGGTCCCACACGCACGGGCAGTCTGCCGGACAGCCCAAGAAGTCAAAGACGTCATTTTTCAGCACATTCACTCGAGGCTCCAAGTTCTTGATATCGTCCTCCATCGTGCTTGCTGCCTTAGGTGTTTCATCCATCTCACTCTATTTGGTATTCAGTGAGCTTTTTTCGCCTTCTGGTGAGACTTCCACATTCAATAGGGTTGTCTCTATGATTGAGAAGAACGAGGAGGCATTAAAATTGTTGGGATATTCCAAGGAGGAGATTGAAAGGGGAAAGCATATAAGATTAAAGGCCTATGGTAATACACCAAACGACAAATGGACTAGAAATAGGCCTATTCAAGCCACTAAGTTTACAGCCAAAGACAAGAAAGAACACATGCTGATGAGATTTTTTGTGGAAAGCGACTATAAGATTGCCGTTGTTCAATTGGAGGCAATTGAGGAGAATTTTGTGGAGCAGGAGCTCTTGTATGTTTCCATGGATGTCAAGGGTGAAAAGCGGTTCTATCTCGTGGGCGGTCCAAAGTCTTCATCGGCGCACAAGAGATTAGGCTTGATGGGTGACGGAGACACTGGTTTCCTTGGGGTGAAGTGGGGAACCAAGCGGAATGAATAACTTAAATAGAGATGACCAAAATACCCAGGCAAAGGTAAGCTAGCCATCCAAACTCAAATACGGTAGCCGAGCTGCGGGCACGCTCTATAACCTCGTTGTCGATGTCTTCGTTTACGTGGTCGCGCTCGTTGGTCATGACCATATGCTTTCGGGCACGTCCAACCAGAAATCGGCTCCAATCATCCATGATTTCTTGCTTGCATGACTTGCCATTATAATCGTAAAGCTGTTGCGAGTTTTCAACCGAGTGATTATGCCCTATGAGTCTCCCCAGTCCACCAGCATGACAGTACGAAGACTTGTTTCCATGATACGAGTAGTACAAGTTGAGAGCAATGGAGTGTCGTTGCAGATTTGTGCAGCTTGCGAAGATGCCGTAACGACCTTCCGTAACGTCGTTCTCAATGGAGCCACAATAGACAGTGTCGCAGAGCCGGTCAAGCTCGTTCACGTCTTTCTGGACTGCTGAGGGATTCAGCATGCATCGCAACACGGACATGATGCAGTCGCAGCGCGAAGCTCGTGGCGCGTGTGGTAGCGATGTAGTGCAAATGGTCATGTTGGTAGGACAGGATCCTGCTCTTGGGGTAGGAAAGCTGAGTCTCTGCTGAGAGTAGTAGAAGTCAACAGACTGGGTAATGTTACAGCCAAGATACTGGTCGGACACCGAATCTGCTGGAGAGGCTAGCTCAAGCCCGACCGGGATTCGTCTCATTCGATTTCGAAACATATAGTTCTTGATATCTCTGACTGCAGCTTTGCAGAATGGTAAGTTTGTTTCCTCTGTATCCGCCTCAATTAAAAATCCCAGCATGTTGGGGAAGTAGTGCGAGTTGTCTACGACAGTGGTGAACTCTTCGTACAGCTGTGTATCCCATAAGGAATTTTTGATAGTACCCAACCTGACAACGAAGTAATCTTTTTGTTGGAATTCTATTGCTCTGCGCCCCAAATCCAACACCATGGTGGGATCTAGTATGGGAAGTATTTCTGGAGGATGGAATATTGAACCGTTGCTGGAATAGACCATTGTCTGGTTCCTAATTTCGATGGCGGGTCTCTCACCAATGTGGTTGTTATCTTTCATGAGCGGATGTAAGATTGCCGGCAAGAATGATCGTACGTCTGCGCCTGCAACAGAAGATCCGACAAGAGCAAATACGAGCGGATTCCAAAACTTCATGTTACTACGGCTTACCTTATTTAAAGTTATTTGCTATAAGAATATCTTTTCCCCCTTTTTTTCCTGCCCAATTGTCGAACTGTCTATAGATATCCCACCCTCTTCATTGCCCTGAATAGCATCTGAACACCAAATCCGTGATGGAACATAAGCAACAAAAGAAGATAAGCCCTGCTCTTGAGGTATAGGCTTAATCTATACCGCCAAGTCAATGGAGCTTCTCCCTCGGAAAGCAAGGTGATAGGATCGTCAGTGATAACACCAGCTAACATCGACTGATCGCCAATTTTGTATTTTCCGTAGTTCTCCAACGCCAAATTCAGGTCCTCCTTTGTGTTCACGGTCCACAGCCAAAGCCTAATCTGTCCCACCAAGCAAAGATCCACAATCTCCTTCACTATAGATTTGACTCCAGAGCTCACAACATATAAAGAAATGGCGTCTATCCTACCGCCTTTCTCCCTGCATTCTAATACAGTTTGCTTGGTTTTCTCGATGGAGAATGAGATGTTGACAATCTTAAACTGCTCCATCCGAGGGTCGTAGTGGGCCGAGCTCCAGATGCCATAGAACAGTTTATCCTGCCAGTAAGCTACTCCACCGACTAGCTCGAGATTCTTCAGAATTAAGTCCACGATTCTAGTCGGGTTGTTATCAGCTTTCACATCTAGAATCAATTGGACTGGATCCTCCCTTGTCTTGTTAAACTCAAGGCACCATTCCAAAAGTTGCTTAAAAGTTGGTATAGGAAGGTGAGGCGGCTGGAGGGTCCGCAATTTCGACAACACAGTTTCATACGGCTGCTCCGTCACTGTATAATCTTCACCAAACACACGCCTTGTAGTGATGTCGTGACAGAGAACAATCTCGCCGTCCGACGAAATATGCAAATCAGTCTCGATCAGCGAACAGCCGTTCCGGGCTGCCTCATCGAACGCATAAATCGTATTTTCCGGGTAAGACTTTTTAAACCTGGAGTTAGAATATCAAATCCGTTTCGTACCCTCTGTGTCCAGCTAGAAGAACAGCCATCTCTACGTTTTTAGCTCCTTGGCAAATTTTCCACTCGGATGAACTGTGCATTTTACCAAGTTATATATTACTTAAGCGCCGCGACGCCGAGAGCTCACGTGGGTAGAATTTTTTTATTAGTAAACCCAATG
Organism: Ogataea minuta; assembly: GCA_003706195.2. Classification (NCBI taxonomy): domain Eukaryota; kingdom Fungi; phylum Ascomycota; class Pichiomycetes; order Pichiales; family Pichiaceae; genus Ogataea; species Ogataea minuta. The sequence continues at coordinate 1,208,943 of PPKR02000001.1, forward strand.
CACAAAACGATTGACTGTGAACTAAGTTAGTCGTCCTTCCGTAGTGGAATGTCATATAAAATACTGAGCATTTTTTCGCGCTTGGTGATCCAGTAATCGTCGTAAAGTGATGGAAGCTCGTCTATGGAGCTCAACATCATATTAAAGTCATTCTCTGCTTCTAGCAGCTTGAACAACGTGGCAGACTTGGTGCTATTATACTCTGCCCAGATCTTGAAGTCGTGGCATGCTCCAATGAAGTTGCTTCCGCCCTTTTTAAAGTATTCAATGTCTTCGGTAGGGACATATTGACATTGATCGCTGTCCACCCATAGTCTCAGATGGTCGACAAATTTGTGACCGTAGAACTCTTTAACGTTTATGATGTCCTTGTATAACATGTCCAATATCGAGATGAATCGATTTGGAACACTCGCAAGTCTCCCTTCAAAAAGAGTACGCCTCAAGGGCGTTAGTTGGCTCAAGTGGTAAAAAGATCCCGTTCCACTGTTGACAATCCTGTGCTTCGACTCGTCCACAGTGTGGTCATCCTTGAGATCACTCATGATATCACCCTCCGTAGTGAACATCTCTAGTGCATTAGAAGGAATGGATAGATCGTCCCTACTCAGAACAAGCCCGGTAACCTCCAGATACAGGCCAGTGCGAACATCTATAAATTTGAGGTCCACAGATTCTGGAGAGGCGTTTCCGTTGTTGTCTCTAGCCCGCTCCATGTAAAATGGATGGACATCGATGTAGAAAAGTCCAGTTCCGTCGGCAGGGTCCTGAACCACCAATGAGCCATTGAATGTATCTGCAATTCTCATAAGATCTCGCGCAGGGACCTCAAAATGCACACTGGTCTCCCATGGACTCAAAAGTCCATTTCTATGCCAGCCCAACAAAGCCTCTTGAGATAACCAGGAGTTGACGCCCAAATTCGCTGAGAAATGAAGCCATCCACGAATCAACTGGTGCCAAGTGCTCCGCTTGTCAAGCTCGTCGTTAATGAGGTTGTTGAAGAACCGCCAATCGTATTGCTTTTCGCCCACTGAGCCGTCTTTTTCACGGAGAAGAATGTGACGGAAATGCTTGTCATCACTGGCAAATGCGTTGAGCGCAGCCTTTGTCCGCCTCTTGTTGGGCGGAAAGTCAAACTGTTCTGCTCGTAAGTGAGTCTTACTCACCCCAACAGTTGTAGCATTCACCAGGTCTCTGCCAAGAATCTGACTTATGTCAGCCAAAGTGTTGGAGATCGAAACAGCAGAGCCAATCACCTGCTGGTAACTTAGGTCGTTGCGGACCATCTGCGACTTGATGTAGCTCTCAAGCATTCCGGATTTCACGATGTCTCTCTTTTCGGCAACTTTGACCACGAATGCCAAGTCCCCGGCTAGGAAGACGAGCTTGTTCGGAGTTGGTGCAGATGTGTATAGATACGTCTTACCTCTCAGACTGAGACGATACTCAGACTCGTAATCTGTCGCTGGACCTTCAAAATAAAAATTCAGCTCGCTGTCATCTTTGCTTTTGAGATCGATGCAACCAGGCCATGGAGTTCTCACATTTGAGCCCAGCACACCAGCGACGAAACAGTTGGGTTTCTGCTCCATGAGAGGGATCAAATCCTGCATATCTATCCAGTCTTTCCAGTGGAAATCGAATTCCGGCAGAGAAGCCCTGGGATTTTCTTGTAGTTGAGCCAGATGCTGCCTAATTGCTTCATAGTAGATCGCATACGTTGTACGCAAATCAGATGTTTCTCGTGCATGCTTGTATGGGGCGTTTGGTAGCACCGAGACATCTGCAGTGTATGGGAAGTCAATGAGCTGGCCTTCAGTGAGCTTGTTCTCTTCAAGTAGCTCGTTCTTTGCGTCCGGCCTGGTGGTTTTCCTATTGAAGAAAGCATTCACAGAACGCATAGAAAACGGACTTTTTCTTGAGTAGAACTGCCCTGAGCTGCTCGACTGGAACGAGTTCAGGACCAAAACGAATGTGACCAGGTACAAAAACGGGATTCCGATTTTAACATACCGATGTCGTCTCCATCTGCCAATCTTCCTCCAAAAGGAGTTCTTATGCGCACTTTCCAGGTAGTCGTCATAGTCGGCTCCTGAAGTGGACCGACTGCTGTTTCTGGACTTGGGCTTCAACCTGTCCTTTCGAACTCGCTTATTGGTGATCGAAAGACTCTCGCCTTTAGAGCCACTTTTCAGGATGAAATCATCAACCATCTTCTAGACGTCGTGTTCTCTATTCCCTCGAGACGAGATCGATCGTAGTTAGTGAACAAGTAAATGGTCCCTCCCCAATAATCCAACGTCTAACCGAGAATGGAAATAATGTACGTGTTTCAGGCTGCAATGATCTACGCTATTTACGGGCCCATTAATTCAATAACCAGCTGGCATTGCAGGACACCCCTGCACCACCGATTTTTGGCAAACAGATGCATAATGGGCTATCAGTTACAAGATGATTCGTTATACGTTTTAGTTCTAGACTCGATGGGCTACTAATGTATGCAATATTCAAAGGCCAGGGCACGTAAGCTTCGAGCCAGAGCCTCTGCAATTGCGTTCAATCTATGGGATTCGTTTACCACAGAGCACCACTTAGCGACACTTCGTGCCACGCAGGTGCGTATGGTGATAAAACCCAAGCAATTCCTCTCGAGTCTAGTGTCCTCACTAGCGGTCGAGAGGAAGAGTTACCAAGTGAGGGTAGGTTGGAAAAAAATATATGAGCAAAATTTTCTGCTTACTTGATTATTAGTCAACTTAAATATCACCATGTTCACAGGATTAGTTGAGACCATCGGCGAGATTGCCGAGATCATCAAGGTTGGCGATAATGACGACCTCGACATTGTGATCACGGATGCCGCGTCGATTCTAAGCGACTGTCATGTGGGTGATTCCATAGCCGTTAACGGAACCTGTTTGACGGTGACTGAATTTAGCGAAAGTCAGTTCAAAGTCGGTATTTCGCAGGAGACCTTGCGCCTCACAAATCTGGGATACCTCAAACTCGGTGACAAGGTCAACCTGGAGCGGGCAGTTTCTGGGGATGTGAGATTTGGTGGCCATATGGTCCAGGGCCATATCGATACAATTGCCACAATTGTGGATCGAGTTGCGGATGGAGACAGCATCCAGTTTGAGTTCGAGCTCCGCGATAAGGAGTTCATCAACTACATCGTGCACAAGGGCTATATCTGTGTGGACGGAACCAGTTTAACGGTGATCGATGTCAATTACGAGTTAGCAAGATTCAAGATCATGATGGTGTCATACACACAAGACAAGGTGGTGCTGCCAATGAAAAAGATCGGCGACGTGGTCAATATCGAGGTCGACCTCATAGGCAAGCTGATCGAGCGTCAGATCCAAGTGAGTCTTGAAAGCAAGGGAACTGCTCTCGAAAAGCTGGTGGAGCAGCTGGTGGAGAAGAAACTTAAGGAGATGCTGGCAAAGTAAGCCTTAAATGGCAAAGACAAGCGAAACACCTTCATCACCAGCAGTAATTAGTCTGAGCTTGGAGCTGTCTAAAGCAAAATCGAGAACGCCCATGTGGTGTCCCACGAATGTGTGCAACAACTCTCCTGTTCTGGCATCCCATTTGTACACCTTCCCGTCCATCGAAGCTCCCAAGAGCACCGGCGAATTCTCCAGAAACATGAGCTTGGTGATGGCATCAGAGCACTTCAATGTCCGTCTCACTTTCCAAGTTTTCGAGTCAAAAATGTACACATCGCCAGAAACCATTCCGAATGCCACGAAACCCAAATTTGCGACTCCGCACCAACTGATGGTCTCGATCGAGATTTCATAGACATCTTGGTTCTCCTGCAATTCGAGAACTTTGAAAGAGGTCAATATGGCGCCCGTCTCGCTATTAAGAGCCACAACTTGCGACTCACGGGAGCCCACGGCCAGAACTTTACTATTTGGATCGGCCGCTATGGAAACCCACGGCGTTACAAGGCCCTTGAGACCTGTTTGGGCATCTATTTTGTAATCTTGACTCTGTGTAAAGCAATTCCAGCCAATTATGGAGCCATCCTCAGATATGGTAACCAACTTTAATTCATCCAAATCGTCACAATTAACAAATAAACCGTTCGTACACTCTGTAGAATGCGAGAAACCAGTAAAGATCACTTCCAAGGTGGGCTCGATCTGATACACCCACACCGATCCGTCGCTTGCTCCGAAAGCAAAAACATTCTGTTTGGGATGTACTCTGATCCACGTGATTTCCTCAACATCCTCCAGAGTTCCGTGCACAGTCCATACCTGGAACTTTTTGGAAGCCTTGTAGACAAAGACCTTACCAGTCATGTCCCCGGTGACCAAGTATGCTCCATCAGAAGTGAAGCCACCAGCAATCACGGATTCTGTGTTCCCATCAAACTTAGCAACCATCTTGGTGGGATTAGTATGTGAAGCCCACAAATAGGCACAATTGTCTCCACCTCCCGTCATGATTAGGGGCACTGTTGGATGTGCAGCGACCACAAAGATAGAATCTTGATGATTATCAAAATAACCCTGCGAATTATTGCTCATGTCTAGCTCTAAATTTTCCTCGTCTTCATCCATCTCATCGTCTTCATCTACCGGACCATTGTCGTCATCTTCAACGATCTCCGCGACCTCTTGCAAATTAACATATTCGGGTTCTTCTTCACCATCCATATTATTAATAGTTTTTTTAAAAAATTACTGAAATTATTTTCTATATGAGCTCGTCTTATCGAAATATACAAAAGCTTCGAGATCGGGTGTTTACGGAGACGTACGAGCTTCCGACAGACAATGCATATGCTCAGACTATTTATCGCAATGAGCTATCGAGTTTCCCGCTTCCCAGTTACCTCGAATCAAAATCAGAAAAACGCTCTATTCTTGATAAGCTACGCCAACAGCCTGCCAATCCTACCCTCGCGCTCGAAAACAGTAGTGAAACAGCTATCATACTGGCCAATAACACATTCACAAAAGAACAGCTTTCAAACTCTGCTCTTGTGCCACTCTTCTCCAACAAGCCTAAACATGAATACCACCACAGCAACTGGAAGCTGAATAAGGTGCTGTTAGGACACACTGGACAGGTCACTGCTGTCACAGTTGACCCATTCAACAAATACTTTGCCACAGGAGCTGCCGACAGTACTATTAAAATTTGGAATCTAGCTTCCTCAAGATTGGATCTCACACTAACAGGACACATCATGGCAGTCAGAGGAATAGTTATCTCCGATAGGCATCCATACATGTTTAGTTGCTCCGAGGATAAAACAGTCAAGTGCTGGGACTTGGAGAAAAATGCTATCATCAGGGATTATCACGGACATCTGAGTTCAGTGTACACCATAGACTTGCATCCAACGTTAGACCTCATAGTGACGGCAGGCCGTGATTCGAGTGTCAGAGTATGGGATATCCGTACTAAGGTTGCTGTTTACACGTTTACAGGTCACAAGTCGAGTGTGAATATGGTGAAAGCCCGTGCTACCAATCCTCAAGTGATCAGCTCTTCCATGGACTCTACGGTGAAAACTTGGGATCTGATTGCCGGAAAATGTGATAAGACGCTCACATATCATTCCAAATCCGTTAGATCGTTTGCACTGAGTCCAGATGATGAGCAATTGGTGACTGCCTCGTCAGACGGGATAAAAAAGTTCCAGCTTCCAGACTGCACTTATCTGCAGGACCTTGAGTTTTTCGAGACGGACAGAATTGCTCATGGAAACACGATCATTAACACTTTAGCCACAAATGTCGACGGAGTGATGTTTGGAGGCTGCGATGACGGAAAATTCGCTTTCTGGGATTGGGAATCTGGTGAGATTTTCCAACAGGGCACGAACGTCGCTGTCCCAGGTTCGTTGGCCGGCGAGACAGGAACCTTGTGCTCAAAGTTTGACCACAGCGGATTGCGACTAATCACCGGAAATGTAGACAAAAGCATCAAAATCTGGAAACAGGTGAACGAGAAGGTTTAGTCCCGAATAATAGCTTACTTTAATATATAATGTACCAAAGTACTTCAAAATGCATCCATGGTATAGTCGTACTCGATGCCTGGAGTTACGCTCGCAATGAATTTGAGGAAAATGACCAAATACTGGTCCACGCGCACAATGCCTTCCTGGCTCTGGCCTTCGCCCACGTTCTCCCATTCGTCCTCCTCCTCTGTAGTTCTGCCATCTGCAAGACCCAACTTGGCCACCCCGCTCACAAGATCCGCATCCTTGATCTTCTTTGCCTGCGCAGCATGCGCAGCACGTTTCATAAGAACTCTCATAACATTGGCATGCCGACACGGATGAATAGAGACAGACGTTGTATTGGACAAAAATGGAGCTTTTTCAATGGTCACTGTCTTCTGTCGGTAATCACTAGCAATATCTTCAAACATTTCATTTGGCGACAAAGGAACGCCATTGGAGTTAAATCCCACAAGATACATCTTAGGAACTCTGTAGGATGTAGAATAAGTGATGTAGAGGTCGTAGTTCCGCTTCCTTGGGTCGTTAATGATCTCCTCAGTCTCAGCGTGACGCGAAGGATCGATCTCCTCTGCGGTCTCATCGATAAGGTCGTCGATATCATTAATTTCATGGCTCCCAACCCCTTCGTGATCTTCAACCTGTTCCTCCACCAACGAAGCAACACCGCTCTCAGTCATTCCCACATATTTGATTGAATGTCGCCGCTCTTCCTCGTCGCTGCATCTGTTGGCATGGACACTTTCCACATTGGCATTGGTCCATCCGTCCTCTTCCTCCGTCATATCTGGAGCCTTCTCGCTGCTTTCGTAATCGGCAGCCCGAACATACGAAGGAACGTGTCTTGTGACTAGGAACTGCTTATCATCAGGCAAAAAATCGCGTTTCTTGGACTCTGGAGCAGGCGACCATTGCCACGTTGGGAACTTATACACCAGATAGTCGCCGGCGGCAACAAACTCCTCTGGCGTGATCTCCCCTGTCTCGGTGAATGTCGACGTGTGACTGATAGGCGTTAAATACTCCCGTAAGCTGCTGAAGGTGGATCTGATATATAAACCGGTCATGCTAACTAATAAGTGGCTAACTTTGACGAACTTAATTGTACACTGGCACTCCACGTAATTGCTGATCTAATCTCCAATACTCTACACAAGTCTGGAACGGCGAAGCGCTAATCTCAAGTTTGCTCTTTGTGCGAATTATCTGTGTTTTGCGATTGCTTTAAAACGACCTTCTATTTTATCCCATCTACTTTACTTCTGTCATGTAAGAAAATCACGACACCCGTGCACCACACTCGTTGAGGGATGCCTTTTTCAGAAAACGTTGGGCAGTGTAAGTTTGAATTCGAGTTTTTCATCGTCAAATCTATTCTACCTACTATGCCGCTTGAAAACTACACTCTCACCATTCTGGGTTGCGGAACAATTGGCACGGCCATACTTTCGGCCATGCTTGTCACCGATTTTGTGCCTTTCCCGGCCAGAATTATCTGCTGCACGAATTCTGAGAAGTCTGCTTTGAAGCTGAAAGAGACCTATGGTGACAAAATCGAGATCTCTTTTGGTGCTGAGGCAAACGCAAATGCGGTTCGTGATGCCGACATTCTATTTTTGGGATGTAAACCATTCCTCTGCGAGACGGTTTACAACCAAGTCAAAGACAGTCTCACTGGAGATCAAATTGTTGTTTCTCTGCTTGCAGGTTGGTCTATCGAGCAACTTAGGATCTGGTCTTCTAAATCCGGCAAGATTGCACGTGTGATGACTAACACCCCTGCAAAATTCGGCTGTGGAGTTGCCGTTGTCTCTTTCTCTGACGAATGTTTACCTCACGAGGAGCTGGTGATGAAGCTAGTTGGTGGTGTTGGAACTGCCATTAAGCTCCCAGAGAGAAATCAAGACGCTGCTACCTCGCTTATCGGTTCCGGTGTGGCTTTCTCTTTGCTCTTCATGGAAGCTCTGGCTGAAGGAGGTATTAGAATGGGTATTCCGGCTGCGGTTGCAATGGAATGTGCCGCTAAAGTGATGGAAGGTACTGCTAAAATGGTCAAAGAGACGGGGGAACACCCAGGAGCTTTGAAATTGGCTTGTTGCACGCCTGGAGGGTGTACTATTGGCGGATTGCTGGTGATGGAGGACAAAGGTGTGAGAAGCGGTGTGAGCCGGGCCGTTGAGGAGGCCACCATTATTGCTTCCCAGCTCGGAAAGAAATAGCCTACTTATCCTCGAACTCACTCATAATTTTCTTCATTTCCAACTCAGACAGGTCTTTCATGACCTTCTCGGCTTGCTCCTCGCTAAGCTCACCTCTCTCATATTTTCCCTTCAGTTCAACGGCCTTGTCCTGCTCAGCTCTGAGTCTTGCTATTTTCTCCTCTCTAACCGAACTGAAGATGAGAATCGAAAACCAAATCTCCATAAAACAGAAGCCGAACACCAGCGAATTGCAAATCATATGGTTGCCCCCCAGATAGCAGTAGAACATCAAGCCAAAGTAAACTAAAAGTCGGCTTGGCAGGACAGCCTCAAAGTAGCTGTAATTACCATCCAGCAATGGCACCAGATCACTTAATGCCAACATGAACACCAACAACGCCAAAGATCCGTAGATCGATGAACCTTCCGAAACAAGAAGTAATGGCATGTTCATCGAGGACGCCAAAATGATAAGTCCTTCATATTCCAGAACGGATCTGGGACTGGTGACCAACAGGTATGCAACAAGGGCGTAAAATGCTACCCGTACCGAATTAACGCGATTCGAAGAAAGAATGGCCATTGGAAAATATTGAAAAGCTAACAATTGATCGCGTTTCTACAACCTCGAATTACCACACCTTGCACCCATATATACTACACCCTCTATTATTACAACGAGAATAGTTTGGAGAACCAGCTCTTGTGCAGATCCTCGTAAATGTCACTGTACTCTTGGAACCTGTCCCAACAAGAGTGATACTTCTCGCAATTCATATAGTTTACCACGAAGTCGCGATCATCGGGATTATAATGAAAATGTTGGTCCTTGAGTATGTTTGACTTGGCCACCTCCGCCTTGGCTTCTTCCTCAGAATCTGCAGACAGCAAGGAATCTTCATCCAACTCATCCGCATCGTTAATGCAAAAATCGGTCGAAAGAGAATTGAAGGCTTTGATTGGGAGGAACCCTATTTTGGATCTGATCCAGGACTGAGTGTTGAACAAATACTCCAAACAGTTTTTCTCTTCCACATCGTTATTGTAGGTGTTTGAGTCGTATTCGTCGGTACTCAACCGAAACCCGAACTTTTTGTCGCTCCCGTGTTTAACCCATCTAACATGCATTTGTTTGTAGAACACTGGATCCCAAATAACATCCAGCAACAGGTTTGACCAATCACTCTTCTTTATCAAGAATGAATTCATGTTGATTCCGTTACAATCCTGTGTAAGAATCAACTCAATGCTGTTGATGTCGGTTGTCTCTTTCAGAGAAGAGCCAATAGTGAAATGGTTCAATTCCTCATCAATGACCAAATTGTTTGGATTGAAGTACTTCAAATCCCTGTACATGTGATCCATATTTTTGAATATCACATCTTCCAAGGACAAATCGGGCTCCATGATCAAAGTATGGATATCCAGATACCAATACCATTCTTCAACGCCTGGAGACCCGTCACTAGACGTTTGCTTCATGAGCTTTCTCAATGTGTCGAACTTCTCCCAGCCTTCCCTGAACTCATGCTGATATCTCTTCTGGTACAATCCAATGTCGTCATTGAGCGAGTTGACAACGATTAACTCGTATCCGTGCTTTTCACAATAATGCTTTTTATTAAGCAATGACAGCTTTTCCATTAGCCAATACTCCTTCGGCTTCTGATGCTTGATTCCCACCTCTGGGGAGTGCCCCAAAATCAAATATATCTTCCGTTTCTCTTTTGAAACACCCGCACGCTGTAACAGAGATCTTTTCGACTTGCTTTTTGCCAAAGATTTTGCTCTTGATATTTGAGAGCTCTCGTCGGCAAAAATGCCAGGAACAGCCGGTGATGGAGGCACCCCAGGTGTCTTGTGGCGTTTTGTGTTTGTAGCATGACCAAACCCAATATTTTCATGATTGTTGGCTAGTTTTGTATTGAGAAACTCATGGTAATCTTTCCTAGAAGTATCAAAATAACTGCGCACACGTCTATTGGCTGCCGTTTTCCGTCCACTCTGACCTCTGCTACCATACATGGAAAATATCAGCCACAAGAACAAGCTGAGACCAACTACCAGGGCCACTAATCTGAGAATTGTAGTTCTTTCCCGACGGTAAAGCCTCAATTTAAACCGTTTCCACAAATTGATCGCATTCTCTCGCCAGTCTCGGCTTCTATTCACCTTTTTGCGGAACTTTTCGTCATCAATGTCATCCATGCCTAGATTTCAAACTGAATTCCTAATTTTTGTAAAAAGCCAGCTAAAACAGATCAATCAACTCATACAACCGTACACCATGGTTGCTGCCGAGTGTTGTAATTTAGCACCGCCATGTTATCGAATATGGCTTAATGACATACAGGACAAAAACATGGTGTAGAGGTGTAAGGGTCGGAAATTATAACAGTTGAAGCGAAATCTTGTTCAACCTTTACTGCAAAGCTCTCGACTCGAGGATAATTAATCTATTCCTGATGTTTCATCCAACAGAAGCTCCGACTTTATATCCTTCCCGAGAGGAGTTTGCAAATCCGATCAAATATTTGAATAGCAAAGAGATCGTCAAGTTTGGGGAGCAATATGGGATCCTGAAGATCAAGCCTCCGAAGAACTGGAAGCCGCCATTTTCGCTGAGTCCAGATACCTACAAGTTCCATACACGGTTACAGACTCTGAGCGAGTTGAGTCTGACCAACCGGTCGCGGCAATTCTGGCTTAACGGATTTAACAACTACCTGCGAATGAGAGGTAAGCCTCAACTCGACAATGGGTTTGTTGAGTTAAAGGACTTACAAGGAGCTGAATCTGGAGCGGAATCGAGGAGGAAACATCCCCAAATCCATCTCTACGACTTGTATGTCGAAGACCAACTCTCTTACTATGGCGGATTGGTCCAGGACGAAGCTCTGTTCAAAGATTTCTTGAGTTACTCCCGGTTCCTGAGAAACAACGGAGAGGATGATGCGAAGAAGCGATCGCGCATGCTGAACCTAGGAGAGATCTTTCAAAAAAAGAAGCGGAATGGATGTGAGGCCTGTGGCAAGCTGAGTGAACCGGAACAGATTCTCATTTGTGACGACTGCAATAGAAACTACCATGCGAAATGCTTATCGCCGCCATTAGCTGAGATTCCTTCATCGGACTGGTTTTGTGATGAGTGTCTGAAGGGCTCCACCGGAGATTACGGGTTTGAAGAAGACTTTGACTCCATATACAGCATCCGAGAGTTTGCGGAGGAGTGCGACGAATTAAAGACCCAATACTGCGAAGAGCTTTTCAATGGAAATATGAACCCTTCAGTAAACGCGATTGAAAAGGAGTTTTGGAGACTTGTTGACACGGAAGACGAGGAGAAGCAAGACTTCGAAGTTCGTTACGGTGCTGACATCCACAATGACGGACCAGGAGAAATTTCTGGCTTCCCAACAGCATCTCATTCCTATAGAGAGGAGGATAAGGAATATTTAGAGCATCCTTTCAATCTGACGAATCTTCCATTTGCTAAAGGCTCCTTGCTCAACTACATCAAGGAAGATAAAGACCAAATTTCCGGAATGACGATACCCTGGATGTATATCGGATCGATGTTCTCTACCTTTTGCTGGCATAAAGAAGATCATTATACGCTGAGTGCAAACTACTGTCATGTTGGAGCAACCAAGAAATGGTACGGTATCCCTGCCGATGATTGTGAGCTGTTCGAGACAATCTGCCATGACATTTGTCCGGACTACTTCTCGAAACAGCCGGACTTGCTTCATCAGCTAGTTTCGCTCTTGTCTCCTGACAAGATTGCATCTTTGGTGAGACAGAAGCTAGGGAGAAAGATTCGTATCTACTACGTTGATCAAAACCCTAATGAGTTTGTCATCACCTTCCCCAAAGTATACCATGCTGGATTCAACTGTGGATTCAATGTGAACGAGGCTGTCAATTTCACTATGCCGTACTGGCTGAGCTATGGCCATCAATCCATCCAGGATTATAAGAAGGTTAGGAAGGAAAACGTGTTTAACCACTACAAATTATTGCGCAACATTTTGGATAACTTTCTGATGAAGAACGAGCTCGAAGATTTATGGTGGACGGAATTTGCTCCCGAAAGCGTAGCCTCGATGATTAGAACGGCATTTACGGATTTTTGTCTTGAAATACGCAACTACAAAGCTGAAATGCGCAATGGTAAGCTGCGACATCTTCTCGAGGGTTTGGACGTAATCGAGTATCAAGATTATCTGAGAAAGAAGAAAGAAGAAGATCATCTTACTAGACAATCAGCCAGGATGATGGTCCGTAAAAGCAGGATGAGTACGGAGGAAGAGGGTGAAGATATTATTTGTATCAATTGCAAAGCCTTTCCGAACTTCAAATGGATGGAAGTTGATGTGATAAAGAAATTGCAAGCTGATATTGAGAAATACCAGGAAGCGCAGGAGTCTATGCTACCAACGCCTAATCATACGCCTCAACAGGAGAAAAGCTCACATTTTGATGAAATGGAGGATATTGAAGAGGTCAAGGTCGAAGATTTGGCTTCCAAGAAGCGGGTTTTTTCAGAAACGGGATCATCGGTGCGAAAGTCTCAGAGGTTGGCACGGAAAGGTGAATCACCAGTTGCGGAGCAGATAGTTGACGCCAATTTGCAACATGAAGCGAACATGAGCTTGTTAAGACGAATGAAACGACAAAGAAAGCGGTTTTTGAACTACGGCAAAGTTTATATTTGTCTCGATTGTCTCGAAAATAGGACCTTGGACATGGATTATGGTCAATTACAGACTGCTGGTACAGTTTTTTTGGAGAATGAGGTTTGGGAGCTTGAAAGTTATGTTCTCAACCAATTGGGAGCCAAGGTCGAGATTTGAAAATTAGGTACGGAGATTTTCTCGGAGCGATACAGAAAAATTAATGCCGATAAACGATGTCTGTAAATACCAATAGAAGTCGTCAAAAAATGACTTATGCCTAGTGGCCCAAGCATTAGTGTCAGTTTGTAACAACAAACAGGTTCGTAAATGGTCTGGTGTTGACAATTTTTCAGCTTCATCGGTCTGCTACCAAAATCAGCCAATAAAATTGTGTGTTGCCTAGCTCTTGCTGTCACATATATTTTATTGGCAGCTGTCGAGAATTTTGTACCAACGAAGCATCTGTTGTCGAATTTCCTTCTTCTTTTCTTTAGCTCTTGTATAATCGAGATTATTTTCCTGACTTGTCGTTATCAAATCGATTCGATAATCAAGAAACATGGTTGCTAGATTGTTTTCCGTTACCAAGAGAGCTACTATAAAGGCTGCCAGAGCTAATCTGGCCCTTCAAAGAAGCTTGGCAACTGCTGCCCCAGCTTCTGGTAAGGTCAGGTAAGTGACTAATCAGAGACATCAATTGAAGCCGGAGAGCGCGGGGGACCGTATGAGACATCGATGAGGTCGAGGAATGCATTTTTCGACATCGGTGCCGATCAGTACTTCCACTATTCCGAGCCGAGTTGGCGTTAATACAAATTGAATTACAAGGCTACGTGTGTTCTAAAGCATGAAGAACGGACAGATTCAATGCAGGATAAGACGATTTGCTTGGGATGTATTTGTTGTCTCCTCTCTCGTCAAATCAGAAGTCTGCATTTTTCGTTCGTCTGGAAATTTTTCATTGACATTCGAGGGCTGCGTAACCAAAATTTTAAGATCACTAACACCCTTTAGAGCCGTTATTGGTGCCGTTGTCGACGTCCAGTTCGAACAGGGCGAATTGCCAGCTATTTTGAATGCATTGACCATTGACACTGGTAACAACCAGAAATTGGTGTTGGAGGTTGCCCAGCACTTGGGTGAAAATGCCGTTAGAGCCATTGCCATGGACGGTACCGAAGGTCTCGTTAGAGGCGAAGTTGTCCTTGACACTGGCGCTCCAATCTCTGTTCCAGTCGGAAGAGGTACTTTGGGTAGAATTATCAATGTCATTGGTGAGCCAATTGACGAGAGAGGACCAATTGAGTGCAAGCAGAGAAACCCAATTCACGCTGATCCACCATCTTTCGTCGAACAATCCACTGCTGCCGAGGTCTTGGAGACTGGTATCAAGGTTGTCGACTTGCTTGCCCCATATGCTAGAGGTGGTAAGATTGGTCTTTTCGGTGGTGCCGGTGTCGGTAAGACCGTCTTCATTCAGGAATTGATCAACAACATTGCCAAGGCCCATGGTGGTTTCTCCGTCTTCACCGGTGTCGGTGAGAGAACCAGAGAAGGTAACGATTTGTACCGTGAAATGAAGGAGACTGGTGTCATTAACTTGGAGGGTGACTCCAAGGTCGCCTTGGTGTTCGGTCAGATGAACGAGCCTCCTGGAGCTAGAGCTAGAGTTGCCTTGACTGGTTTGACTATTGCTGAGTACTTCAGAGATGAGGAAGGTCAGGATGTGTTGTTGTTCATTGACAACATTTTCAGATTCACTCAAGCTGGTTCTGAAGTGTCTGCTTTGCTTGGTCGTATCCCATCTGCCGTCGGTTACCAGCCAACCTTGGCCACCGATATGGGTTTGTTGCAGGAGAGAATTACAACAACCCAGAAGGGTTCCGTTACATCCGTCCAGGCCGTCTACGTGCCAGCTGATGATTTGACTGACCCTGCTCCAGCTACCACTTTCGCCCACTTGGACGCCACTACTGTGTTGTCTAGAGGTATCTCTGAGCTAGGTATCTACCCAGCTGTCGACCCATTGGACTCCAAGTCCAGATTGCTGGATGCTGCAGTCGTTGGTGAGGAGCACTACGATGTTGCTACCAAGGTCCAACAGACCTTGCAAGCTTATAAGTCTCTCCAGGATATTATTGCTATTTTGGGAATGGATGAGTTGTCTGAGCAGGACAAGTTGACTGTCGAGAGAGCTAGAAAGATCCAAAGATTCTTGTCTCAGCCATTTGCCGTTGCCGAGGTTTTCACCGGTATCCAAGGTAGATTGGTCAGATTGAAGGACACCGTCACCTCCTTCAAGGATGTTCTCGAAGGAAAGTATGACGACTTGCCTGAAAACGCATTTTACATGGTTGGTGGTATCGAGGATGTCGTTGCCAAGGCTGAGAAGCTTGCTGCTGAAGCTAACTAGATCAACTGACAAATCATCTGTATAGACAATTTTTGTTATAGGCCTGATGAACCACTTTAAAAGACATGATTCTGAAAAATATTAGTAAAAATAAAACGCGAGGAATTTGTTTGGTCTCTATAATATGAATTCTCTTATTCAATCAACAAGTGCCTTTTTTGATAGACCAGGATTCAATTGGAAAGATGTCATCATTGGATTTTCTACCGCCAGCTTTGTATTTGAATCTTATCTGAAGTATAGACAGATCAAAAAAGTGGCAAATGTCCAGGAGGTTCCTGTTCAAATCAAAGACAAGATTGACAATGAAACTGTCATAAAGTCATCACAATATTCTTTAACCAAACTCAAGTTTTCTCTTGTGTCATCGTTCTACTCTCTCATTCAAAACGTGGTGTTTTACAAACTTGATTTGTTGCCAAAGTTGTGGACCAAAGCTTCAGCCATGGCTTCTTGTTCGTTGTTGCCAGCATTCCTTGCTGGTTCATCAATCACCAAATCCCTACTTTTTATGGGTCAAATGTCACTGATTTCGCTTGTCTTCGGCTTGCCGGTTAGCTACTATTCTAATTTCGTCATTGAGGAGAAGTATGGTTTTAATAAGCTGACTCTCAAGCTGTGGGTGACCGACACTGTCAAGGAGTTGCTCGTTATGTTTACTATTGGAGCTCCTGTTCTTGCTGGATTCCTTAAGATCATTGACTATTTTGGTGACAAGTTCATGTACTACCTGTCCGTCTTCCTCTTTGCCGTGCAAATTTTCCTCATTATCGTTTATCCAAAGTTTATCCAGCCCCTATTCAATAAACTGGAACCATTGCCTGAAGGAGAATTGAAAACCAATATTGAAAAACTCGCTGAGAGAAATAAGTTTCCACTGGACAAGTTATACGTTATCGACGGATCCAAGAGATCTTCTCACTCCAATGCTTATTTCATGGGTCTGCCTTGGGGATCCAAGCAAATTGTTATTTACGATACATTGATTGCATCATCCAAAGTTCAGGAAGTGGTGGCTGTGCTAGGCCACGAGATCGGTCATTGGTTCCTTTCCCATACCACCAAGCTGTTACTCATCAACCAGGCTCATATTTTTGGAATCTTCACTCTCTTTGCAGCTTTCGTGAACAACAAATCTCTGTTTCAGAGCTTCGGATTCTTCCATGAGCAGCCTGTAATCATTGGCTTCCTTCTGTTTGGCGATATTCTGAAACCCGTTGATACTGTCGTTGAGTTTGCGATGAATTTGCTTTCTAGAAAGTATGAATACGAGGCTGACAAATTCGCTGCAGAGCTTGGATACACTGAAGAGTTGAAGGTGGCACTTATCACACTCCATAAAGAGAACCTGAGTTCTTTGGACGTTGACTGGCTCTACTCTGCGTACAACCACAATCATCCTCACCTTATCGAGAGACTCAACTACCTGGATGAGGTTGAGATGGAAAAGAGCTCAAAGAAACAGGATTAGAATGTTATTGTTTTGCATGTCTATAGTAATGTCTTTTGTGTTGCTACTCCACCGTCCCATTAATCATTCCCATTACACATCTCACCTTTCTGCGTGGAACAAGATACCACTCCTTGTGAACTCCAGAGTTCGCCGTCGAGCATCCATCGCAGTATAATCGTCCACTTCCGTACATTCTCTTTAGCTTTGAGTGGATCTTTTGTTCGGATTTGTATGCACGCAGAGCTCTAAATGCATGTTGATGTTCATCAAAACGGTCGAAGCCAGTTATTGAAAGCTCTTTAAACCTGTTAATGACGTCTCCGAGCTTGTCTCGTCTGCAACAAACTACGCGATCTAATAGATCTGGTATCAATAGCTGGAAATCCTGTTTGCACTGGTCTCTCCACTGAGCCAAGCGTCGAGCAACCGGCTGCGTAGTGAAGCCAACTTTGATCAAAATGTTCCGTTTCGGATCAAACGTAGATGTTTGAGAGAAGTCAATCTGGTTTCGAATATTTGGATCAGCCTGTCGCAGCCACTCCTGTCTTGTCGGTTTGTCGTGAAGTAGGTGTGCCAGAGTAAATATATACACGAATCCGGCTTCCTTTTTGGGCAAGTCACCTCTGGATCTATGATGTTGACAATAATCGCCATTTTTAACGACAATCTTGCACCGAGTACCCTTCTTCGTTACTCCCAAACATTGTGTCATAGGTAAATAATTTTGGGATGACATAATCAGTCTTGGGAGTTGGTGAACATGTAGCTCTTTTCAAGTATCTCCTTGGCTCTGTTGATTTTCAAGGCGAGATACTCAGAGCCCCCTTTGTCTGGATGGTTGATCATCATCATTCGGCGATGTCGTTTCTTGAGTAAGTCATGGGTCAAGTGGAGTATCTCATCAGGCTGAATTTCTAGTATAAGTAGGGCCTCAGACTCGTTCATTTTCGTGTGGAATCCGCCAGTATACATCCAGAATTTGTCTTTGGAATTTGGTGCCTTCAGGCTGATGTTGTTGAGCGCAGCAATTTGATGGGGAGTTAGTCGAATGAATTTCGTGTATGCAGAGATGGCAGACTTTGCTGTCAGCGCTGCTACCGTAACTCCTATCCCTATTATTAAGGGGAGCACCTGAAGTTAGAAGCACAAGAACGATAACACTTACCATTGCGAAAGCTTTAACAGATAGAATAAAATATGCCCTAAATTTATTATTTTAATATGATTAAATTAAGCAGCTAGAAAATAGAGTGCCACTCATCCTATTGTGCATGCAATCTGTTGAACTTCTCTTGTATGGCGATAATACTGGCGTGAATTCTAGATGTTTTTAGCAGGACAGAAAACAGCTAGACTTGTTGCACGACCGTTGGTTCGTGTGCAGCTATTTGCTGGGTTTCCAGCTTCCAAGAATTGCCTAATCGTCTTGTTCAAGACGCATCTAACAGAGCCCTTTGAAGCGCTATTTGCGGAGAGAACGCCCAGAAACTCAATACATATATAGCTCTTTGTTGATGACCGTATACACAACAGTTGCAACCTGGCTAGTCTCGATTACCAATTGTACTGGCATCCTATCGGCAACAATACTGCTTTGTAATTAGTTTTGCAGTCAGTAGGATATCAGAAGGTGCAGTACACAACCCGCTGATTCTTGAAACGTTCCAAGATCTAATGCGTAAGAAATCAACCACTACCAAACTGCCCAGTAACACTGAGGAAATATTTTCAGGCGGTGTAAATATTTATTCCTTTTGAATCTACAGAAGTGTTTTGAGCACAATGGCAAACAACAAAACCACAGACACTAGACCGAGACCATCATCTGGAGGGCCGTCAACGGTACTTCTCGTGATATGTGTTGCGGGAATCTACTGCTCATTTCTCTCTTGGTCATATCTCCAGGAGAAGATCTCATCGAAAAATTACTCTTCTACCGATGAAGCGTATTTCAAATCGTCGCTAATTATCAATACAGTTCAAGCTTTCTTTGCCATGGTGGTAGGTTCAATCTATCTTTCCTTCAAGATGGGAAAATTGCAGACACCAGCTCACTTCTTATTCCAAGACACCACTATTCTACGCAGCTTTCTCCTTATTTCGCTCACTCAGGCTATTTCCTCGCCAATCGCCTACCAATCGCTCGATCACTTGGATTATTTATTCTTTTTGCTTGCCAAATCTTGCAAACTGATTCCGGTGATGCTGGTTCATCGCATTCTGTACAACTCGAAATTTCCCCTGTATAAGCACGTTGTGGCAGGATGTGTTACTACGGGAGTGGTCATCTTCTCGATCAGTAACAAAAGCAAAGCGACCAGCAACGATGGACGAACTTTGCTGGGTTTCACGTACCTGTTTGGGTCGCTTTTGTTAGACGGTATCACTAATTCGACCCAAGATCAAGTCTTTTCTAACCCAAAAATGAAACAAGTCACCGGAGCTCATCTCATGGCGGGCCTCAACTTCCTAAATTTGGCTCTCACATTCACCTACATGGTGGTGTTTACTAACCAACTAGACTACTTCAAAAACTTCGTCAACAAAAATGGCTATGAAGTGGTGTATGATGTGGTCTCGTTTGGATTGTTTGGTTCCTTGGGTCAGATCTTCATATTCCTCACATTGGAGCATTTTGGGTCTCTACTACTGGTCACAGTGACAGTGACGCGGAAGATGTTCTCAATGTGCTTGAGCGTGTTTTTATTTGGCCACCATCTGAGCCCTACCCAATGGTTTGGATTATCGATGGTGTTTGTGGGAATTATAATAGAGTCGTTCTACAAGAAGTTGGTGAAGCAGAAAAGCTCCTAGATAGAATAATTATTATTAGTCTGTATCACTAGTATCACACAATGATGCTCAATATACATAAAATGCCGACTCAGGGCCGGCTGTAGAAATGACGTGTTACGATGCTAATGAGAAACTATCGATGGGCCAGCTGGAGTAAACACCGAGCAGCCCCAATCGAAGATGGAGTGGACATGAATCTTGTTGGAGATAAGTCCTGAACGTTTTGCTTGGACACCGACGCAAGTAGCTTGGAATCCACTATAGTGGTGTATTTTTGAGGTCTAATTGGAGTCATTAGAGTAGAATTGGCTTCCACAGTTGTGGAATCGGAATGAGCAATTGCATTTTCAGGAACAGGGGGAAGCTTGACTTTGTAGGCCTCATTGCCCACCGTCACGAACCTGGAGGGCGATGTCTGAGCAAGGGCATTGAGACTTGCTATTTTCTTATACTCGAGCGAGGCTCTTTTCAAGTTGGCACTTGTGGCCCTTTTCTTCACGACGTCGTCAAGGTAGCAAATAGCACGCTTTCTCATCTGCTCTGCCTTGCGCTTGCGGCTGAGCACTGGAGTAGAGAAGGCCAAAAGATCATCTAACGCGCTAGAACGCTGTCGCTTCGCTAGCGGTGACTCGTGTTGCCTGGCACTGTCCACAACCTTGAGACTGTGCAGAGGCACTTCAGTCTGGTTGGTGGTGACCTTGTAGTAGGCCAATTGGAGCTTGAGCTTGAGCGTTCTAGCACGTTGTAGTCTAGGAGACATGTCTTTGGAATTGTCAAAAGACAGTGTATGTTTACGTGTGCTGATACAGGGTCTGTTCAGGCTTTCGTTCCCTATGCTTGCCAGAGCCGGCCGAGTGGTAGTGGTAGTGGTCATAGCTTCTGTAAAGCCAGCAAAACTCCCTCTAGTGCTAGCAAATAAACGATCAAAGGACTTGTTCCTGTCTATGGCGCACACTTGAGTAAACAAAATATTCGATCCGAGGGTGTTTGTTATGGAATTTCCAGATGCGGCCGCAGCCTTAAAAATAATAATAATGGGTGCGCGACGGATAAACGAAAATATACTATAGCGCGACAAAGCGTGAATTCATGACTATAATAATGACCAAGACTCTAAAAGTCAAGCCGCTTTACGACATCGCGTAAGCTGGTCACATAGCTGCTGTTGATAGTATGCCCATACCCACTGGCCACCCGAAGCAACATCTCGTTCAGCTCTGCACTGCCCAAAATATCCACATGCTCAGCGGTCTTTGCACCGCCTCGAATATCGAATCTATCGGGTTCGTGCTTCATCTCCACGATGGTGACTTTCGAATTGCCAGGATTGTAGATGTTTTTTCCCTCTTGGGCCCATCTGTGACACATGGCATGAGTCATCAACGACACCGTACCATCTCCGTCAGACAGAAAGACTGACTGCTTGTTTTCTGCGTCAATCGAAATGTTCAACTTCGAAACTTCCTTGTTTTTCTCCTCCCTGTAAGTGTATGCGCGCTCAGTAGGATTTCCGACACCATAAAAGCAGTAGATTTTCATGTCTGGCGCATTTGGAAGCGGAACCTCCAGCGGATTGATCCACTTATTAAACAGCTTTTCATTCGCCTTTAGCTCAGCCTCGGTTTTAGCAATGCCATTTGAATACTGTTCCTGAGTTCTGCGAGTAAACCATTCGGGCCCCTGTTCCAGTAAAAAGTCGATCGAGTCGGCAATTGTCCAATTGCGCTTCGAGTACTCGCCCACTTCCTCTGAAAATCTGATAAACTTGCCCATAGTCTCATTAGTTTTCAGACTATCTCCCTCAAACGCATCATCAGGAGCACCATCCAACGTGCCCCAGATCAGTTCACCTCCCTTCGGAATCATACTTGCAATCCCGCCAAAAGTCTTTAGCATATCAAGTCTTTCTCTTCTAGAAAAGAATCTCTCTAAACCTTGGACAGCCAAAGCATTTAGCTGAACAGTATCTTTCATTTCCCCAGATAAAAGTGCCACGATCGCCTTCGGAGTTCCTAACAAGCACCCAGAAATATCGACAAAGGCTTCAATATGTTCATTGACCCAATTTGGTCCCCCGTTACCAAAATGCTCTCCCGTAGCTTCGGCCCACTTCAGAAAATAAAAGATGACCTGGGCTCCCATTGAATGGCCATACAAAATGGTCTTTTCACCGTTCAGCTTTTTGTTGAGCTCAATTTGGGACATCAGCTTTGAAAAGTACCCGTCTCGTCTTTCTAAATCTAGATAACTTAGTCTCCAATCATACGCAGCACTGACCATGTTGTTTGGACCGTATCCAATTACAGCAAGATTTTGTAAGACTTTATTCCAGATCCAATATCCGGCCATAAAAAAGTCTGCTGCTTCGAATCCTTGTGCTGCCCGTAATCTGATCCCTGGAGGGTCTAGACCTGTCTCTGGATCCAGCATTATATGTTTGAGCCAGCAGTTTTTATCCATAAACATGGTCCGGATCATGTAGAATGAACCCCATAATCTCTTTCTAAAATGTTGTTCACTCTTGCAGTCCTCGGTTCCCTCGAGCCCCCAGCTCTCAATTCCCGTACTAATCACTCCTGGAACCATGACAATCGGGTGTTTGGCCTTAAAGCCCTCCTTTCTAAGAAGCTTTCCAATAGCAAATGATTCGCTAGGATCGTGGAACTCATCACTTTCCGTCTCTTCCAGCAAACTTTGTACCGACGACGGAAGAAATTCCTTCCAATCCTCAAAGTATCCACTTAAGCTTTCGAACCTAAGCATGGAGTCGAGCTCGGGGAACAAGTCATTCTGAGCCATAGTCTTAGAACCAAAATACAATGCGACAGCAATACCTATCAGTGCACCGACCACAAATGTGAATCGCTTGGTCATCAGAATTGCTTTAGCATAAGACCGTTTCCTTCTCTGAGTTGCATTTTCAGCTTTCTTGACATTACGAGCAGCTTTATCGTGATGATCAGCTTTGTCGATTGCGCCTTCATTTTCTATAATTTCTTGAACTTTCTCTCCCGTTTTCAAAGCGGAGCTCGTAGCCGACTCATCCTTCTCTTCTGTACTCGGCCTTTTAGCCCTGTTTCTCAATTTTGGACTCATACAATCTGGAAAAGGGGTCAAAGAAGGATAAACAAGTGGACTGAATGATTTATTTGATTGATCGCGTCGATCGACCTCCTCAAAAAATAATTTTTGAGATAGTCGTTAGTCTCATTTGAAATGAAGGTGGATCAGGAGAACATGTTCGCTAGTTTGGCGCCAATTCTGGAGCACAAGCCGGCTGGCAGGAATGGGAATGATGATGAGATGCTTCCTCTACCCCAATTGTTGGCGAGAATCATTGCACAACGAGGCTCGTTCTTGGACATAACTGAGCAAAAACTGGCAGAAGAGATTGAAAATCAAAGATTGGTCAGTGAGGATGCCAAGCCAGACGACGACACAAAGATGGAGGATGACGCGGCAGAACAACCAGATCATTCGCAGTCCGTTGAAGAGTTCATGAAAGAAAAAGAAGCTATAATAAGCTCTGTGCATTCTGCATTGAACGAATCGTCTCTGTCGCTTGACTTTGTGTCTCTTCTCATATCTTCCGTGCGTCCTGCAGCCGGATCATCATCAATGTCACCGCATTTGAAGCAGCATATTAAAATTGGATCTCTATCGAGTGATAAAGTCGACCCTCCCGAAGACTCAGCTAAGATTCAAATTGACGTCGCACGTGTGGGGAGAGGCTGGAAGTTAGAGAGTTTAGAACGAGCTTCTACGACTTTGAAAAGTGCCAGTGCTAGACTCCGTGAGGAGGTGTCAAAGGAGAAGAATTTTTGGACAGATATGGTGGAGGTTCTAAAATCGAATGAGGTGATCACCAGTATGAACGTGAAAAATACCAAAGAAATATGCGTCAAGTATGGGTTTGGCGACGCAGGGTCAACTTATTACGATAAAGGAATTGGGTACCTGAAGAAAGATACCAACAATGGGAACTTGGTGTTTGAAATATCCAATCCCACCAAAGAAGTGAAGCAAGAACAGCTAGTGAATGTGCGGCTGTACGCAAGAAATGGAGACCAGGTGGACCTTGTAGGAGAATCCAATCTCCCTCAACGACTTGCTCGGTATCAGGAAAATGGACAAATCAATGAAATATCCAAAGCGAGATTCTATTTATTTGAAGAAGAGCTTTATTATCAGCTGCTCAGAGAGGCCGCTACTTTGGTCTCTCTTCAGGTTTCCATTGAAGACGGAAAGATTCTTTTTGATCTTGATGACCAGATCGTTGAAATCAGTCAGATATCACCAGAGCACATTAGTGCGCCAAGAGATCTGAAGTCTAACGAGCATGCTGATCTCATCCAAATTTTTTTACGATTAATGCTTTGCGCAGAGCACAAGAGAAACTTGGATCAAAGGAAAATTCCGCCACTTGCGCTAAACAGCGACTCACAAGGTGTGCCACATACAAGTTTGAGTTCACTGATTCGACCCATACTTGTCTATAGTAGGCACGAACGTACACTGAAAATGGTCCAAGATGTGCTTGAATCCGTGATGATTGGCCAGTTCGAGAATGACCGAACTCAGGCTACCAAATTCATAGCCGAAAATATGGTGGTTACAAACTTTTGCAATGATCCAAAGTCCAAGACAGGAAATGCGTTTGGTCGAGTCTTCACTCCTCCCTCTTCGACTATCGAGTTGACCAGCGAGAAAATCCGAATCATGGTGAGGGTGAGCTCGCTATTCAACTCCGCATATTCAGTTATCAGCCTGCAGTTATCTGATACAACTAAGCAGATCTTAGATGTGACGCTCAACGATGTAAGAGAGCTTGAAGATTGTCTCAATTGGGCAATTCGTGACCATGAGTCATGATGGATTTCAGGCAGTGCAGGTAATTTTATTGCACCAAATCGATAAGAAAAAAGATTACCGACCAATGTCTTCTAAGAGTAAGGTATTAATTGTGGGCAGTGGTGCCTTGGGCATGGTTGCCGCATATACTCTGGAATACAACGGTCTGGCTGAGGTCACTATTGTGGTGAGATCGGGTTACAAGAAAGCCGCTGCGGAGGGTTACAGAATAGACTCCGTTCAATTTGGGCAGGTGGAGAATTGGAAACCAACACGTATCGTGAACTCGGTGGGCGAAGCTGTTGCAAGTGGAGAAAAATATGAATTTATCTTTGTTGCAGTGAAAAATTTGCCAGATTCTCCAACTCCTTGTGAGACAATCATCGAGGCTGCGGTGAAGGGAAACTCAGATGCCACTGTTGTGCTATGCCAGAACGGAATTGACATTGAGAAACCGCTTCTCGAGAAATATCCTGGCCATACTATCATTAGTTGCGTTTCTCTGATTGGATGTACTAACATTGATTGTGTTGTTACCCAGCTCACTCCGGACAATGTTCAATTGGGGCTCTTTGAAAATCCGACTTTGAAAGACGACAACTATGCTGAACGAAAGCTTGATAAGTTCATCGCTATCTATCGTATGCCAAATGGAAAGAACGCGGTAAAGAAAGACTTAAGAGTTAGACAGACTAGATGGCAGAAGCTAGTGTACAACGCTGCAATCAACACTACCACGGCGCTCGTGGACTTGGATTGTTCAAGGGCTGCCATGGCCGGTTGCAAGGATCCAATATATAGACCCATCATGAGAGAGATTTATGCGATTGCCAAGTCAGATGGCTACATTATTCCTCCAGAACTTGAAGATAGCATGATTGAAATCTCAGATGGACTTTTCTACACGCCGTCGATGCTCGTGGACGTTAGGCTCAACAGAATGATAGAGGTGGAAACGATTGTCGGCAATCCACTTAAAATTGCACAAAAGAACGGGATCGATGCTCCTCATCTTTCAATGATGTACCATCTTCTGAAAATGGTCCAATTTAGAATAATGGAAAAGCAGGGGCTTATCACTGTCGACGACTCCGTCAGAGAGGTTAAGCATGTTGATGAGTATGGTAAAGACTTCTAGCAAATCGCCCTTACACCAAATAAAATATTCAATCGAGAAAGAGTTTATTTATCAAGTAATTCTTTGGCAGTTGGGTTTTGAGTCACCTCTTCTGTCAGCCAGCACTGCCTGATTATAGATATAGATCATGTTCGGAAATAGAATTGAATCTCTAACGTATTACTTAACTAGTCCACAACAATTAGCAGCTATGTTTGCATTCCCTTGAAGTGATATATACAGAATTCATATCCAAAATCGTATCCCTATTTATACTCTTTTCCGGTCGATTCACCTCACCCCCCAAACTTGACCCCCTTTTATGCATTAGTTGCATATGTACTGCAATCAAGTAGGTATTACTATGCTGGTTGCTAAGGATCATAATGAGGGAAAGTGGGAGCTAAGTCTCGCTCTCACACCTTAGACCAAGTCCGAAAGTCAAATCCAATGTATTAGCTAAGCAATTGTTAATATCCAGACATTTCTGATTAATATCCTAACTAATGAAGATGGCGATCAGGCGATGGATGTCTACGCGGGTGCTGGTTTTTCCAGGACAGGGTAGGTTTGACTTGTCGTCGTTGACAAGTTTGTCCCAGTATAGAAAGCTGCCAATTGTGAGCGAACTATTGAGCGAGGCGGACGATGTTTTACCGGATCTGCGTCTGTCTAGGTATATAACCGATCCGAAAGCCGCATTGGAGTCTGGAAACATCCAAAGCACCTCAATTCAGCAACCTCTTTTGATCTTGACGTCGTACTTGACTTACAACCTTCTTAAACATCAGAATAATGTTGACGTCTTGGATACGGCAAATTACGTACTCGGTCACTCCTTGGGAGAGATCACCGGACTAGTCCTTCAAGGTGCTATTCCATATGGATCAGGACTAGCTTTAGCACATCGGCGTGGACTATTGATGGAAGAAATTGTTAAAAAATCAGGCGAGAGTTATTCGATGCAGGCACTTCTATTTCAGCCTACACATTTTAAGTATATTCGTGGTCTTCTGGACGAGCTGAATATTCAAGTCAGTAACATAAACAACTATCAACAAATAGTTGTGAGTGGCACCAAAGAAGAACTGGAAAAGAAAATCAATCAGCTGAAGGAAAGACTAGCTAAAGCTGGAGTATGGAAAACCAGAATCAGAAATATGGATTTGCGAGTCAGCATACCGTTCCACAACCCAATCTTGGCGCCGATTGAAACTGAATTAAAACAGCTGATCAACAGTAGTGTAGATATAGATACACAATTGAGGATTCCGGTCGTCTCTAATTTGAACGGCAAAGTGGTGGCCAGTACTAGAGAACAAGCAGAAAACATCGTCCAGGTGACTTCACGTCCTATTCAGTTCCTAAAGTGCTTACAGACTTTGAATGACAGCGGTGAGGAGTTTGAATTCATTAGTTTTGGAGCGGCCACATGGAAAATTATCGAGAAGTTTTACGAAGACCTCGAGAAGGTTGAAGGTCGCAAAACGATCTACTCGGGCAGGACCTCGGAGCAGCTTCTAGCGGATCCACGAATCACTGAATTGGAATGAAGTTTCCAACAATGCAACTAGGAATGTTGTATCTATCTCTTCTGATAGTAAAACTAAAACAACAATTTCTTTTTTTCCTACCGTCCTTGCTTCGTAGATTGCAGCTGGTGAGCACAGCCTTTTGAGTATTGTCGAATGCTATCGCACCGTATTTTTCCCAGAAGTTCACACTGCTTTCCTCGGTCATCAATTCATAAATTGTTAGCTTGCCATTTTTTAGATCATCGATAGAGACTTCGACCAGCGAGGCAAATTCCTTGTTTCCCCTGTATATTTCACCGGTTCTTCTCCACAAACAGGCAGGGATAGCCATCGAGGTGAAGACTCTATCATAATCAAGTAACATTCTCTCGAAGTTCTCTTCAACAAGAATTAAATCAATGTCTTTCAATGTCTTTGCTATGGCTCTGAACCCAGGTCTAAAGGTTGAAAGGGGTTTCAAAATCTTCTGTCTCGATGAAGAGGCCATATGGTTATCCATGTAAGTTTGCAAACGCTGGTAGCCTTTCGCATAGTTATATGGCCTTAGAAGACCAGCCTCTAATTTTGCATTAATGACCTGCTTGAGCCTTTCTTCCGGAGAAATTTCAGTGGTTGGATCAGCTGCAGTGAGGAAAAACTTGTCTCTTGCAGAATCCAACACGTATGACTGTACCGCAGGATTTGGCGTCTGTGAAGCCGACGACTGATTCACCGGCGATTGCTGATGGTAATAATTATCGAAAGCAGGCGCCGGCATACGCTCAACGCTATTCTGTAGAGCAATCTGGGGTAAGCTGCCCGAATTGCGCTTGGAGAGGTTCGGAGATGCCGACAACGAAGCTGGTGATTTAGCAAATATGCTATTTTCAAAAGCCGGCTCAAACGAGGATAGTTGAGCGAGATTAGTTGACGAGTTGTTGTTGTTGTTGTTGTTGTTGTTGTTGTTGCTAGTCAACGATTCGAGCTTGTGTAATATTGGATCATTATTAAGGTTAATTGTGTTGATCATATCAGTATCGTCAATCATTGACAGGAACTCTGTCAGAGAGTTGAATTCGGATCCAGCGTGCTCAGAATAGAAGAAGGGCTTCTGGTTTATTGCAGTGAATGATGGTCTGGATGACAGGTAAACCTGAGGACTTGGTAGAGGTGGAAGAGGAGGCGGTGGAGGTGGGGGTGGCAGACCGTAGCTCATTACACCATTTGACATCGACTGCTGATGATATATCCCAAGAGGCTTGAGCCGATCACCAGTACTTTGAGCCGATGTTTCTTCGGGTGGTGCTATCGTTGTCAGTCCCGGCGATGGCGAGCTTGGATCGGCAGACGTGGATGCAGACATTTCATTTGTTCTCTTTAGCTTTCTATTCCCGTTCGTTGGTTCATCGTGGCACAAGTGCCCGATATTTCGTTTCAAGCATCGCTGGCACGGACGGCCCTCATCGCAAATCATGTGCGATCGCCGACAATAAACGCACGCGACACCAACTTTCTTGCGCTTTCGACTTGAAGGAGATCCGTTCGAGTCTCTGAAGCCATTCTGGTCCTCGGAATCACCGAAAGACGCTATTTGGCTATCAGAGCTTTCCATTTTGACCAATTCGCCTGCGTTAGTTTCCATAGGTTCTGATCGTGATGGGGATTGCACCTGCTCTAATTCATTTCCCGAATTAAGCCTAGAATCAGATGAACTCGGGCCAATTACGCTCATGACGAAACTCAAAAAGCATGCAGACTCCTAGAGGTGGAACGCCCAAAGTAAATGAATGTAATAATAATTGCCGGACACTAACAATTCAACTAATAATTTTCAGGTGCCGAAATATGGACAAACGGGGTCGAGGTTTTTCTAGTTTGAGTTTGACAGGAAATATGTAGCCGTAAGCTAACCTTGGAACTTTACATACAACGTCTACTTAGTTTCGCTTGGGTTTGGGTTTGGAGTTCAATTTCCTGTCGGCATACATGTAAGCAATTGAGACCAGCACAAAAGCAAAGAGGAACTTGATCACCAAGCCAGAGATAATTCCGTACTCGCCGTCATCAGACGCCGACGACACGATTTTCAGAGGAGCTAGCGGATTCATTAATCTTTAAACGGTGCAGGCACAGCAAGCTACTTGGACTTTATAAAAAACGAATATTAATTTTGACTGCGAGATCGGCCGTGAGCTCGTATTTTTACCGTTTATCGGCATGTTTTCATTTCTACAACTATCGAGAAATTCGTCGCATTTGTCCAGAATATCAACCGCAAGTGAGAAGCCGGTTCTCATACTTGTAGCGTCGATCGGAAACCCCGAGAGCCAATATCAGGGCACTCGTCATTCCGTGGGCCATCTCATACTACAGAAATATAGCGAATCGTATGGATTCTCGCAGGTCAAACAGGTGGAGAAATTTAAGTTCAAGGCCAACCCTAAAATGCCCAACGTGCTCCTCTATCCGACCCCGGGATTCATGAATCTGAGTGGAAAAAACTTGAGCAAGCCCTGGAAAGCCATCTTGTCTCTATCACAGTGGAATCCAGTTCTGGTCGTTCTTCACGATGAGCTTGATTTGGACCTGGGACAGGTGAAAGTACGAAAACAAAATTCTTCTGCAAGAGGTCACAACGGGCTAAAGTCTATTCAACAGAGCATTGGAAAAGGATACACTGCTGTGCAGATAGGAATAGGACGTAATTACAGGGGAGACAAAAATTCCGGTGCTGTGGCTAATTATGTGCTTAGCAAATTCGACCCGGACGAACTCGATCTGCTGTACAGCGAGGCAGTGCCTAAAATTGCCTCACTTATTCAGGAAATGCGGCTGCACAGATACATTTTTGAAACTCAATAATCGATCGATGATTACGTAAGAGTCAGCATCGGACTGCGAGCAGAGTGCGGAGTAGCTTGGAGGGATGATTGTGGGGTGATAATTATATATAGAGCTAGTTTCTCTAACTTTATTGCATGTTCAAGTTCACCACTGGTCGAGCCCTAAAAGGTGGCTCGAAGCTATTTACCAATGCTCCGGCCGCTTTCACTGTTCCTGTCAAATCGTTCACCCGAAACTATACTCTGGCAGATAGACAAGGGGTTCTTAGACTGGAGGAACTTATGCTGAAATGCCACTCCTATCCAGACCTGAGAGTCAAGGCATATGATGCGTTCAAGGTTATTGACAATGCGATTGCAATAGCAGATCAACGTGCAAACTCGTTTCTCCTGGATAGATACTCTATGATTACTAGTTTTATCTTCAGTATCCTGTTCACAAGAGAAGTGCTGCGCAAGCCAAACAGAGAGATAGTGGACGAGTTCCTGGACTGTGTTGAACAGCATGACATTGAGTACGAGATGGAAGATGTGAAGCTGTTCATTCAATATTTAGGGACTATCAAACGGTTGCTCTGAGAGGCGCTTACTGGACCTGATGAGGTTGCTCTGAGGAGTGCGAGCCTTGTCACTACTATTTATCTTGACATTTGTTCACACGTGGATATGACGGCTTATTCATACTATTTATTTTATTTATTTGTTTACTAGATACGATGTTCTACTTACAGACATCAACAAAATTTCCATCTATTTCCACAGTTTTCACAGGTGCAGAACGTGGTCAACGGCTCGTCCGCAGATCTAGTTTGCATCTGATAATAGCTGACCTCTCTCTTTTTGCACTTGCCGCAGATGAAACGATCTGTGACAGCACGTTTTTGCACTGCTCCCTGAGCATCAAACAGGTTTTTCTGGTGTAAATTGGCCATTTCTTTCTTCAAAGTCTCTGGTGCTAGTTCCTGGTTGGTCATTGTGACGAACTTGGCAGGCTTGATCTCTCTATCGAGCAATCTAGCTCTGAGCTCTGGATTATTCTTATTCCTCAGATTCATGATCAAAGATCTCATTTTGTTTCTGTACTGGTCAGAAATCTTGTAATCAGTCAGTTTGAACGCCTCAGCCTCAATCTCCTGCGATATCACCACAATCTGGGATGGAACTACATCTGAGGTCATGGCAAGAGCGGTATAGAGTCCCGAAATGGACCCATTTCTAGTCGAATCGTCGTGTATGTTGATATTAACGCCGTCATTAGCAGGGTTTCGTGGTTTGGAAGTCACAAAAGACTTTGTTTCTGTCTTCTCAGGGGACAATGATATCTTTTCGGCTGCAGGGCTTTCTTTCGGAGTTGACTTACTAGCTTTCTTTTCTTTGGACACCTGCTCTTTCCATTGTTTGATGATCTTTTTCACTAGTGAACTCACTTCTGTATCACTGTGGGTTCGCAACTTATTCACGGCCACTCCGACCTTTGTTTCTCTCAGAAATTTCTCGGTAGCTACCACATCTTTCTTTAGGATGTTTAGGAGTTCAAGAATTGTGCTTGTATCTTTCGCTTTGTCCAGATTAGTGATCACCGTCTTCACCTCGCTCGCTTCCATTTTATTTATTCCGATTATTCCAATAGGCGCGCCTCCACCTGATTCGACGTCTGGAGCTTACAGATCTTATTTACACTCGAGTGAGTTCAATAATTAATCTAATCCCTTCTCAAATAAAATTTCAGCATATGCGTCATGCACACAGGCACTACTCTGATTAGCATATGTTCTTGTCCAAAGTCATACAGACTAATCACGAGTTGGCAATGGTAGCTGGAACACCTATAACACCATATGACTTCAAGAATCTACTCGACCGCTAGTAAAAACAAATGCTTCACAATACACAGAATTCCAAACGACGGAACAACCAATTCGTCTATTTAGCATGAGATAGACACCTAATCGTAACCGAATATAGTTTTATTGCATATTTAAGTGGTGGTGACTTCGTTAATAGTCTTTGCAAGGTAATCCACGTTGGCTGGATAGATACCTGCAATGGAAATTCTTCCGTCTGAAGTGAGGTAGACTGATTTGTCAATTAGCTTTTTGACTTGTTCTTCCGTCAAACCAGTGTAGCAGAACATACCCTTCTGGCTCAAAAGATGATCCCAGCTTAATGGGTTTTTGTAAGTGTTCTTCAGCTTATCGTAAAGGAGAGCTCTCATTTCAACCAGTCTGTCAGACATAACCTTGACATCCTCCAGCCATTGGTTGTAGATAGATTCTTCAGAAAGAATAATCTCAACCAACTTAGATCCGTGAGATGGTGGAGAAGAGTAGAGAGGTCTGATGACCTTCTCTAACTGAGACTTCACTCTGGCGGTTTCTTCGGCACCCGAAGTGATCAGAGAAAGAGACCCCACTCTCTCACCGTAGAGACCCATGTTCTTAGCAAATGACTGAGAGAGCATGAAGTTCGACAACTTTCCGTCTGCCACAGCCTTATTGAACTTGAAAAGAATTGCCAAGTCATCGATCGGCGATCCAGATCTAAATCCTTGATAAGCCATGTCCAAGATCGGAAGCAGCTTGGATTTTGAAACCACATCCAATATCTCGTCCCATTCCTCGAGTTCTGGATCAACACCAGTTGGGTTATGACAACAGGCGTGCAAGAGCACCACGGTGCCTGGCTCAGCGGCTGCCAGATCGCTTAGCATTCCGGCCTTATCTAGTGCATTTGTCTTGAAATCATAGTAGCGATATTTTCCGGTCGTCAGTCCCGACTTCTCTAGAATTGCGACATGGTTGGCCCAAGTAGGGTTAGGGACAAGCACCTTGCTTGATCCAGAGTGAAAAGTCTTCACAAACTCTCCTAGGACTCTCAGAGAACCAGTGCCAGAGATACCTTGAGCAGTCAAGACTCTGTTGTCTTTGAGGAGTTGCTTTCCAGCTTCATCATGAGTGTAGAGCATTTTCTTAATAAGTTCGTTGAATTTTGGAGAACCGACAATAGGAACA
Organism: Ogataea minuta; assembly: GCA_003706195.2. NCBI lineage: Eukaryota > Fungi > Ascomycota > Pichiomycetes > Pichiales > Pichiaceae > Ogataea > Ogataea minuta. Next base: position 1,241,822 of record PPKR02000001.1, read on the forward strand.
TATTCTTTGTTGACCTCGGTTTCCGCAAGCAACTTCTCTGCAGCCTTCACTGAAGGCAAAATCCAAGGCTTACCCTCATTGTCTCTATAAGCACCAACTCCCAGGTTGATTTTCTGCGGGCTTGTATCGTTGTTATATAAGACCGTCAAACCAAGAATTTTATCGGCCGGCGCAGCTGGGACGTTGGCCCACGCAGACTGGTTTCTTCTGGCCACTGCAAATGTGATTTTTGGAAGCTGCAAACCTCTGGAGCTTCTTGAACTTGCAACTCTCAACATGGCACAAAACTTGGTTATTTTTTGCAGATTCTTGTTCAGTATTTATATTTCTCCATACGCACTCACCTAGCGCATATATTTTCAAGATGATTCATTTTTGTTGCCCTGATATGCACGAACTCACCCGACGACGGGTGGCCGTAAGAGTGCCATTTTTACCAAACTTTTACTAAAACAAGGCCAATGGAGTCGCATCAGTACCAAGGCAGTTTAGCACATTCAGCAATCAGCGTCTGGACCGTTAACGTCAGGTGAAACTTGATTAATCATCGGATGAGTCCAGATCGTCGTGTACCAGGGGTTTTATTTTTCGCCAACGCAACTCCGCCGCACCCTCGAAATTTTTTACCGGGTGCCCCCCCTTCACCACGGAAGAAAAGCCTTCCCCTCACCTAAACTACGGTAATTTTGTGCTCATGCAATTCTAAATGTCCCGCATTGTTGTTTAGATCTATAGGCTACCACACCGGTAAAATTAGCTTGTGCTAGGTTCGCACTGGCTCACGGACCAATCGTACGAAATCGGATCAAGTTTAACAGCTACATCTGAGGAGAAACGGAGAGTGAGTCATTAAATGACGTAATCAGAATTATAGAGTTTCGCAAAATCAAACACCAGAATTCTGGTTTATATACATTGCATCAATTTTCTGGAGCGATTTGCCAAGATTAAGTTTCAACTTCCTCCGATACATTGCTGGGCCATTCAATTGCACCGGATTTCCCTCAAAATAAACAGTGTCTAGGTTTGGAAGACCTCCTAATTGCTCTCTGATATTGTCAAACGAGTCGATCTTGTTGTAGGAACACCAAAAGTCAGTAAGTTCCTTTAGATGATCCATGTTCTCAAGTTTTGCAATCTGATTTGATGTCACATCTAGCACTGTAAGATTATGGAGATTATCCAAGCCTTCAAGTTTGGTGATCCTATTATGCGATAGATAAAGTTCTTCCAAGCTTTCCAATTGATCCAAACCCTCGATTTTTGCTATTTTATTCGATTGTATTGATAGAACTCTCAATCTTTTGAGATTCTCTAGATTCTCGAGTTTTGATATCATATTTTTACCCAACCATAGTTGCTCCAAGCCGGGAAGTTTCAACATAGTGTCTGAAATCTTCTCAATTCTATTGCCCCCCAATTCGAGGTTCGTTAGGCTCACAAGGGTTTCCAGATTTTTGATTTCTTTGATCTTGTTTTGAACAAAGTAGAGGTTCTCCAACTTGGTCAGGTTCTCAATATGTTTGATGTTCTTTATGTTATTGAAAGACAAATCGAGCGTAATGAGGTTTGTCATCTCGTTGATATGTTTCGATATATGCTTGATCCGATTGTCGTAAAGGTCCAACTCCTCCAGCTTTTCCTTATTTGGGATCAGCTTCAACCCATTGACGCTCTCCAGTAAATTATCCCTCAAAACCAGGCTCTCCAGATGGGTGAAACGCTCCAGTCCCAAATCGTCTAGGGTCTTGATCTTATATTGTATAAGGTCAATGTATGCAATGTCATGAGGAATGTCTTCAGTCAATTCTCTGTCCGAAGGCAAAATCTCTGGATTCGGATCATTAATGGTTTGCATTCCAAACTTCTCCTGCAACTCCTCTACTTGCTCCGGAGGCATACCATGTTGCTGCGGCTCCTCTCGATCATCAGAGGACAAAATCTCTGCTAATTCGCCGTCCGACTTTTCAGAATCTTTGATCGATAGCTTGCTGAACTCCTGATCAACAGACATCGCAATTCTAAATCTCTGGCTTAAGTTATATTTGTAATATATTTCATCCGTACACCGGCATAACGCTCGCCAACAGTACAGATGATTGTTATACCATGATTATCTACATAGTGGAATTGACAACACACTTATGTGCACCGTGATACATCCCAAGCTAGTTGGGGATCACATATTTAACACAAACAGGAGATCTCTGTTTATAAGGATCCACCGATTAACGGATTTCGGGATCCAAAGACTCCTGGGCAGGAATGTAACTTTTCAAGACGTAGTCAACGCACTCTCCCACAGACTTGATTTCATTGGCGACATTGTCGTCAAACACCACATCAAACTCCTCTTCCAAGGCAACCAAAACATCGTTGTAGTCCAGAGAGTCCATGCCTAAGTCCTTGATGAACTCAGTTTCCATGCCGATGGAGCTGGCCGGGGCCTTCAGTTCAAACGAGTTCAGAACAGAGAGCGATCTGGCAAGCACGTCCTCTTTGGTAAGGGACGAAGAAGACGACGAGTAGAACTTCAGACCATTCATGAATCTGATTGGCTGCATTCTGGCTGCAGAAACAGGTCTCACTGTTCTTGCAACTCTTGCGACATTTCTCATTCCAAGGCTCAATCTCAACATATTGCGAAAATTGTATCGTATGAATTCCGTTAACACGTTTGCGTAACAATTTTTTCAGTTTACTTTTGTGTCTCCTCAATTTCTTTAATATTCGCAGATTTTTGCAGCCCGACCCGTCGATCCTTTTATGGTACATTAAATTGTATATCAACTTATTATCTTGCATGCCGACGCTGTGCAGACCTTCCACTTGTAGAGGCCCAGTGGATATACCTTCGCATAGCCTGGAATATTTCTTACCGTCAAGGAGTCCTAGATCATCGGTCTGAAGCACCTCATGCTATCTATACAGCGGGATTACCAATTTAGTGGATGGTTTTAGAGGAATAACCTAAGTCAACTAATCGAAAGTTGAATCGCGTGTTGACATCGTGCGGGGACTGGCAGAGCCCAAAGTTTTGAATTCGTGCGTTGGTCGACTCCTCCGGAAATATGGTTACCCGCCTTATTCTATATCTTAAGTTGTTGAAAAAACAATTCTTTAAGCTTACGAATTTCTCTTGTTTCCGCTCGACACAGAAGAACACCTGCCATTTTGTCACGCACTCATATCTGTACATATCTGTTGATCAAGTCGGCTGGGAACGGTGTTTTGAGGTCAAAATTCCTGTAAATTTCGCTATTACTGTATACTAGATTGGTGTGATGTCGGCTTTAAAAAGATCCATTTCTCCCGGAGAAGAGGTGTCAAAGATATTGAAAAAGGTTAAGAGGTCAGCTGAAGCTTTAGATGAGTTGAGCGAGTATGGGCCGCTAACACAGGAAGATGTTGTTTACTTCCAAAAGGAGGCCATCTATCGAATGATGAGTCTCTACAGGGCTCGAAACAGACGTTTGAACGAGGACTTGAATCGATTGGCACAGCACTACAACAGGGTTTTCAACTGTTACGCGATCTTGAACAGTTGGTGGCTCGAAGTCGTAGAGCATTTCAAAGCCCACGAAAAGTTGGATTTGAAGAATGATGTCAAGCAACAGGTCTTGGTACCAATAGACGACAATTTTGACCAAGATGCGGACGAGTTGAAAGAGGCCAGATTGGCACTGATTAATATGATTCAGCCATTATTCTCATTGCCTGTTCCAGAACAAGAAGACAAACTTGCTTCACTACAAGAAGCGTTAGCAAGTCTAAATGTGTTCAAATCTCAGCTGGAAGACGAGAATAAAATGTTGAAGGGCAAAATTGAAGAGCTGAACCAGGAAGTGGATGCACTTATAACACAGAAGGATAGAACGGAGTCAAAGACACTTAATCGGTTTAGCGAAATGAAGAAAGAGGATGAGCCTGTTGTAAAAGAGCAAACGCCCGAGATCAAGACCGAAAATGGGGAACTGAAACCTGCGATAAGCGACGCGAATGTCGTTGAGTTTGAAAATTTGAAGATTGAAGTCGAAGAGCTGAAGACGAAAAACGGTGCTCTTTCTGAGCAGTTGGAGCTGAAGTCCAATGACATCAAAAATATGGAGCTCAAGATATCAGAATTGTCCACAAAGCTTTTGGATCCTAGCGAGGAGGATCTTCAAAAATCTAGTGTTTATCAAAACGTTGTGGCAAAAAATACTGAGCTTAATCTCGAGTTGAGCAAGGTGAAGTATGAGAATTCTAAGATAGAATCACAGTTTTTGGAGTTGGAGTCGAATTTGACCCAAAATCAGTCGAATATGGAAGAGAAGCTACGAACGGAGATGAAGGCTAACAATGGCTACATACAAAAACTTGAAACGGATTTGACGCGAATCCGCGCTGATAGGGACGAACTGCAAGCCCAAATCTCTGTTCTGAAAGCTGAGAAGGGCAAGAGCGAATTGACTGAAGAATACAAGAGATTGAATGAGTTGCTTGAGGCACGTCTAGCAGAGCTGGAGAAGAGCATGAATGGAGACGTGAAATTGGAGGCTACGTCCAGCGAGGACGTGGAGACTCTACAAAAACACAATTCGATACTGACTATGGAGTTGAAGCAGCTCGAAGAGGCATTTAAGTCCACCCGTCAGATCGCAAGTTCCAAACTTCAGAAATATGCCGATTCTGATTCTTATATCAATAAACTCACGGTTGAGAAGAACAAGGCTGATCAGAAATACTTTCAAGCCATGCGGTCTAAAGACTCGCTTACCTCGCAAAACAGAATCCTGTCCTCGAATCTCGCCAAGCAAAATGAGTTGATCGAGGTTTTGAGAGCTAGCGAGAAAACCTTGAGGAAGAAGTTTGAGGTTGAACAGCAGTTATACGACAAATTGAAGAATCTAGAGATCGTTGTCAAGAATGATTTGAATTTCCAGGTCAACAAGAGCAAAGAGCTTGAGCTCAAGCTGAAGACGCTCAGTCAGGTGAACCAGGAACTACAATCGAAGCTTTCGGCCAAACAGGAGAGTATGAGCGAACAGCAAAAGCGAGCCTCCACTCTTGAGAGTGAAAACAAGGGGTTGACGACGAAGGTGAGTTCGCTAGAGTCGCTTCTGATGAAGTATCGCGCGAATAACCCATCAGTGACGGCAGAGGACGAGGAGATCAACCAGGCCCTGCTGGCCATGACGAAGTGCCAGTTATGCAACAAGAACTTCAAGAACCTTGCTTTGAAGGTTTGTGGACATTGTTTCTGTGCAGACTGCATCAACGACAGGCTGAATTCACGGATGAGAAAATGTCCAAACTGCAACCAACAATTTAGTAGCTATGACATATTGAACATTCATTTGTAAGAATAAATAGAAGCATGTACGCACAAGTGATGACGTCCTGTAACTTTAGCTATTTACTCCGCGTAAAAGGTGCTTGTTTTCTATTATTTGACGAGTGAGTGGTTTGCATCAGATTGCACAATCATTTATTGTAAAATCCTTGTACCGTATTGTATTTCAAAGTACCGTACATTGGCGGCGAAACTGCGGCGCTGTTCGCCGCGAACAGAAAATAAATTTTCACGGGGATTTCCGGCGTGTCGGGCCGCCGAAAGCGATTTTGCCAACCTGATGGAAATTGCCGATTGTGTCTGCTAACTTCGATAAGAGAAATTTGGAAAATTGTGAACTAAGTTGAAATAGTATTTTCTCCCAATGGTCGACACTACTGGATGGACCGTCTCACAATGGGTCAAATTCCACCAGGACACAACGCCCGAACAGTCCTATGAGGTGTTGCTTGACCTGGTGAAGTCGTTGAAGATTGCTCCTGAAGAACCTGCTTGGATCTCAGTTGCTTCCGAAGAGAATCTCAAACACCAATGGAGAATTCTTCAATCCAAGGCCAACAAAGGACAGCTCAAGCTTTACGGTGTTCCTATCGCAGTGAAGGACAACATCGACGCCAAGGGATTCGCAACTACTGCTGCATGTCCCTCGTTTAGCTTTGATCCAGAACAAGATGCCACTGTGGTGGCTCTTCTGAAGGCACAAGGTGCAATTGTCGTCGGAAAGACTAATCTGGACCAGTTTGCTACTGGCTTGGTCGGAACAAGATCTCCGTATGGGATCACCAAGAACTCCTTTGATGACAGGTACGTCTCTGGTGGATCATCTGCGGGGTCCTCGGTGGTGGTTGCCAAAGGTGTGGTTCCGATTTCCTTGGGAACGGATACAGCAGGCTCTGGAAGAGTCCCAGCAGCATTGAACAACCTGATTGGTCTCAAGCCAACTAAGGGTGCATTTTCCACTGCTGGTGTTGTTCCTGCTTGCAAGTCTCTAGACTGTCCTTCTGTGTTCGCAACTAATTTGGGCGACGCACAGCTATGTTTCAACATCATGGCGAAAGCTGATTTCGCCAACGACGAATACTCCAGAGCTCTACCACCGAATCCCAGACGACACTACCCGGCTAAACCAAAGGTTGCCGTGCCAACAGATTTCACCGGTCTGTGGTTTGGTGACTCCGAAAACCCTAAGATCTACCAAAAAGCTGTAGAGACGTTCGAGAAGATGGGCGCTGAAATTGTCCCGTGCGACTTCACGCCGTTGCTCGATCTCGCCAAATGTCTGTACGAGGGCCCTTGGGTTGCTGAGAGATGGGCTGCTACCAAACACTTTATGGAAAGCAATCCGCCTGAAAAGGACCTTGATCCCACTGTGGCCAAGATCATCAGAGGAGGTAAGACTCCAGACGCAGCCACCGCTTTCCAGTACGAATACAAGAGACAAGGCATTCTCAAGAGAGTGCAGGCCAGTTTTGCAGGGATTGATGTCATGTTGGTTCCTACTTGTCCTCTTAACCCGACCATTGAGCAAGTCCAAAAAGAACCTATTTTGGTCAACTCTATACAAGGAACGTGGACTAACTTTGTGAATCTTGCCGATCTGTCCGCTTTGGCTATTCCAGTTGGCTTCAGATCTGATGGCCTACCTAACGGTGTCACCCTTTTAGGCCAAGCTTTTGAAGATTACGCTTTGCTTAATCTGGCAAGCAAGTTCTTCAAGACTTTGTATCCTAGTGGAAGAACTCATGGGTCTATGAAACAGGTTGTGTCTGGTTTTGCTGACGAAGTGGATGAAGCCCTCCCAGAACCATGCCCCGAGAGTACCCTGAAATTAGCGGTTGTTGGTGCACATTTAAAGGGCTTGCCCCTGCATTGGCAACTGGAGAAGGTTCAGGCTGTCTTTATTGAAAAGACCACCACCTCAAAGAACTACAAGCTATACGCATTGCCGTTGACTGGACCTATTGCGAAGCCGGGACTTCGTAGAGTTAGCTACGATGATCAGGGTTCAGAAATTGAGATTGAAGTCTATGCTGTCCCAACTGAAAGATTTGGAGAGTTCATCTCTATGGTCTCAGAACCACTGGGGATTGGATCCGTGGAAACCAAGTCTGGAGAATTTGTCAAATCGTTCATTTGTGAGGAAATTGGATATACCCAAAAAGGTGCCCAGGACATCACCGAGCTTGGTGGCTGGAGAGCATATATGAAACAGAAGGAGGTTTCGAAAAAGAAGAAGCCTTTTAATACTGTTTTAGTCGCTAATAGGGGAGAGATTGCTGTGAGAATCATCAAAACCCTAAAAAAACTCGACATCAAGTCAGTCGCCGTCTATTCTGATGCTGATAAGTATGCCGAGCATGTTCTGATGGCTGACGTCGCAATTCCTCTACACGGAGTTTCTGCGGCTGAGACATACATCAACGCTGAGAAGATCGTCAAGGCATGCAAATATAGCGGTGCCGAGGCCGTTGTTCCAGGATATGGTTTCCTTTCGGAGAACGCTGATTTTTCTGATCGGTTGCAAGCCGAAGGAATTGTCTTTGTTGGTCCATCTGGTGAAGCTATTAGAAAGCTGGGACTCAAGCACTCTGCAAGAGAAATTGCTGAAAAGGCAGGTGTTCCTCTTGTTCCTGGTTCTGGTCTGGTTTCATCTGCTGCGGAGGCCAAGGAGATTGCTGCCAAGCTTGAATATCCTGTCATGGTGAAGTCCACTGCCGGTGGAGGAGGTATTGGTCTGCAGAAAGTTGATTCCGAGGCTGAGATCGAAAGGGTTTTCCAGACTGTTCAGCACCAAGGTCAGGCCTACTTCGGCGATTCGGGCGTGTTTTTGGAGCGGTTTGTTGAAAACGCTCGTCACGTCGAGATCCAGATGTTCGGAGATGGTTACGGAAAGGCTATTGCCTTGGGTGAGAGAGACTGTTCTTTGCAGAGAAGAAATCAAAAGGTCATCGAAGAAACCCCAGCTCCTAATCTCCCAGAAGCTACTAGATCCAAGATGAGGAAAGCTGCCGAACAGCTAGGTGCCTCCATGAACTACAAATGTGCCGGTACCGTGGAGTTCATCTACGACGAGAACAGAGATGAGTTCTACTTCTTGGAAGTCAATGCTCGTCTACAGGTCGAACACCCAATTACGGAACAAGTGACTGGGCTCGATTTGGTGGAGTGGATGCTGTTCATTGCGGCCGACATGCCTCCAGACTTCAGCCAGGAGATCCGTTGTGATGGTGCTTCCATGGAAGCAAGACTGTATGCTGAAAACCCAGTTAAGGACTTTATGCCTTCTCCTGGTCAGTTGATTGAGGTAAAGTTCCCATCGTGGGCCAGAGTTGATACTTGGGTTAAAACAGGCTCTGTTGTTTCTGCAGAGTATGATCCAACATTGGCGAAGATCATTGTTCACGGAAAAGACAGAGCAGACGCTCTCAGAAAGCTGAGAAAGGCATTGAATGAGACTGTGGTGTACGGCTGTATCACCAACATCGACTACCTAAGATCGATCGCCAATTCTCAGATGTTCGAGACCGCCAAGGTTGCTACGAAGGTGCTTGACTCGTTCGACTACAAGGCCAACGCTTTTGAGATCACTGCTCCTGGTGCGTACACCACTGTTCAGGATTATCCAGGAAGAACTGGATACTGGCGGATCGGTGTGCCTCCTTCTGGACCTATGGACGCGTACTCGTTCAGATTGGCTAATAGAATCGTGGGCAACCATTCCAAAGCACCTGCCATTGAAATCACTTTGAGTGGTCCATCTTTGCTATTCCATCACGAGACCGTGATTGGTATCACCGGAGGTGAAGTTCCTATCACTGTCAATGGCGAGGCGAAGAAAATGTACGAGCCAATTGAGATCAAAAGAGGGGATAAGCTGGTTATCGGCAAACTGACCACCGGTTGCAGATCATACTTGGCTATCAGAGGAGGTATTGATGTTACTGAATATCTTGGATCGAGATCAACATTTGCACTAGGTAACCTTGGTGGTTACAACGGCAGAGTGCTGAAGCTCGGTGATGTGCTCTTCTTGGGCCAACCCAACCTGGAAGCCTGTACTCTTCCAGCGCCTGTTGCTGCCCCTCAGTCTGTGCCTTTGGGCCTGATCCCCCCTATCTCAGCCAAGGAATGGAAAGTCGCAGTTACCTGTGGTCCTCACGGTTCGCCAGACTTCTTCAAAAAAGAATCTGTTGAAGAATTCTTCTCTAGTCAATGGAAGGTGCATTACAACTCTAACAGATTCGGTGTGAGATTGATCGGTCCTAAGCCACAGTGGGCTAGGCCTGATGGTGGAGAAGCAGGGTTGCATCCATCGAATGCTCACGATTACGTCTACTCTTTGGGTGCCATCAACTTTACTGGTGACGAGCCAGTTATTCTAACCTGCGACGGTCCATCTCTTGGTGGATTCGTCTGCGAGGCTGTTGTTGCACAGGCAGAAATGTGGAAGATTGGCCAGGTGAAGCCAGGTGATCTCATCACTTTCTACCCTGTGTCGTTCGATGCTGCGTTGAAACTGAAGGTGGATCAGGACAAAGTTATTGAGACTTTGCAAGGACAGGCCCCAAGCATCGAAACGGGTCTTGCTACTCCACAAGACCCTGTTCTGGCAAGATATCAACCAAGTGGTGCTTCCAATGCCCCTATTGTCACTTACAGACAGGCTGGTGACAGATACGTGCTTGTTGAGTACGGCGAGAATATCATGAATCTGAACTTGTCCTACAGAGTGCACAAGCTGATTGAGATGACAGAGACTCACAAGACTGTCGGAATAGTGGAAATGTCGCAAGGTGTGCGATCCGTGCTAATTGAATTCGATGGAACGAAGATCAGTCAGAAGACGTTGGTCGAGACCTTGATTGCTTACGAGTCGGAAGTTTCGTTCACCAACAAGTGGAGCGTCAGGTCTCGTTTGATCAAACTGCCTATGGCCTTTGAAGACAAACAGACATTGGACGCTGTCAAGAGATACTCCGAGACCATCAGATCGAGCGCTCCATGGCTTCCAAACAATGTGGACTTTATTGCTCAAATCAACGGCATTGAGAGGTCAGCCGTCAAAGATATGCTCTACGCCGCCAGATTTCTAGTTCTGGGTCTGGGAGATGTGTTCTTGGGAGCTCCATGTGCTGTTCCGCTTGATCCTAGACACAGATTCATGGGAACCAAGTACAATCCGTCAAGAACCTTCACACCAAACGGAACTGTTGGTATCGGTGGCATGTACATGTGTATCTACACCATGGAATCTCCAGGTGGCTACCAGTTAGTCGGAAGAACCATCCCGATCTGGGATAAGCTGTCATTGGGAGCACATACTTCTGAGTTCAATGCTCGTCATCCATGGCTTTTGACTCCATTTGATCAAGTTGAGTTCTATCCAGTCAGCGAAGAGGAACTAGATAAGATGGTGGAGGATGCCCAGCATGGCCACTTTAAAGTGGACATGGTTGATTCTGTCTTTGATCATACCAAATATCTTTCCTGGATTCAGGAAAATGCAGCCTATATCGAGGAGTTCAAGCAAAAACAGGGAGGTGAGAAATTAGAAGAATTCAAACGACTGATCCAGGTTTCTAATGCAGAGTTGCAAAAGTCGGGCTCTAACAACCTAGGAAAAGAAGAAACATATCCGGAGGATGCAGAAATGGTGTACTCTGAATACTCGGGTAGGTTCTGGAAGCCACTCGTTAAAGTCGGCGACCAGGTCCAAGAAGGACAGGGCTTGGTTGTTGTGGAAGCTATGAAAACTGAAATGGTTGTCAATGCTCCGAAGAGTGGCAAAGTGCTCAAGATCTTGCAGGTTAACGGAGACATGGTTGAGGCTGGTGACCTCGTGGTGGTTATACGTTAAATACGCATCTAGAGTTTAAATATTATGATGATTATCGTACTCAATCAATTCTCTCGTAGAAGAGCATATATACTGCCCGTGAGTCTTCCAGCACTTGTGCAACACTACATTCGGTAGTCTTGGAGTCACTAATGCGCCAGAAAGGAGTCTTCACAGAACTTGCAAGTTTTTTGTCTTTGCGAGGACCTATATCCTGGGGTTCAAAAACGGTTGGTGATCTTGGTCGACTGCCGCCCACGAGAGAGGAGACCCGGGAGCGGAGTTTGGATATCGAAGATATTGAAGATTGTTTTGCCATGTCGACATCTGTTTCTTCTTCCTGAGTTGGGGTTGCACTCTCTAGTTTCGGAAATTTCTGATAATATTCTCCAGTCATTATATTTTTGAAGAAGACAGGCTTTCTCCGGTAGCACTCGTAGTGCCCCAGGGAATGCGACCCTTGATGCCTCACTGCCGCGTACAATTTATAATGTATGGTTTTCAGATCCTCATTTACTAGTGTGCTGGAAGTTGTATCATTAAGATGTTGCTCATTGAATTTCGTAGCCAATTCATCATCGTCAGCATCAGCGTCCTCCAGCTCTTCGTCATCAGACTCCTGTTCATCAGTCTGGTCTTCGTGGTTCTCCTCTTCTTCTTCCTCTTCTTCTTCGTGGTCACTAGAATCCTCTAGAAACTCAGATTCTGGCTTTTCGTCAAGAAATGAAGAGATCGCACGCGTGAGTTTAGGACGCTCGTTGTCAGCAAAATCGGTGGCTTGTTTTTCTATCAGGTGAAGCTTCTCTAATTCTGCGGGGTCTACCTTCAACGTCAAAAGCTCTTGAAAATCAACCTTACAAGGGTTCCGCCTTGCTTGGGTGTCATATATGGATCTTGAAAGATGCAGCGTAAGTAATTTAGGAGGCTCAATGATCGATGTTTCCTTATGAACTGTAGCCTTGACATGTTCGGATTTGATACCAGGATAGTTCTGCACAAAGTCGTTCAGATCAGGGTCCAGATCATCATTGATAAGTATGTCTTCATCAATCTTGCGCTTCAACTTCTCGATATTCTCGTTCTCCTCTTTGACATTGTTCAATATGTAGTTTATTTTGCATCTTGTACATGAATAATCGTCGATAATCTCGCTCTCGCTTCCCTTGAGCATACTCTCGAGGTCGACGGAAGGCTGTTGTGGCACGGGCATTGACAGCATCATCATTGGGTTATAGTTGGTTGAGGAGTTCTTACCACATCTCATACACCGTAACTGCGAAGAAATTTGGCTTCTAAAAGGGAAGTCAGGAATACCTGGACCAATCTTTTTTAATCGCAGATATTCGTTCTCGAGTGTCTCTAAAATAAGCTGCAAGAGTTCATGAGCATCGTGCTGGTTAACAGAAATCTTGCTCTTGTATATTCTCTCGATAACATGAAGAAAGTCCCAAACTGATATCACCCTCGAATGGAAGATAGTCTCCTGAAGCTTCGCCAGAATGTCTATAAGAGCTAAATGAAGCTCGAATGAAGGCAAATTGACTCCGTTCATCTCCTGAGCGCTTCTAAAGTCGACCATTGCGTTAAGGTACTCGTTGAGACCGGGAAGGGCGGCCAGTGCTTGCAAAGACGAATTCGCAAAGCAATCAGTGGTCATGTTGATCAGCCCTGTAGTGTACTTATCCGGCCGCTTAGCAAACATTGTTGTGGAAGTAGGCGGAAAAACAGTGGGAAGTAGGACGTATATTGAAACACCCAGAAGTAATAAATATACAAGAGATTGCTGCAGCTCTGGTCTTTGTTTCGTGGAACCTATGCGTGCGACAGTGTGGCCGTTGTATAGCTGGATCAGGCGATCAATCGGATGTACCATAAAACTAGCCTGGCACACTTTCAACCAAAACCCGTTAATTCGATATCTTCAGAAATGATTATTAAGCTTCAATACGCAAAAAAGATATTATATAGAATATAATCTCTCATGGAAATCCATTTATTTATCCACCCGCGCGGCGTGCGCACCGAAGAAAGTTTTTCCGGGCAAGGTCTTAACATATCCATTATAATTTATTACTATTAACACACTCGAACGATGAATCCATTCAATCAACCTCCTCCATGGCTGACTCGGCAACAGCCTCCTCAGAAGGAGCCTCAGTAGCCTCTTCAGCAGGAGCCTCGGCCTCCTCGTCAATGTTCAAACCGATAGCAATCAAAGAATTAATTCTCTTAGCGAACGAAGTTGGCTCGTCAAGAGAGAAACCAGAGGTCAGGAGAGCAGTGTCGAAGAGCAAAGTCGTCAGGTTTTTCACAACCTTGTCCTCTGCACCACTTTCTTCAACTTTGGCCTTGAGTGCCTTGATGATTGGCGACTTCGGAGAAATCTCGAAGATCTTCTTAGATGCCATATAAGCAGACATCGAAGTATCTCTGAGAGCCTGGGCCTTCATGATTCTCTCCATGTTAGCAGACCATCCGAACTGTCCGGTTCTGATCGCAGCTGGAGAGTCGACAAGCTTGAAAGAAACAACAACCTTCTCGACTTGATCGCCCAGGATTTCCTTCAGTGTCTTCGTCAATGGCTCGTACTCCTTAGTGATCTCCTCTCTCTCCTTCTTCTCCTCCTCAGACTCCTCAAGTTCGAAGTCCTTGGTAATGTCAACCAATTTCTTGTCTTCAAACTCTTTCAATTGGGTCATGGCGTATTCGTCAATTGGGTCAACCAAGAAAAGCACCTCGAAGTTCTTGGCCTTCAAAGCATCCAAGAATGGGGAGTTCTCAACAGCCTTAATAGACTCACCTGTAATGTAGTAAATATTCTTCTGGTGTTCCTGCATTCTGGTGACGTAGTCAGACAGAGAAGTCATCTCATCAGAGGACTTAGTAGAGTTGAACCTCAAGAGCTTAGCCAAAGCGGTTCTGTTCTGCTGGTCTTCGTGGATACCCAACTTAATGTTCTTCGAAAATGCGGTGTAGAACTTGTCGAATTGCTCCTGGTCCTCAGCGATCTCGTTGAAAGTCTCAATCAACTTCTTAACGATGTTCTTTCTGATCACCTTCAAGATCTTATTCTGCTGAAGCATTTCTCTGGACAAGTTCAGAGGCAAGTCCTCAGAGTCAACCACACCTCTGACAAAGGAAAGCCACTCTGGGATTAGCTCCTCGGCTTCGTCAGTGATGAACACTCTTCTCACGTACAACTTAATGTTGTTCTTCTTCTTCTTAGACTCAAACAAGTCGAATGGAGCTCTCTTAGGAATAAACAAGATAGCCTTGAACTCCAGTTGACCCTCAACAGAGAAATGCTTGACAGCCAATGGGTCCTCCCAGTCATTAGAAATAGATTTGTAGAAAGCGTTGTACTCATCTTGTGTAACCTCAGATGGGTTTCTGGTCCACAATGGCTTAGTCTTATTGAGCTCTTCAGTCTCTGTAACAATCTCCTTGATTTTCTTTGGCTCTTTCTTTTCCTCCTCCTCCTCATCTTTCACTTCTTCGACTTTGGCGTCCTTGGATTCTTCATCCTTAACCTCTTCAGTCTCTTCTTCTGGAGCGTCCTTCTCAACCTCCTTAGTGACAACCAACTGGATTGGATAAGAGACAAACTCAGAATGTCTTTTCACAACCTCTTTAATTCTCTTCTCCTCGAGGTACTCTGTCTGATCCTCCTTCAGGAACAGTCTAATAATCGAACCTCTTCCAATCCTTTCATTTTCTTCATCAAGCGTGACAGTGAATTTACCACCAGCATTAGATTCCCAGATGTATTGTTCGTCGTCGTTATTCTTCGAAATCACTTGCACATGATCAGCAACCAAGAAAAGAGAGTAGAATCCGACACCGAACTGACCAATCATAGACACGTCAGCACCTGCAGAAAGGGCCTCCATGAAAGCCTTCGTACCAGACTTAGCAATGGTACCCAAGTTCTTCACCAGCTCAGCTTTCGTCATACCGATACCGGAATCTCTGATTTCAAGAACCCTCTGTTCTGGTTTTGGAGTGATTCTGATGAAAAGTTCTGGCTCAGTCTCGAGCACAGATGGGTCAGACAAAGCCTGATATCTAATTTTGTCCAAAGCGTCCGAAGCGTTCGAGATCAATTCTCTGAGGAAGATCTCCTTGTTCGAATACACTGTGTTAATGAACAAGGACATCAACTGAGAGATCTCAGCTTGGAACTCATACGATTCAGTTTTGGTCGACATTTCCGTAGATGTAGCTTCCAATTATTTAATGAAAAAAAAACGAGCACTACGTTTGGGGCGAGAGGTTTTCTTTAAATATGCTCCTACTTTAAACCCTTCTTGCTAGACTCGACGAACTTTTTCATCTAGAAAATTCCAGGACCAAAAAAGTTAGAGGTAGCCGCGCCGATCGATGCGTCGAAGAAATTTCGAGACTGAAAAAAGGGTACAAAAAAAAGGGAGA
Source organism: Ogataea minuta (assembly GCA_003706195.2). Taxonomy (NCBI): domain Eukaryota; kingdom Fungi; phylum Ascomycota; class Pichiomycetes; order Pichiales; family Pichiaceae; genus Ogataea; species Ogataea minuta. Next base: position 1,257,424 of record PPKR02000001.1, read on the forward strand.
TTCAGACCGTTGACAAAAAAATCGAAGATGTTCTTCGGTATCGTATGATCTGTCGAGTTGAGAATCTGAATACCTATCTGGTCTTCTCGTGTCTATCAGAATATGCAGATTAGATTGAAACACAAGAGATATACGTAGATCATTAGATCTGCTAAGATCAAGTTATGTCCGTTGATAGATTGTGGTTTAACCCTATGCAAACTACTGGCATGACGAAATGCAGGATCCAGATTCGTTTGTTTTAACACTCTCATTCTTCAACACAGATTTAAAGGGTCTCTCCAAACATCCGTGCACCAAACAATACACCTCACTCCACAAAGTTTACTGTTAGTTTGTTTACACTTCACTGTTTACATCAGATTTCGAGACACTTTAAATTTTGGCCATGTCGATGAACACGTCCGTGCGAAACGACGGCAAGAAAAACCTGGCTTCCAGGTACTTGGAGGCCATCAGTTCTCCTCACCTTTCTCCCCTGAAGCCTGCCAATTCTCTCAACACTAGCAATCCAAGCTCTCCGATCATCAGAGCTTCAGCCAACTTGAAGGAAAATGAAAATCCATTCAAGTCTCCACAGAAGACAACCTTTCTGGAAAATGACTCTCCTGTCAAGAGACTAATTAAACAGAAAGAACGGGCTACCATTGAGAATCATGCTGAGGACTTCATTCCTATTCCTGCTCCCTTCTCTTCGAACAAAGTAAGTTCTGAACCTCTACAGAAACCTACCAGAAGTGAAATTCGGACGATGGGTCAGATTAATAGTGCCCTGTCCAATTCCCCGTCGCTAAAGAACTTGAACAAGCTACGGACAATTGAGAACAAACTTCGTAAGACTTCACGTGTCGAATCCTATTCTAAGAAATTCCAACTTGTCAAGGAGGCTTCGAGCCAGGACTTGAAGATTCCAGAAGAGGTTTCAATGTCTGCATCCTGGATGGACCAAGACCGCAAAACTCTGCAGGCATACGAATTTCTTTGCCGCGTGGCGGAGATCAAGATCTGGATTGAAGAATGTCTCGAGGAAAAGATCGACCTTAAAAATGACTCCATAGCCGACTTTCAGGGGTACCTTAAAAATGGAATACTCGTTGCAAAACTTGCGCAAAAAATGAATCCTTCTACGATTAAGCACATATATTTTGGTGATAACAACCCAACACACACGAACTATAAAAATGAGAGTGGACTTTACTTCAAGTTCACAGAAAACATCGTGCTTTTTCTCAAGTTCCTTCGGAGCATAAAACTACCTGAAATGTTCATCTTCGAAACTGCGGACCTGTTTGAGACTAAGAACATACCCAAGGTTATATTCTGTCTCCATGCCCTGAGCTACATGATGTCTGCAAACGGAAAAGCGCCGAAATTGAAGCGTCTGGAGAAGTATGAGATTGAGGAGGCTGATGTGAAAAAGATACTGATTAAGATCAGAGGTCTCAAGCTTCCAAATTTTAAAAATATCAACGATGGAGTCCGTGTCAACCTCGGAGAAAGTTTGGTGATCACGGAAGAATCACATCGAGATGATCCGCTTGATGTTGTTAAATATGAATCGCCTGTGATTATACAAGAGACAGCGCAAGCGAGGTCCCTTTTCAAAGACAAACCAGATGACAATCTCGACGTAGATATCGACCAGATCCATGAGAAATATAACTCGATGATTGCGAACGATAATGGGCTTAGTTTGAATCCCGAAAGAGAGGAGAGTGATGTCAGCCAGCTGATTCAATTACAAGCTATTGCTAGAGGTACATTACTTCGATACGAACATTTTGTTAATAAGTTTATGTTGAAAGTCTTCACACCTGATCTTGTCAGGTTTCAGTCCTTAGTCAGAGGCGCGCTGTTGAGATCGCGGAGGCATCAAACACAGAACAAGCTGTTGCAAAACTCGAGATCGCTCTCTGTTCTCCAGGCTATCTTAAGGAATGCCAATAGACAAGACAAGTACTCACTTGTTAGGGCCAGGTTAATTCAAAACAAAGAGGACATCATCACGTTACAAAGCATTGTCAGAGGAGGTGTTCTTTTGAGAGAAAAGCAATACCGTAACAGGAAAGAATTGCTAAGTCATAGTAGTTCGATCATCAGATTGCAATCTAACATTCGCGGTGGCTTAGTGCGAACCAATGAATCATACCTCAAAAACCAGATTACTCAACAATCTAGGAGACCGAAGAAGTCCGGAATCCACGTTAGCGTTTCCTGTCAAGAGCGTTTATCTACTCATCACCTTGAGAAGGAGTATAAGTTAAATGAGCTTTTATCCATCTGCAGAGGTAAATTAGTCCGTGAAGATATCAAGTTTAAACAACGGGAGCTTTACAAGCATGTAAATGCTATAAAGCGACTTCAGACGACTTTCAGGGGCGTGCTCCAGAGATTCTATGTCGAGATACTTCAAGAAGATCTGTATGAGCAGACAGGAAAGGTTGTGCAATTGCAATCTGCTGTTCGGGGATTCCTTCAAAGGAAGAGAATGCATGACCGGGAAGCATGGTTTCGTCGTCCCGACAACTTGCAGAAGATTATCAGGCTTCAAAATTTTCTCCGAGCATCGCGTACTAAGCATGATTATAAGTCTCTGATTTACGAAACGGAGCCCCCACTGAAGGCGATCAAAAACTTCATTAGTCTTCTTGATGGTCCTGGTTCGGAGTTGGAAGACGAAAAGAAAATCCAAAGTTATAAGGACCAGATTGCCATGGAAACACGTAGAATTGAGCAATGGGAGTTGGATCTAAGCCAACTTGGTGCAAAGATCCAGCTTTTAAAGAAAAACAACATTTCACTTGATGACCTTTTAAAGTTCAAAGATGAACATATGAGTTTGACAGGATACTCAAATGAACTAAATGAAAGTTTAAACAAGAGCCTGGGATCAAATCCTGACAAGATCATGATTAGGCCTATAAAGACTCTCATGAGACTTTACGAGAAGTTTTTTTATATTCTGCAATCAAAGCCCATCTACCTTGGTCACTTGCTTACCTTGATCGATCAGCAGGTAATTGAAGTGACCTTGACCAGCGGAAATATCCAGGACTGGATCTTAAAGTGTTTCAATTATGGTAACTTTTCCGTCGCTAGATCGACTGTTCCGACAAGAGAGGAATGCCTGCTTATGAACTTGATACTCTTCGCATCGAACGAGAGTTTCACAAATTTCGAGTCGTTGGCTAGACTGAAAAATTTCATCAGATCAAGGCAGTCAATGTCTCCCAGCAATCTCAGTTCTTGGGAGCTTTTGTTAATGACGTATTGCAATTTACCTCAGCAGAGGGAATTGGCTAAAAACCTACTTTCGGATTGTATTTGGAAAGTGATTGCAGATGAAGATGCATCCTATGAACCTGATCCGTCCGTGATTTACAAAGATCTTATTGAAAAAGATAAATTCGATGGAAGGGCAAGCCTGAAGACGATGGATGATCTGGATAACATGGATCCGATTGATGATGAGGAAACGAGGAACCAATTCATTAAAAATTTAAGTCAGTTACGTGAAGCCGCGTATGATGTGATGAAAACGCTAGGTAATTTGGTGGATAAAATGCCACTTTATATCAGAGTTGTCTGCAGAGGGATTTATGATCAATTAAAAACCAGTTATCCGGGTGAATCCGAAAGATTCTACTTGAGCGCAGCAGGATCTGTTTTTATGAGATGCTATGTGCTTCCAGTGTTTATGCAACCTGAAAATTATGGCATTAATGTGCAAAGCCGCAGGAACGATTCTTTGGATGTTGCACGTATTCGTGACAATCTTATTCAGGTGTCCAGGGTGCTAAACCAACTGGTTTTAATGAGGCCATTCAATTCGGAAAATCTGTATCTGCAGCCACTTAATCCCTTCATTGAGGAATTCGTTGAGGGTGTTAGGAAAGTTTTGAAAGATTTGATCGACGTTCCATCAGCTGTAGAGGCATACCACATAGGTTCGGTGTACGACGATGTTACATCAACTCAGAAGCCAAGACTTGAGCTGTTGAAAGACGAAATATCAGAAATTCTGCAGCTGGTTTTCGATCATCAGGATGAGCTGGTTCCCGAGAAAAACGACTATTTGCATTTCTTAATGCTTGAAATCGAAGAGCACTCCTCGTACCACAACAAGATCGAGACGAAGAACAGCATAATTGAATTGAATTTGCAACCAATTGCTGAGAGTACAGACCCGGAAATCGTTGGGATCAAAGTTGCACTGCTTGAAGTGAAAGAGTATCTTACTTATATTATCCGGGTTCAAGATGGCGCGGACTTACTTGATTTGTTACTGTCTGAAATTACTCCTCTCGACGAATTACGGTTTAGAGAGATTATCAAAGAGGAAAAGAGAGCTAACACAATTCCTGAGCATGGTATGGAAAGAAGGACCTTACGAAAAATCCACAATTCTACATATCCTCAAGTCAAAAAGCGTGCAATTGAACTGCTCTTGGAATTAGAGAATAACGGCTACGTCAGTCGAACAGATGGCTACCAAGCGATTCTTAATGAAATTGCCCGGGATATCAAAACAAATAAGAAAAAGAAGGAAGAGAGAGAACGCCAGCTAAAATTGGTGGTGGATACCTTGACGAAGTTGAAGAAAAAGGAGCGGACATGTTCAAAGGTTTATTCAGATTACATTAAAGACATTGATAGGGTCATGATGAAGCTTCAGCACCAGACTGTTCAGAAGAAGAAGCCAACATTCCTTAAATTTTTTTCGAAGCAGTATCGTCATGAGAGAAAATTGAGGAAGCAGAATGGCTATGTCCCTAAATTTGGGTCGTACAAGTACTCTGCGAAGAATCTGATGGATCAGGGGGTGATTGTTGAGTTTTCGAATGCGAAGTTGAGCGGCTTTGCCAAGAGCAGAATTAGCTTGACAATATGCTGTGAACGTCAGGGAGAGTTTACATTTGACATCTCCAAGAACTCCCTAGGGGTGAGTGGTCATGAGCGAATCACAATGGATGACTTGCTTAATTTACAATACGAACATCGTGCGACCATCAAGTGGTTTGACGGCAGTGTGCTTTTTGATGTAGACAACTTAGTGTCTTTTATTTTCAAGAGGTTCTACGAGGTGAACGAAAATGTATAGAAATAAAGATAAATAAATTATTCTGCAACGTGAAGTTTCAAGTTAAATGCATAGATGGTGACGATAGGACAGGTATTTTGTGCTGTCGCATCGACATTTCCGAAGCTTTTGTGCACGGGACTACTTTTGTGGTCTTACTATGTGCTCATATTAAAAATCGACTTGGTGGTCATCGAGGGGACGGGCATTCGAATTGCCATATTCTCAATTGCAACTGTTTTAGAGTTGCTTTCTCTGGTCTCCTACTACCTTGTTGTGGCTGTTGGACCGGGGTCTCCTACAGAGTTTGAATATCTCTGTGTATCAGACTATACGCCAGGCGATAATATTGAACCACCAGAGTTTCTGAAATCAAATTCGGTGACAGTGAAACGGGATGGCGGCTTTCGATTCTGCAACAAATGCAGAGTCTGGAAACCAGACAGATGCCACCATTGCTCGGCATGCAATAAGTGTGTACTTAGAATGGACCATCATTGCCCTTGGTTTGCCGATTGCATTGGATTCAAGAATCAGAAATTCTTCATGCAATTTCTATTCTACGCCTCGTTATATTCAGAGTTGACTGCTGTGGTATCGGGGTATGCACTCTATGCGATATATTATCTTGAGGCTGTTAGTCTCGAGAAGTTCTCTATGCACATAGCGTTTCTATTTGTTGTTGCGCTCATCATGGGACTGTGCTTGTCTGTCTTCACGTTGTTCACGCTATTTCAACTGTTGAAAAACTTAACCACCATTGAATCATACGAAACACAAGGATATCGATCAAACAGGAATTCCAGAGACGTGGGGAATATCTTCGATCTCGGATACAGGCGCAATTGGTGCTCGATCATGGGCACCTCATGGGTAGAATGGCTGCTACCAATTCGCTCTAGCCGCAACTGTGGCTCTGGTTTGACGTACGAGGTGAACAATTTGGTGCTTCAAAGATTGCATCGCGAGCTCGAGCTTCAACAGCGGCTTTCCCAGGAGATCACCAACTACAGGTCGGTACAAAAACAGATCCATCAGACTGCCCTTTCGAACTCATAGGAAAAATAAACACACCTTAGACCGAGACAATTAATCTTGTTACCCGTAGAAACTAATCTTTTTTACCTCTGTTATTTAAGATGTTCGAGTTGAAACCGTTTGACGACTTAACGGTCAATCCTAACAACAAGAAGCGGGTGGCGTACTTTTACGACTCTGATGTCGGAAACTATGCGTACGGCGCTGGCCATCCAATGAAGCCGCATAGAATAAGGATGGCACACTCCTTGATCATGAATTACGGGCTCTACAAGAAGATGGAAATATATCGAGCAAAACCGGCCACCAGGCAGGAGATGTGTCAATTTCATACAGACGAATACATTGATTTTCTTGCCAGGGCGACTCCGGATAACCTAGAGCTGTTTTCCAAGGAGCAGGCGAAATTCAACGTGGGGGACGACTGCCCCGTTTTCGATGGATTGTTTGAATACTGTGGTATTTCTGGTGGCGGATCTATGGAGGGAGCAGCTAGACTGAATCGTGGAAAGTGTGATATTGCTATAAACTATGCCGGTGGATTGCACCATGCTAAAAAGTCTGAGGCCTCTGGCTTCTGTTACGTCAACGACATCGTTTTGGGCATCATCGAACTTCTTAGATATCATCCACGTGTTCTGTACATCGATATTGATGTGCATCACGGTGATGGTGTTGAGGAAGCATTTTACACGACAGATCGTGTAATGACATGCTCGTTCCACAAATACGGAGAGTTTTTTCCTGGAACTGGAGAGCTTAGAGATATTGGTGTTGGTAAGGGAAAACATTATGCGGTCAATGTTCCTCTGAGAGATGGCATTGATGATGCTACATACAAGTCGATATTCGAGCCAGTTATAAAGAAAATTATGGACTGGTACCAGCCGTCCGCCGTTGTGCTGCAATGTGGCGGGGACTCGCTTTCTGGAGACAAATTGGGCTGTTTCAACTTGTCGATGCGTGGACATGCAAACTGTGTGAACTTTGTTAAGTCGTTCAATGTCCCGATGATGGTCGTTGGTGGTGGAGGCTACACTATGAGAAATGTTGCTAGAACTTGGGCCTATGAGACAGGGCTTTTGAACGAAACGCTTTTGGACGCGGAGCTTCCATTCAACGATTACTATGAGTACTTTGGACCGGACTACAAATTAGATGTGAGACCTTCGAACATGCACAACGCTAACTCACCTGAGTATTTGAATCGGATCCTCTCGCAGATACTGTCAAATCTGGAAAACACGACACATGCGCCGTCCGTCCAGATGCATGACGTGCCTCCAGATCTTGCTGATTTTGATGACGACCCGGAGGAGGACACCAAAGAAGCAATCGACACGAGGGGTGGATCTCAACAAGCCCACGATGAGAGAATCGTGCCAGACAACGAGTACTTCGACAGAGACGAGGATGCTTTGCGGAATAAAGACTCAACCGATTACAACGAGGCGGAGAAGAAACCGACACCATCAATTATTCCGGCAGGTTACTATAACGAGGTGGCTGACGAGATGATGAAAGAATTGAACGAACAGGATAAGGAAGATAGTCTGGAAGAAGCCAAAGGTTTGCAAGCTGATGGAGTTACTGCTCCAGAGCATGCTAACGGGTCTCCTGTGAACGGAAACGGTGGTAAAGAATTCAATTAAGGAAAACTATTGTACATTAAATGTATCGTTATTTCAAGTTGTCATTCATGCTTTTGAAACCGGAATTAAAGCCTAGCAGGTTGTTGATGCCGGTGACCCAATCACCCTTTGTTCGCGTGACACACCAAATACCTGATTTTTCTGCCTCTGAGGAGTCTTGCGTTTTGAATTGAATGGAATCTGGTATGTTCCAAGATGGGTCTAGAATAGTACCGGATTCAGATATGACATGTATTTCGTCTCCCGCGGTGAGCTTCAGCTGTGGAATGCCATCAATAGACAATTTTGCCGAGCATTCCTGGCCCTGCAATCCTTTGGTTCTCACCACAACTTTAATATGTGAAATAGACGGTAGTATTAATGGTCTGAATGATAGTGATCTTGGACAAACAGGAGTCAGTAATATACATGGTACTATAGGGTGCACCATAGAGCCCCCGGCAGACAGCGAATACGCAGTAGAGCCGGTAGGTGTAGCAAATATGAGACCGTCCGCAGTGGTTGTGGTGAGGAAATGTCCATTGACATGGATGTCCAAATGTATAAGACTAGGCAACGAGCCACGGTGCAGCACAATGTCGTTCAGCCCGTGCATCTGTGTGAGCTCTCCGGAGTCACTTTTATACGGCGAATCGGGATTGGAGTCTTTGAACGGAGCCTTTTTGACAACATGACATTCCAATCTGTGTCTATGTAGCATCAAAGCCTTGCTTTCGTAAACAATTTCAAAAGCCTCTTTGAACTCTCGGAAGTCAAATGGAAGCAGAAATCCCAAGGTTCCGAGACTGAACGACAGCACAGGGGGGACTGTGGTATTGGAAAATAGCGAGACTCCACGCAACACAGTGCCATCTCCGCCAAGTGAAACGATCATGTCTGCTTTGGAAGCTATTTCTTTGCCCGTTCCCGTGTAGAGGGTACGTCTCTTATCCGAGTCGTTGCTGTTGAATATGCTAGGATTGTCCTTAAGTTCTTGAGCCACCTCCTCAGTTACTATCACTGCACAGGTCGGATAAGAGGAGTGGATATACTCAATAAATGTACCCATGGCCTCTGTAACCTCTTCTTTCCATGGCTTCTTTACCACAAGAATATTCGAAGGCGGGTCTTGCCAAACGATCTTTCTAAAGAAGGAGTGTGGATTTATGGCATATTCAGGCACTTTTCGGGGCCCAAGCTGAGTCACCGATTCTATAGTGAGGCTTGACAAGAGCGAAATGGAACTTGTAGCAAACGAACGCCTGAATTTATTAAGTGCCGCGCTCCCTAATATCATCATTAGGACTATCAAAATCCGGGGTGAACTATTTTTCCGTTAGTCGCCTGCATAGGGCGATGTTCTTCCAAGCTGGCAGAAAAGTCGAGAATTTACGGCATATCAAATGGCGTCTTCTCTCGAAATCTACATTGGATAACAGCAATTACGCTTCTGCTTTTCAGCAGTACAGAGGTATCAGCTGCAGCACTTCTGCCCTCTACAGCTCCTGGTTACCCGGCTAAAAGATCTCTCATATAATCGGCCCATCAAAAAATTTTCTTTTTAACGCAAAATCACAGGCGAGCCGGCACCTACATCGCATCCTTTCGAGGTTGAACCTCTTTCGGGAGCGTTCTGACCCATGACACCACGGATTCTGGTGCCAGATGTTATTCTCTGTGCTCGTACTGGAGATCAACGTTGCCAATCTTGGGTGCAGTCGACCATCTGAAATTTTGTTTCTAAGGACCCGCCTCCGTGCATCCGTATGAGGTCTACTGCAAGGATTGACACGACATTGCCATATTCGTAAGCTCGTAATCTATCGTATCATTATTTATCATTAGCTAGTAGACTGAAGACAGTTTTGAATACCTTCTCTTCGACATCGCTTGCCCAAAGCGTGTCCATATGCTCGTAATTGTCGATGCCAATAGCTTGGACAGGACATGAAAGCTGATCCAAAGTCTTGTCAATGTCGATCAGAGAGTCTGCCTTCCCGTAGATCAGTAACATAGGTGTAGAGATGGTCAGCGTCGGAAATGGTGCAACCCGATTGGTCTTGCTTGTGACTCCACTCAAATATACCAGTTTGGACCCTGAGGCTCCGCCTTCATCAAACATTTGAAAACGACCGTTGCTTATAATCTGGAACCAGTGAATGACACTCTTGACGCTGGAGGGAGAAAACATATGCGCATAACCAATTCGTTTCTGCGACTCAGTAAGGTTTCGTGATTGCCAATTAAAAAGGAAAACCAGTGAGTAGTCCACCACCAGTTCGTACAGCTTTGGTCCCATGACTTTTTGCCAGAACACCACAGATGGGAGAATGGCGCGCCGACCAAAGAGTCTGTACATCAGATTCGGCGCAGAGTTGACGAAGAAGCGAACTACCGGGTGGCTGAGACCCTTCGGAACCATGGCAGGCGAAAGACCGATGAAGCGCTTGATTTTGACATTCAACTTCAGGTCAAGAGAAAGTGCAGCAAGGCATTGTGCGGCTCCCTGACTAAAACCAATATAGGAAAGATGAGGCTGACCAGTTGCACGCAGGATATAGTCTATGGTGTCTGGTATATCGAAGATAGCAAACTCATCCAGTGAATAATCCCAGAACTTGACATCGTGTGATGATAACGTCAGATGTTTCCTAGAGTACTTGTTTCCTCGATTATTTCCCAACCAAACATCGTAGCCCATCTCGACGAGCAAAAACGGAAGACACCTAGAAGTAGTGTCTCCCAAAACAAACAGCTCGCTGTTCGTAAGTAATCCATGGTGCATGTATACTACGGGCTTGTTATCGACGGAAACTGAACCCATGATCCGATGGATAGACAGCAGATAACCATCTCTTGTCTGGACCACATGTTCGTGGACTTTATGACCGTGTGCATGAACAATCTGTACGATATCGACAGCATTCAAGATCCTCGTATGATTTTCAGAGTTGGCATCCAATTTGGACGAAGGTGATAATGGCGAAGACGCCCGCCAAAAAGTGGAGGAGACGTTATCAGGATTGTTGAATGGTGACTGAAAAGAAGTTAGGATATTCTCAAGACCAAGCGTGTGCAGGATCAAAAGCGGGATTTGGATTATCACAGCAATCGAGTTGAACAGAAAATCCGAAAATCGAAACATGGGAGACGACGGCCAGGGTTATCAGCAAATTAGTCCTGCCGACAAGTTGTTGACACTTTTCGCGCACAGCCGTGATAGGGTTTTACGTGGTCGGCTTTAAAATCGCAGACCGATAGGGTCTCCTGCAAGGCTGAACGTACATGAATATTTCCGAGAGATGGCTAATGACGTCGAGAAAGGTTCCGGCGAGTTCGAGTAGCGCATTTCGGAGTATCAATAGACAACCATCGGAGACCGAAAGCAGACAACGATCACCAAAGAAGATTCGAGGGACAGGCAATCAGCTGACTGCATTAGTTGGAAATAAGAAAAAGGCATCGTTGCTTAGAGTGACCGAAGTGCGATTGCAGCAACTGAGACGCGGGTTAACAAACACACAATCTAATGTATTTGCTTTAAGACAAAATGCGGAATCTAGAATGGCTTAAAGCAAGCCTAGCTGTATATGCAGAGCCAATTTGTGCAAGTTCGTGGGCTATCTGCACCGTCTACAATAAGTATTTTTATATGCAAGGAGATATGAAGGAAAAAGAAAGCCGTCGAAGTTTTATGGGCTTCCATGGAGAGATGAGGATTCCCAGAACGGACTTTGGCTTTGGTCCAAGATGTTGGAAATACGTTTTGAAATACATGGTCCTATGAGTTCTAGCAAGATGGGTATGTACAGGACTAAGCCGAGGGGCTGGTATATCGACAAGTACAAGGCGTTTGTGTCTCGGCTTTAAGTCAAGGTGTCAACTGATATTTTTTTGCTCATCATGCGTTAACAGCAGATTATTAATTGTTTGCACTAAAATAGCATTATTATTATAGCTCGGTCTCGGCATATTTATACTGACCGGCCGAGGCCTTTTTTTTCGTAAACCTATATAATCTGCAAACGCCACTATCAAGCTAGCTCTTAACGCGAATTCGGTTGCGTCGATCGTCCTTATGCCAATTTCATCATCTTGCTCTTCGCCAGACCGTTTTGGCGACAGAAAGTCGCAACAGCAGAAGAAGAAGAGAGTCGGCAAAGCCTGTGACTCTTGTAGACTGAAGAAGACCAAGTGTTCTGGAAAGGAGCCTTGCGAAAAGTGTCAGGCCGATAACAAAATTTGTATTTACACGGAGCGCAAGAAGAGCAGGGATAAAGTCTATTCCTATGACTATGTCGAGCTAATTGATAAGAGACTTCGGTTGGTGAATAAGTCGTTGGTTAAGCTATCTGAGATGGTGAAATTGAATAAGACCACCGAATTGGAGGTCTTCGCTGAGAGACTCAGCTACAACAATTTTGATGAGTCGGTTCCGATTTCGATCAATCAGGTGATTTCGCTTTTGATTGAGAAGGGCGACTCGACTGACCACTCCGATGGTGAAATGAGTCCTGAGCAGGGAAGTATTAGTAAATCAACTTCTCAAGACTTCACTTATGAAGATTCTATAGATTCCGGGGTGTCGAAGAAGTTGAAAACCGAGGAGGCTTTGTCCACTAGCTTCGTTCCCTACTCTTCGCCTGAATCCTTGACTCCCAAATCCGATGACCAATTTTCGCCTTTGCAAAACATTGCAACCAATGAGACCAATAACGATTTTATGATGAACCAGCAGATTGCTGCCAATTCGGGCCGCTTGGACGATATTAAAGAGGAGGAGAAAGACGACGATTTCCTCAGCCCTATGAGTCCATTGCCTTCTAACTTGTTTCTCAGTACTCCTACGCAGCCACAACTTAACAGTTTTGATGAAATGAACAATTTAGGAGGAAGCGCCTTTGATCTTGGATCCTTCCAGTCGGGAGCTAGCTTAGCTACCGCAGCTATGAATGGCTTATTGACCAACGCTCAGGCCTCTAACTCCAACTTGATTATGTCCGATTTTGACTTGAATTCGCCTGCGTCCACGTTTGGAACGTCTCCAGACTCGTCTTACTTCTCGAAAACTATGGTAATCAACCCAATGACTCTCTCCCGCAATGACAGCTCCTACTCGTCGTATCTTATGGGGGAGGATTCCTACATTGACTCGGTGCAGCCACCGAGCAACTTGCAGAGATCAAGTTCTACCAGATCCTCTGAAAGCGCCTCTCGCAAGCATGGCATCTCCCACGGCCATCATCACTCCTATTCTCAACATCCACACCCATACCGGCCAAAATCCAATCCAAACACTATAGAGTCTACACTTACTTCGCCTACACTTAAGGAAGAGTTTATTGGGATTAATTGAATGTGATGACGTTACGATATGATGAGGGTATATATTATTCTGATAGAAAGTTAGTTTGAAGTGCAGTTTTTTTGTTTATCGTTAATGATGTCGTTAGTATGGAGGTTTTTTTCTGTATTTTCGGTTCGGCTCGCGGTAATTATTATGTGCGCACGTAAATAAGAGATCGTACGAAATACTCGAACAGCGACTCACACCACAGGATGCTTGTGAAATAGCCTCCTGCGGAACAGTGCGTCAATTCTGTACACCAACGCGCCAAAGAAGCGGAATAGCGCAAGTAGACACACGCACCAGAGCACAAACGTCATAAATATATTCGAGCTCTTGCTATCCGCGTTTCTTTTCGTTTTGCTCGAGTCCTCATTCTCTTTGTAGTCGTCGAGTCCACCAGTCCTTAGGACCAGAGCCAACACTACAAAATTTGAAATCAGCCAAGCCAACACTGTGTACGTTCTTCCGAGGGCATAATTCCGCTCCGAGGTCTTTAATGTGTTTTCCTTCTTTATTGCCTCGGGTTTAGCGATATTACTGTTCGCAAGCATGTAAAGTTCATCTGGGTCCTGTAATGCCTCTGACAAAATCAGCTCATTTGAATTTTCGCTTCTATTAGCCTGTTTCTTGCCTGCATCATCCGTTTTGAGCGCACCCTTCGTTCCCCAAGAGATATCATGAATATTGCAGAATGCAAACACACTGAGGACATTGATGTAAGCGGGACTAAGAACAATATACTGCAGCGTGCAGGTAAATAGGTGGAACACGTCACAAAACAGACAAGAGCCTAATATGTACAGCACGTAGGTCGATGACAAAGCAACTGTAAGGTTCCGAAACTTCGGATTTTCCAAATACGTCAAGGGTGTGACATCGGAGGCCGATTGGATTTGTGATTTGATGGACTCGATCGAAGATATTGTCAACATCACCACGCAGACTATGATGTAGCACATCACGATTCCGAAGAGCAGAAACGCGAGCTGGTACAAGCGCTTGGCATCGTTCGGCTTATTTCCGAACGAAATGACAAACGTCAAGACCAACGCTGCGATGTACACCCACAGGAATACCACCGCAAGAATATTGCCGGCATTGAATCCAACAGACGTATCCGCAAGACCAAGTGTGAGAATTCGGAAGACGAGAAAGAAAAATGAGATGGACAACCACGACAGAGCAATGTTTATCGTCTGGTAGACTATTTCCACAAATAGCATCAGCTTACGTCCAAATCCATGTTTTGATCGGAAAATGCGATAACAATGTAAGATCGAGTATAGGGCAGCAAAAAATGAGCCATTGAGCCATCTCCGACGCTGGTTTATGAACTCGTTGATTGTGGACGGCACATCAGTGACGCCAAACGCATCATGAACATATCGCAAGATGTAATTCGAGTTTCTCTTCGCAATCAACTCAAAACACAGGATTCTATCCTCTGCTAGGTACATGTTGGACTCCAGGGTACCCGCGGGCTTCTCAGTATCATTCTTCATGTCTTCACCATGGAAATAAGCCGTCAACGGATCGCCTTGCAATGCCTCATATCGGTATGCACTAAATGCTCCCGGGAGCACAGTGACGAATCCGAAGGCAGACTCCATCGGTTTGTCCAAAATATTGGACATTTTGTACTCGAAGTTCTGTGCCGCTATAAGAGGATTGAAAAGGACACACTTGATGTCCGAAAATGTTCTAACCACCCATCGTCCCGCCTTTTCCAGCAGTGAGCCATCGTCGTTCGGACTCATTTTCTTACCAAGCATAGCACGGATCTCTCCGCAGGATCCACCGACTTGCGGGTCTTTGAACGATTGCCACAGTTTGTAAATGGAGTCTGGACCAGGCTCCGTACCAACGTCAAGTAAACAAACCACTTTAGGGTTTAGGTTTGGACACAAGAAATTGAATGCCCAGCGGTGAGAGTTGATCTTCTGCTTGTTTTGCTCCTTCAGCAGAAACATCATCTGAACTGGAACCGTCTGTTCTGTCACCAGTGGCACGGTAAACCCTCTTCCATCGTCACCACGATGGTAATCAAACTGACCAATCCCAAATGTGGTGGTGTACTCGAATAGATGTGCATTCACGTCATCACCGTTAACCTTTTCCTGAATCACACCTTCTTGGAAACAACCAAGCAAAGTTAGCAAGGCTTTGGATCTTTCGTGGATTTTGGACCTTCCATCACTGACGATCACGACAACAATCTTCTTCCATGCGTCCTTGCCAAACGGGTGAATACTTCCATCATTTTCGCGCAGATTATACATGTACTTTATGTTCTTGAAAACACCTTTTAAAGTACGACCCAGTAGCACCTCATCCTCATTGTACATCGTACAAACTATCATCAGCTCTGTTTCGCGACGGGTCCCGTACAAGTTGGGTCTTAGTGGGTAATTTATGATGTCTTGTCTTTTTTCGAGAACTCCACTGGTGAAGTCTTTGGGGTCGGTTGTGATAGCATGGTAACGCAGATGAGTGAATTCCGTCAGATTTTTGGCATCTTCAAAGGGGATTTTGGCCTTCAATTGCTTAGGGACAGGATAGTCAAAACTATAGTGTTTATCATCTAGTAACTGGACCTTGGTGTCGCCCTTTGCTGCCACGTTGAGTGGCTCAATCTGATTGTCGGATGCCTGTGAGAAAAAGAGATCTTCCATCTCTGGCTCATCACCGTCTCTCTGGAACGACTGAAACACAGGATAACCCTGCTGGTATGGCATTGAGCCCAAGGAAGGCTGAGAATAGTATGCGGGATCGGAATATGTGGCAGGGGTAGCTTTCTCCCCTTCAATAAAAGAGCTGTTCGACGAATAACTCGACTGTGTGGCATCGTAGACATTGGATGGCGGTCTCAAAACCGACTGGTGAACTGGGGGTGTCTTGGTTTCCGGGTAGTCGTAATCATCTAGGTCAAAGGAGTCCCTTTGAGCCGCGCTGGAAGCTTGAAATAGATACGAATCTCTAGCATCAGGAGCGACTTCCTGACGGAACGGATTATCTCCAATCGATTGCTCGTCTATGGAGTCATCGTCCAGATGGAACGGGTTTACGTTGGAGACCATATATTGCTAAGATCAGACAGGACCTCAAACTTCTTTATATGTTCTATATTTGGAACTGTATCAACTGCGCCGTGTTTGAAAGAAAAATAGTGACGCGTCGCGACGCAGCAGATCGCCGAAAATTTCGGAGCTAAAAAAAATGCAGTCCCTAATCATATTCGAGAGCGACGTTTTTCTTGCGAAGCACACTAGACGAGATCTGGGAGTTTTCACTGTAGTACTTGACCAGCTCTATCTCGTCGCCCTCAAATCCTATCCACGGCCCATCCAACTCTTCTGTTAACAAAGGATATGTGTAGCTCTGAAAGGCTTCTCTTGCTTCGTCAATCGTGCTCCTTCGTTTGCGTAGTGTCTGCGTATTTATGGGCTGCGACTCGAGAGTACTTCCTGCCGGAGTAGGCGATGGCGAGGGCGATATCATAGCCACAGACTTGCGACCCGAGCCTGGTTTTGCGCTATGACTCTCATGCGCACTTAACAACGATCCCAACTCATCGGAATCGTCAGTTTCCACCGATTCACCTGAAGTTTTGATCGCATCTAAAGCGATGTAGAAAAGAAGTGGCAGATAATTGCGATTGAAGAACAGCAGAACTAGGATCGTCGTTGGCAGTAGGGGAAAGATAAGTGCTGCGAGAACGAAGGACTGCTCCAAAGCCAATGTACCGAACATTTGGAGATGGAAAAAAAACATTCCAAGACAAACTCTTCGGAACACAATTGGCCATAACTTGCCGGTGCTATGATATGGATGGACCATAGAATAAACCAATTGATATTTGTAAACGTAATAGCCAAGCACAAAGTAGACAAGCCCCGAGGTGAGGATTTTGGTAGAAATGACTGAGTAAATGACAGTGATGATGAAAATGAGTAAGTGTTGTGGTAAGATTAGCCCCACCTCAAACAAAGCAGGCTTGTAAAATAAGTTTCTGTAAGACCGTGGAGTCTGCCATTTGTGACGGACGACGTATTCCCAGAAGATGACTGCCAGATCACCCATTTGGAGCAATTTAACAGGAAACATCACCAGGCCTTGAAGGAGGATCAAGTCAACGTAAAAGAGCGACAAACCCTTGATAGAAGTGGCCAAAAGTGGCGCAATCTTAGTGGTATCGGAAAGAAGAGCTTTGTAGCTCGACAAAGTACCGAACAGCGTGAACACCAGAAACAAGTTGAAAAAGATATACATGAAGTTCTTCCGTGTAACCGACAGATCAACATCTCCCTTTGAGACTAGTCCTTGCAAGTTGGAAAGGAACGAGATGACGTATGGGAGCACAATGTTGATGAGAGTGAATAAATAAGTGGGCAAAAGACCGGTGACTATCGTTCTGAAGAACTCGTGCTTCATCAAGTAATCACCAAATTCTGGCCATAACTTTTTGATAGCGTTAACGTTCAATAACGACGAAAGGTAGCGAATGGGTATAATGAGCAATATACTGAAAGCAAAGATGATGACCTCCAGAACATTTTTGCGGATAAAAACGCTCCTGGCGCTCAAAAGCAGGTTGTTCCAATTGATATCGAACGGTGCAGGAGCAAGATACGTGATGAGTTGAAATGCTTTCGGCGAGAAGACGGCCTGAGCTGCCATCTGGGCGTCACCCACGGAGTCCATTGTGACAAAAGCATATGGGATCGGTTGGAACTCGTTTAGTTCCCGTAACTTTACGATCTCCTCATCGATTTCAACCAGTTTTTTGCAGTAATAGCCAAAAAGATCGACTTTGGGGCCAAAAGTGGTAAGTCTACCGATGGGCCTCTTCTTCGGCCTATTCTTTCTATCAAAGGCCTTGAGAAGTGGCGTAGATTCGTCAGCGTCCCATTCTTGTTCTTCTGCTCTAATTTTGAGCTTCGTGGATGGTACCTCCAATTTTTTGAAGAGTCTTATTTCCAGTCCATAGAAATTGGAATACAGCTGTTCAAGTTTGCGGATAACGCGTTTACGGTCATCAAAAAGTGACTTGAGTTGGGAATAGTCGTAAACGAGGGTGATTTGCTCCACTCTTCCAACCCCCAATGTCTCGATATGCGACTTCAATGCTTCCTCACTCTTCAAAGACTCTGGGATGTGCGAAATAGTAATCGTTCTGTCTGTGAGCGAGCGCTGTGAGCCAAGACATCGCTGTCTGGTCTTTATGATATGGGCTGTCTCTCTGAATAAGAAATAATAGACAATTGCCGTAAAAACGTACGAAAAAGTGGTGCATACGATGAGGTATCCCGTTGGCTCTGCATCGTCGTGTTTTGGAGCTCTCTTCTCGGTTCCTGCCATCATCTTGTAGAAAAACTGTAATCCAGTAGCTTCTTTGTCGAAATCGCCAGTCAGAAGATACCGCACTGGACTCAGCACCAATAATCCCACAAGTGTCATGGATAGAAAAATACGAATCCCCATGCGGAAAAAACATAAGAACACGTACGAATCGAGACCTGCCACCTGGAGAATCTCGTCTCCAGGTATGGAATGAAGCACCTTCATCCAACCGATCAAGTTATCGGGTAGCCTGCGTATCATCTTATTGCGATACGGCCGCACAGAGTACACCAAAGGGAACCTGTAGCGAGCAAGACAGAAGGTCAGGAATATAACAACTCCCAAGATTGAGCAGACATACAACTGGACCTTGAATAAGGTTTGTGTCTGCGACCTCGGATCGAAAGGAGGCGGTTCATCCGTGTTCTGCATCGAGCAAAAGAAGTTCTGTCTAGTTTTATGACATAATGTAGCAAATACTTTTATAGCGCGGCAGGAAGGTGAGGGTGGCGGTGCAGTGGCGGTGCATTGAGGTCCATCTATACATTCTATTATTTTGAAAGATCCAGGTCCAGGTTAAGCGGTGCCAAACCAGAACTGTACAGTTGACTCTGAACCGACTGTGGATTGAGATTCAAGCCGCTAATTCTTGACGAGAGTCCCTCAAAATCGTCTAAGTTACCAGAAAATGATGAGGTGCTACTCTGCGATAGCATCGGCTGGAAAACTGGTGTATTTGGGCTAGGAGTTGAATGCGAGCCCGGTTTGCTACCTGGTCCTGAGTATAACGAGTGGTACATGCCCGACGAAGATGTGTCCGAGCCAGACGAAGACTGAGACCTTAGGTTTTGGTGGTATTGCTGCTGTAGCAGTGATCTGCGTTGCAAAAGGTTTGGGTTATAAGCATCCTGGTGGTATTGGTGGTTCGTGTAGGTGGTCGAAGCGACCTTTGGAGCTCCGCATTTGAGACAGCACACATTTTTCGCAAAATTGTGGTATGCGCAACCCTCGTTGGCACATTTCCAGTCTCCAGCTCGGAAAGGTACGTTGGATGGATTGTTGTTCACCGTGCCATTCGATTGTCTGTTGTAGTACTGATTGTTGTTCATGGATTCCTGAATAGCTGCGGCAGAAGCAGCAGGAAACGAACATCGAAAACACGCAGTTCTGCGTTGGAAGTTGGAAAATCCACACGACGGACAGGACCAATCTCCAGGTCTGGGTCTATTTTTGGAGGAGGGGAAAGGGGCCAGGATCTCCTGAGCCTTGTCGAGCACACTGGCCGAGGACGGCTGAACTTCGACAATTCTCTCGTTAAGTACTCTTCCAGTCATAGCCAAGGAATCATTGGCTTCCTCATGCGTAGCAAAAACGACAAACCCGGAACAACACGACTTTTGAGACGAAGATTGCGACGTGGCACTATTACTTCGGCTGCTGGCACTGTTGACCGATCCCCCTCTGCTGCTGTTTTGCGAATCTGGAGACGAAATGTGTTTCACTGTCCAGAAAGCGATCGGTCTGCATCCATATTGCGTGAACCACGACTCTAGCTCGCTCTGAGTGATGTCGACTGGTAAATTGGTCAGATACAAGACTCTTGATCTCTCGGTACAGAACTGGTCCAAGTCAAGACCCATATCATGTGGAGTTTGTAAGATGTTTAAACCCTGGGGAGCATGGCCAAGCAGGTGGCCAATCAACTTAAGCAGTAATTGGACCTCGTCACCGGCTCGACGCGGCATCGCCAAGCTCAACGAGTCTCCAAACGTCTCGTTCACAGGAGTGATATCCGAAACTTCAAGTTCCAGACTGCTGATGATCTTGCTGAGCCCCAATTGCGTTGGAAGCTCAAAATCTGGGGTCACATGATGTTGGTACTTCAAGTATTCCTTTCTTAGATCAAAGTGTCTGGAGTGCTCCACATACGGTGGGAGTTGAACTGACTTCTCTCTGCTTTCCTTGGGCAATCTCATTCTCAGGTCCCAGCTGTTGAAGGTTATAAACGTGAATGGGATCTGTTTGGAAACTAAATTTTCTTCGATGTCTTGCTCGAGCGCGGCCATGCATTCCTTGAGGGATGGAGCGTTCTTGACGCTGTCCCACGTCAGAGAGGTCTGCGATGTGCAGGCGGGCGTGACGGGCGTGCTGATCGGCTTGACGAGCGAGGAATTAGATTTGATCTGCTCGAGGGTGTCGGCATCGACTAGGGCCCAGGCGACCTCCAGAATTTCACTCGGGTCCTTGGCGAGGTACTGGTCATCCCGTGTGGTGGCGATGTGAAGGACCACAAACGCAGACTGGCTGGTTTGCATCGTCATCGGCGAATTGATGTTGAATGGAGTGAAATTTTTTTCCCAAATGTAGCGAACGATCAACAGACATGTAGGGTTTTGCACCCTTGCACCACCACAATAAAGATTGTAGCGGCACCGGAGTCTCAGGGGGGACAGTTTGGATATGTGCCCTGTCCGAAAATACGTCCGCATAGCGTGACTATGGCGATAAAGCGGAGGTCACGGTCCACATCCATGAGCACACCTTGCGTACTGGCTAATATGCTGATGGATCTTATTATGATGGATACAAGCATATGTAATACAGCCAAGCGGTTTCGTTGAACTGATGTGGTTTGAGACTCCGCAGCCTGAGGTGTGCCTCAAACTGCGGGGCGCTGGCCGATTGCGTACCGGGGTACACTCCTGGTGTCATTTTTTTTCCATGGCGCGCTCGGCGCGCCGCCCTTATTGCTCTGCATGCACCACGCGGGATATGGATCTGGCATGATGCCGGCGTGCAGCAGTGCTGCAAAAGGATTTTCGACTTTTTCAGGATTGTTTATGTATGTATGTAATGAAAGATTTTTTGGTTAGCATTTGGATGAACATACTTTAAACTATTGATGCAGCATACACCCATTTGTCAATGTCCCAACAGTACTCGCAGTACCAGCAGCCTTATCAGCCTTATCAGACTTACCAACAGGGAATGGTTCCCTCTGGTCCCGTTACCCAGAATTACAACTACCAACCTTACCAAAGTGCAGGCCCCAACGCAGACGCTTCGGCTGCACCCTCTACGCAGCCCGCAACAGTGATATCTGCACAGAGCGATCCGCAATCGTACCAATATTATCTGTCGGCCCAATCCCACTACTCCCAATACTCGTACCCTCCTCAGCAGGCTCCGTCTCAGTCGCAGCAGCCGCAGCAGATGGCCTATTATTATCCCCAGCCTCCGCCAGCCAACTACTATACAAGATACGGCCAGTATCCAAACTATACGCAGTCCTATAAGGGCCAGCCGCAATATATGTACGGGGCCCAAGGTGGCACGAGCTCTTCTGAAAGCCCCGTGCAAGCTGCTGGCCTGCGGCCAAAAATCACCACAACGATGTGGGAGGACGAAAAAACCTTATGTTACCAAGTGGAGGCGAACGGAGTGGCTGTGGTTCGAAGAGCTGACAATGACATGATCAATGGAACTAAGCTCTTGAATGTGGCGAAGATGACCAGAGGCCGCCGAGATGGTATTCTCAAGGCAGAAGAGACAAGACACGTGGTCAAAATTGGCTCAATGCATCTAAAGGGAGTTTGGATCCCTTTCGAAAGAGCGTTGGCCATGGCCCAGAGAGAGGGCATTGTTGATATCCTCTATCCGTTGTTTGTCAAGGACATTAAAAAGGTGATAGAGCAGGGAACGCCCACTACTCAGATGGGAAAGACTACCGCAGTTCCTCCGTATACATTTTACGTCCCTCAGCAACAGTACAATCCTGCCGATCTTGGGGATGATGTGAAAAAAACGAAAACTGCACCAAGCCCTGACAAGCCTAAAATCAAATCCGAAAGCTACTACGGACTCAAGAGCCAGCCGCAATTGGGCAATCAGTACGCGTCTTCGTATAACGTCTATGGGCAGCCGACGCAGACTCCACAGATCTCGCAGACCCAACCAAGCCAGACTCAGGCGCACAATCAGGGTAGTCTTTCTCAAGGCTCTCTTGCTTCCACCACAGGGTCCTCGAGTGGGTACTCTTTTTCATATCCGGGTCATGCCATGTCTTCAAGCGATGGACCGGAGCCGGTTTCAACTAAAAAGAGTTCGGTTTGAGAATTGCCATATTTTTAGTTAGATTTATTTTTACAAGTCGATTTTTTTTCTCTTACATTTTTGTACTGATAACAATTTTCAGTGTAAAAAATTTAATATGTCTTTATTTGCAGTCGAAGGATGGGGTCTCGAGGGCATGAAGGTGGCCGAAGGGATCGCTAAGCGTAAGGAGCGGAAGGATAAGAAAGACAAGAGGGAAAGGAAAGCAAGAACTGAGACATCTGAGTCGATTCCAGAGAAAGGGAAGGAAAGATTCAAGAGACTAGACAGAGCAGACAGAGACGAGAGACCTAAGAGAGCAGACAAAGATTATAGGGACCGACACGGAGATGCAAAACAGCAAACAGATACTGCGAGCGCGAAAAAGGCACCTAAAGTGCCGCCTCCACACATGGAGTCTGTTGACACTTCGAACTTGACACCACTACAACGTAAAATGATGGCCAAACTAGCTGGATCGAGGTTCAGATGGATTAATGAGCAGTTGTATACCATCAAGTCTGATGAGGCTTTGGACTTAATAAATGACCAACCTGAGCTATTCGAAGAGTACCATGAAGGTTTCAGATCACAAGTCCAATCCTGGCCGGAAAATCCAGTGGATGTGTTTGTGAATCAAATCAAAACGAAGGCTACAACTAGATACGTTAATGCACCTGGCGGGCTTCCTGGGCTTGCTGACAAGAAGGTGATCATTGCAGATATGGGCTGTGGAGAAGCTCAGCTTGCATACGATGTAGCCAAGTTCATGGCTACCAAAAAACCAAAGAGGATCAATATTCAGGTGCACTCGTTTGACCTAAAGAAGGCCAATGATAAAGTGACGGTCGCCGATATAAAGAACGTCCCGCTTCCAGATGGTTCCTGCACTATTGTGATATTCTGTCTAGCGTTAATGGGCACGAATTTCCTAGATTTCATTAAAGAGTCGTACAGACTACTGGCTCCGCGAGGCGAACTATGGATAGCTGAAATTAAGTCGCGCTTGAGTGATGAGAAAGGTGACGAGTTCATCGCTGCTTTGAAAAGTTTAGGCTTTTTCCACAAGTCTACTGATGATTCCAACAAGATGTTTACGAGATTTGAGTTCTTCAAGCCACCGCCTGATATTCTCGCTGAAAGACGGGTGAAGGAGGAGAAGAAGCGCAGATTTATCGAGAAGGAAAACACGGTTGAGATTCTGGAGAAAAAGAGAAAGATGCGGCCGGAAGGAGAATGGCTATTGAAACCATGTATTTATAAAAGACGTTAATAGAGAAAGTTGGAAATTTTACGTTGGAAAATTATACACCGCTGTACCTAATAAAACCTATTAGATTTTAATTCGATGTCTTTGAGAGTTGGATTCATCCCGGAGCACTTCTCCACACCGCTGCAATTTGCCAAGGCCAAGGGCTTTTTTGAGAAGAACAACATTGAGTGCGAGCTCATCGAGTATCCTTCTGGTTCTGGCCATCTTATCCAGTCTCTCAAGAATCAACAGATTGATATCGCCATTGGTCTCACTGAAGCTTTTGTGAGAGGCATCTGTGACGGAGACGACGAAAGCTACCAAATTGCTGGAACTTATGTGCGATCACCATTGTGTTGGGCAATTTCCACCGGAGCTGATCGGTCCGAGTTGAACTCCGAGACCCAATTGCAAGACTCCACCATAGGAGTGAGTCGCATTGGTTCTGGGTCTTACGTGATGTCCTTCGTTTTGGGGCTGCAGCACAACTTCAATACCCCATTTTTCAAGAAGTTTGAGATTCTGGACAACTTCAAGAACCTAAGGGACTCTGTGAACTTGAAAGAGGGTGTGGAGCCATCCGACGCTTTTATGTGGGAACATTTCACCAGCAAGAAGTACTACGATAACGGGGAAATCAAAAAAATCGGAGAAATCTACACCCCATGGTCGTCGTGGGTGATCGTTTCCGGGAGGACCGTTGATAAAAAGTCCGTTACCGGTTTTCTCCAGGCTGTGCAGCAAGGAATCGACTACTACAAGGCACACGAGGAGGAAGGTGCGGAGTATATTGCAGCCAATCTGGATTATTCGTATGAGGATGCCAAACAATGGCAGAAGACCGTCCAGTTCTCCGAAAATGTGGGGCAAATCGACTTCGACAAAGACATTCTCGGTACCAAATCGGTACTCAAGACTGCGGGCGTTATTCAAAAGGTGACAGCAGAAACCGATGACCTTATATTGGGGAGACTAAAGGCTGGTGTTCTGCAGTAAGGGCTATATAAGTATCTGTCAGAAATAGTTCGTGTAAGTTTCTCGGCTTCGCATGTGATTCTCCCACATCGCAGAAAAGATCAAGAATTGAAATTTAAAGCTTGTTTTCGCTGATTTGCCAAAGCCACTTAAAATGTCGCTTAAAACCCCTCTGAGCGGCACAAAGAGTCCGTCTTCAGGAATGTTCTCTCCGACATTTGGCGTCCTCACCGGACAGAATGCTTTTGGTGGGACTTGGGGGAACACGGAGTCTTTGCAACAACCTCTCCCTCAGGTTTCTCAGGTGCCCCACGAGCCTGCCGACTATTTTTCGACGGATCTTGACTTTGATACCGCCTATATGCTTATGACCAACGAGCTGGGCTCTGTGCCTGGTTCGGCCTCGAGTTTGTCGGGGGCCGGTAAAGATGGCCACACTTCGCCAAGCATATCCACAGGGTCCAACTCAACCCTTGCATCCAGCAACGTCCCACAAACTCCGCCACAGACTGTTCCGGAGTCCACGGGTATGTCCCCATTTTACAGGTCGCCAAAATTCGTCCATGAACAGCTTTCGAGACCGCTTACTCCAGAGAATTCCAAATTACTTTATGACAAGAACAACCTTCTTTTCCGCTCCGCAGCTTCGTTAAATTACGAAGACTGCGGCTCGATGCAAGCAGGCTCGCCTGTCTCTCCAAACACTAGAAACTTGCTTACTACATTCAACAACCTTAATTACTCGGCTAATGTGCTAGGTTTGGCACGGCAGCAGTCATCAGACTTGTTGTCTGTCTCCGAGACATCTGCATTGGAAAACTTCCTGGACTCCATTGCTAATGACCAAAGTCTTTCCATCCTATCAAAACACTGGCACTCCATTGATCCGCTCGCTAGCTCACTGAAAGAAACGAAAAAGACACCTGAAGCGGAAGATCAGTTGAAGATCAAGAGCGAGCAAGAGGATGCAGTGTCTGAGGCAGTAGGAGAAAGTCCACCCCTGGATGAGAAACTTGCGAGGGCAAGATTCCAGAAACGCCAACGGAGTCTCTCAATATCCAAAAAGTTGCTGTCGGATGCGGAAAAGAAACTAAATCACACTTCCTCGGAACAAAAACGCCGTGCAATGATCAAGAATGCGTTTGAGGAGCTTTGTGATAGCATCAGCAACTCGCCAGTTCACATGAATCACGTCAAGACCACGAATACGAAGAGCAAACGCAAGAGCATGTCGAAATTCAACGTTATGGTTCAGTCCATTGACGAGATTAAGCGGCTAGAAGATATCAATAGAGCGCTCAAAGAGCTGATTGGATAGACCGTCATACTTTTACGATTAATGAATGAGATACGTTTCTGGGGACGTCGACCGACGCGTCTGTGGGTCCGCCCCACGCGAAGAAAAAAAATATATTTATGTTTATACTTTGTTTGTTTACTGTTCGATTACCGCTCAAAATATATATCAAGTACTATCAATCGCCATGCGCCGCCGCTCGTATTCTGCAGACTCTTTAGATTTGGATCATTTGGCAGAAAGTTCTGATCTCAATCTCCATTTCGATAACCGGATCATTGAGGATTCAATAGATGAGGATGAATTTATTGACATGTTTTTGAATCGCAAATCGGACAAGGGTCATAAAAGCGAGTTTGAAAAGGCTCTTCAAGCTAGGGAACGAGCTGCGAATGAGAATGAGCCAATTTTGGATTTTCAAACGCCAATTGCAGATTCCATTGCCTCGTCTACCCCTAGAGACAAGGAGCTACCAAAGAAGTTTGCTTCGCTGCAAGGAACTTACAATAAGGCTATCAACCAACTATATGAGTCTCAACAGAAGTCAAGGGGTCAAACTGACGAAGTGTTGACCAAGTTGAATGAGAACATGATGAGTGAATCACAGGAGAATAAGGAGAATAAGCACTGGGTCCATCAAGTCACTACTCTTCGAAATGCGAAGGAAAACCTGGAACAGCAAGTATTGGAGCTTCGAAAGAAGAATGAAGAAATATCGGATCATATAAAAGTCAGAGATGACACCATAGAAGAGCTGGAGAAACGAGTTGAGATATTGACCAACAGTCGGGTCATGATTGAACAAGAGCTGGACTCACTTAAAAACGTGCTTGTGGGAAGAGATGCAATGCTGAACGAAATCAAAGAATTAAGAGAAACGAAGGAATTGGTCGAGACCGAATGCGCAGAGCTGAGAGACAAAAATGAGGAACACGAACAAAAGTTAAGGAGTTTCGAAGAAAAGACAGCGACCTTGGAGGCCGAGTTGGCGGAGCAACACGAGCAGGTTGAAGGGTTGATGCAGCGCTTGTCATCGGCTGAGATCGAATCTAATCGATTGCAAGACTTGCAGAAGGAGTACGACTCGGTGAACAATGTTTTAGAAAAGACCGAGAAGGATATGGAAAGAATCGAGCATGAAAGGACGACAATAGCTGAAAAGCTAGATGAAGTGCAACCTAAGTTTGAAGAGCTCCAAAAATCCAAATCCGAATCTGATCAATTGCATGAATCCATAAAAGAACGGATGGAAGTTGAACTGGAGCAGATGCGTCATAGGCTACAAATATCTGAAGAGAGTCTGGAACACAATTTGGAAGAGAAGGTGGCTTTGTCCCACAAACTCACAGAATATGAGTACCTGATTGAATCTTTAAAGCTTGAAAATGAAAAGCACGAGGTCAAATACGGAGCGAAATACGGAAATCTTGCGGATGTATTCAGCAGCGATCAATTGAGAAACTATGATCTGTTGAACCTCCATGAGGTCGACGCACTGACATTTGTCGACCTATCCAACAGGATAAAGTATTTACTAGACCTGTTTGGAATACGACTACATAACTTGAGGCCGTATTTCCAATTCCTGAGGCGTACGTTCGATTACTACGAGCAGTTTGCAGCCAATCTGCATATGATTCTATATGATGATAAACCGATGGATTCGAAGATGATGATTGCGCACAATTTGACAGAATTCAGGGCTAGCAACGCAAAGAGATTGAAGTACTGTCTACAGGGGATGCTGGACACGGTGGACAAGATAGTTGAGCAATAGACGGACATTCAATATCATGAGCTACAAACTACTTATCATGAAAAGTTTAAATCGTATCATTTCAAAGACTTGATATCGACTTCAGGGCCGATTGTAACAATATCATCGTACAGCAAGTTGGTCAAGAATTCTGCAACCTCGACCTCACCGCTAATTTCTTTCTTGAGGCAATCTGCAGCAGTCTTGAACTTGTTTCCTGGCTTGGTGGCACATCTCTCAACCTCCTCATCAATGAGCTTGCAGATATATTCTGGGGTAATAGTCTTGCCGGTATCGTTCATCTTGACTGCGTGTTTACACCATGAATAGAGTTGCAATCTGGACACCTCTGCAGTGGCAGCATCTTCCATAAGGTGGTTGATAGGCACGCATCCGAAGCCTCGGAGCCAGCTCTCCATGTAGTTCAAACCAATGTAGATGTTGGCACTGACACCGTTCATGGTGATTTGGCTGTCGGCGATCTTGGTGTCCACCAAGTCTGCTTCAGAGATCGTGTAGCTTTTCTGGACGTGAATCTGGTTAGGGGTTGGCATGTGCTCCTGGAACACCGGTAAAGCCGTCGAGAGCAGACCGGGATGAGCAATCCAGGTTCCGTCGTGACCAGCAAGAACTTCTCGAAGTTTATCCTGCCTCACTGCCTCCATGGCTACTGCGTTCTTTTCAGGGTCGTCTTTGATTGGGATCGTGGCTGCCATTCCTCCCATGGCATGAACTCCTCTTTTGTGGCACGTCTTGATCAGCTGCTTCACGTAGTTGGTCATGAATGGCACTTTCATGGTGACCAGGTGTCTATCTGGCAGAATGTGCTCTTTCTGGTTCCTCAATCTCTTGATAGTAGAGAACATGTAATCCCACCGTCCGCAATTCAGACCAGCGGAATGATCTCTGAGCGCGTACAGAACCTCGTCCAATTGGTAGGATATTGGCAAAGTCTCGATCAAAACTGTCGCTTTGATAGTTCCTCTTGGGATCTCAAGACTATCCTGCGCAACGCAGAAGATGTCGTTCCAGAGCTGGGCCTCCTTATAATGCTCCATCTTTGGCAGATAGAAAAATGGTGCGAGTCCTTGCGAAAGTAGGTACTTGGCGTTGTGGAAGAAGAATAGACCAAAGTCCATGATTGAGGCTGATATAGGTTCGCCGTCAACGAGGATGTGTTTGTCCACCATGTGCCAGCCCCTTGGTCTGACAATGAGCACAGGCACTCTTCTGCCCTCTCGTTGAATCTTGTACCTTTTTCCGGTGGACTCGTTGGTGAAATCGATTTTGTCTCTGATGCCATCGTACAGGTTGACCTGGCCGTATATCATGTTGCTCCAGGTTGGCGAGCACGAGTCTTCAAAGTCTGTCATGTAGGTGAAAACGTCGGTATTGAACGCATTGACAATCATTTTTGCATCTGGCGGGCCTGTGATCTCGATTTTACGGCATTGCAACTTTGGATGTGAAGGCAGACATTTCCAGGTTGGGTCATCTCTGATGTACCGAGTCTCCTCGAGAAAATGCAGCTTCCCGCCGGCATCCAGACTTTTTTGAACAATCTGTCTGTTCTCGAGAAGTTGTTTGCGGGTCTCATTGAAACTTCTGTGCAGCAGAACGATAAATTTGAGAGCATCCTTGGTCAGAATGTCTCGCGGAGTGGACTCCGACAACAGAGGCTTGTTGGACACCTCGCCCAGGATTTGGACGTTGTCCAGCGATGTGGTATAGATTTCAGCCATTTTCGGCGACTACACAGCGGACGGTGTCCAATTTATACTAGCAATCTACATCCCATTCCATTCATCCTACATCCCACTGTTGCGCGGTGCGCCGCACAAATCAAGATTTTCTATGCCCGGAGCTCTCCGAAGAGCCGATACCTTGTGGCCGAAAAATCTGGGGAAGCGGAAGCTCAATAGTTATTTACTGTGTATCTGTATGTATTTGCACGTTGGCCTCGTTGTACGATCTAACTCTGCTGAACGCAAAACTCCGTTCGTTGCCAATCTCCAAGGCCCCACCTTCGCCCGTGTCCTTGTTCACAAACCCCATCTGCACCCAGTCCAGCTTGTGATGCCGAGCATAACGGCCCCCATTCACGATTCTAAACTCGTCAATAAACCGATATTTCTTGACCGGCCCTGCACATTCGCACCGCACATAGCCATCCACACTCATCGTCCAGGTTCCCTCGTAAACCCGCTCCCATTCGCTCGTACCAAACAAATCTCGCCACGTCTTCTGGAACCGCGGCACAACCTGCTGGGGTTCCATTATGGTGAGCAGTTTCTGACACGTCCCCTCTGGGAAGAATCGATAGTATCTGTAGTACGTGATTATCCTGAACGGCAAGTTCCACATATTGGAGAACTCGGTCCTCCCCCCTTCTCTCTGGTAGTTCACCACACTTATATAGAGACCATTAAACTTGATAAATGGTCGCTCCGACAACATCTTTCGCCAATTGTGATCCCAGATCTGGACCATCTGCCATTGGTCGCTTGTAACACCATTTAAAACCCGCTCAGAGTCATCGTACACCTGCTGTGGATACACGATCGTGCAAAGCTGTCTCCAACTGGCCGCCTGAGCGAAGCCGAGCCAGGAAAGCTTCCGGCACGTCATGGCAAAGTTGAACCACGAGGGGGTATCGATGCATACAAGTATCTCGAGAAGCTTGGTGATCACCTCATCTGGCATTATATCAAGCAGCACCGGTTCGTTCTCATCCAACGGATGGAAAACGGCGTCGTTGAATGACTCAAGTAACGGCTGCACTTTTATCTTACTCAAGTCGAGTTTTTTGAAATTATCGTGCACAGACCCGTCCTTGCGCACCTCGGGATCCGGCTGGCTACTCATCAGCTTCTCGCGATACCGCAGATCCACCTTCTCATCAAGCTTGTACGCCTTTCTATAATAATCTATGGCGTCGCTCAACGAGCCGCTGGTCTCCTTCTTGCTGCCGAGCTCAAAAAACTCCAGAGCAATTTGCTCCTTCGTCTTGGTCGGATGCTCCTCGATCGACTGCAGAGTCAACTGTTTCAGAGATTCCTCCAAAGTTTCGGCAGACATGCGATATCAAGAAATTGAAAGATTACCTAATCTGCAAAAACATTCAGGATTGTTTCAAGCATGTATCCGTATAAAATGTGAGTCGAGGCTGCAACAAACTGAAGACGAACATATCCAGAAGTCGGTAGTAGCCTTATATTATATATAACATGGTGATCCGTTCTTGCGGACTCATCAGTAATGGCGGAATTGAAAGATAAACTAAGAGAGGTCAGACACCTGACAGATTCTATTTACAGAGACTTTGGACTGAAGTGTGAGCTCACAATTTCGGATCCCCAACATGTTCTCCAGCACACAGCACTGTACAATCAGCCAGAGCCCGAGATGCGCGAGCACAACGAGTCTGGCGATTCGACTCTTGACGAAGCATCCATCATCGAGTCAACTTTCAAGACATTGCAGATAGATCCACAAGACTCGCGCATGGTGGACGATTATTTGATACAATGCTTCGACGAGTTTCAGCAAATTCCATGTAAACTTCTTGCAAAGGCTTGGATCAAACTGATCGAGCCAAAGAAACAAAGCAGATATCCATACAAGCTCGGCGACCGCACCAAACCTCTATGGTGGCCCGAGACGTGTCGCCACAAGGAACCAGACCATCTTAGGAAAGAAGAGCGCATTGACTTGCTCGTTTGCATCACCAAGACATTCAAGTTTCAAGCAAAGGAGCTTATAGCGGCAGCAGAATCTGTTGGCGACTTCAATATGATCCACGGCGAGTCAACAAAGATGGGCCGGCTCAGTAGACGCAAACTCGA
This sequence comes from Ogataea minuta, assembly GCA_003706195.2. Lineage (NCBI taxonomy): Eukaryota > Fungi > Ascomycota > Pichiomycetes > Pichiales > Pichiaceae > Ogataea > Ogataea minuta. The sequence goes on from PPKR02000001.1 coordinate 1,289,080, forward strand.
CATTATGATGGATATGTTCAGAGTGCTTAACAGTGTGCCGGGGTCTGGACCAGTCACTGTGAGCAAGCCAGGGAAAAAATATTCCAGCAAGGTTTACACAAAGAAAGTGATTCAGAGAAGATTGGAGATCAGCCACGATGAAAACTCCCCACTTATCAACATGTCAAGGTTCAAAACACCCGACCAAATGAGTCAGCTGCCTTTGAAGACTCCGTCACCGCGTAGACCCCTTGCTGCTACCACTCCACGCCAAACGGCTCATAATGCTCTGCGGCCCACATCAACACCCGAAATCGGATACCAATCCGAGTGCTTTGCAAACGAAAACATCGAGCCCAGTCTCGGACAACGGAACCCATTGAGTATGCTAACCCCAAACAATTTCAATCTCTTGCTACTCTATGGTCCAGCAGCAAACGATTACGGTGGACTCTTCCAGGCAAGCGAGAACCCGCGCCAGGCAACCAAAAACACTTACTTCCGGCGATCGGACCATTTCGACAGCGATAGCACTGTCAGCGATGCGTCTCCTATTCGCAGGAACGCTTAGGAAATAGGGAAATAAACGATCTGCGTAATAAACTTACCCGAATAACGATGAATACAAGACCCAGTAAGTACATTGTCAATCTTGGAGTTGCAAGTTATTAGGTGATTGAGCATGACGTGATTGGGGATGTCCTGATGATCAACATTCTCGACGTAATCGGCGTGACGGAGCTGCGGAAGCGTGGGCACTCCCTGGTCGCTAGCACGCTTTTTCAGGGTCTCGCGAATCGATTTAGAGCGCGGCTGGCGGCTATATTTGTCCATGAGGTTGAGATTGTTGATATTATAGCGGCATTGGTCGTTAATATAAATATGGTTGGAATATTGGTACTGATAAGGATATGTTCTGTAATTGTGGGCTGGAGAATCATTCAAAAGGTTGGAATTGAGATATGGTGGTAGTAGCGGGGGTTCTTTGAAGTCCAAACTGCGTAAGAAGTCGAAATGGTTCATCTTCTCGAACTCTGAGTCCGAAAAGTCATACGGCGACTTGTATGGATAGTTTAGACGTTCCGGGAGATAAAAGTCAGGAATCTCGCTAGTGAACTCCTCTGTATTGCTCTTGTCAAGACTGACGTTTGAGATGTTGAGATAGTTCATTTCTTCCGCAAGCTCGGTGTCAGACAAGTCCTCAGCTGTGGAAGAGGCACTTGACGTATTTGGCAGCGGAACGTCGTTATATTCCTCCTCCAGATGACGGTCGTTGACGTCGTCCGAGAAAAACATCGCCGAGACATTCCGCTGAGAGTCCCTAGATAGATGAGGGAGATCCTGGGAGTGCTGCTGGCAAGAATCGCAGCTAGAAACGTACGATGATGCCGTCGAAGTCTCTGGAGACGAGATAATCGGGTGATCCTCGATATTCTCGATAAACGAGTACGAGTTCACTTTATAAACACTTTCTCTTCTGTCCATGATAAACTCTATCTATCAAAGTGTTCCAAGTTCAGCAAATGTGTATTTGGGAGGGAATTTATGACGTCAGTTTAGTTAGACAATAGACACAGCCCTGAAACAAAAGCTTATAAAAGAGCAAACACAGCCAGGCTTTCTAAGCGGCTCTGCGTTTTTTGTTTTGCGGAGGCCCCGCCACATCCGTTTCGTCTTCAGTATCGTGGATGAATAGCCTCTCCAGTTTGTCTCCGAGTTTGGCGAAAACCTCCTGCTGTAAGTGAAAATGGCCTAATTGTATATGCATGTTATCAAAGGCAAACACTGTCTTGATTTTTGGGGCATTTTCCGCCATCTGCGTTGTTATTTCAGCACGGAAAATAGGCGATTGTGTCTCAAATGCAGAGTTTCCAATAATTGGGTTTTTTAGCCGGTCGTACACGGTCGAAGAGCTCGAGAAGTAACGGTACCGTTGACTAAAGTGAGTAAGAAGTATGTTTTTTGCTTGCATCAGGATTCCAACCTGCACGGCCTCTGACGTCGTGCTGTGTCGTTTGTCCAATGCGTCCTGTAGCTTATCGTCTTCCAAAGTCGATTCGTGGATCAAGAGGTCAGCGCCGTCTCCAATCCTCGAAAAGGCGAACCTTGGCCTGGTATCGCCTGAATATGCCACTTTGAAGCTTTCGGAGCCCAGCTCGAACGTCAATGCACAGCTGTAGGAGTATTCACAGTGGTATGCGTAGCACGTCTGGAAGCTTGACATGCCAAGGTCTGACAGAAGCTGCTGCTGCAGAGAGTCATTCTTGTTTAAGTCGTAAGGAATGCCTTTCACTTGCATCAGTTCGCGCTCATCAACTTGTTCGATCGGAACTTGCGTGTACTCTTGAAGCATTTTCCCCTGGTTGAACTCGTCACAGCTCAAGTAGAGTATTTGCGAAAGATCGAGCGTTGCGTCGATCTGCTGCAACTCGGTGAGGAATTTTTCAAACTGCCACGGACCGACAACATACAGTTTGTCTCCGGAGTCTCTCTCCTGCCACCATCGTTGAAGAATCGATGCGATCCCCAGATGGTGGTCAGCGTGCAAATGAGACAGATAAACTAGTTTGAGCTCCTTCATCAGCATCTTCACATCTTCAGGGGCATACAATCTGTCTATACTGCCCATGGTGTTTTCCCCGGCATCAAAAAAAACTGTACGATATCCATCACCAGACGGCACTCTGACAGCGTTAGAGATAACATTGCGCATTTTGGCAGGTAATGCAGAGCCCGTTCCAAATACCAGCACCTCGACTTGTTCCTTAAGTGGTTGTGAACTGTCTACGCACCTCTTCAGTCTTCTCTCCACTGGAGCAGTCGCGATCTCTATGAATCTCTCTTTCGAGGGATATTCGGGTAGCTCTATCGGTTCTATGTCCTGGTCGTAGACCTCTTCCAAGTGGTGGACCAAAGTAGCAGAATTAGTCACACTATCTGTCTCAAATGAGGGCTCGGTGTTCGGAGAAAGACCCACTTTCTGCCCACAAAGCATAGGTTGGACGTTTTCCTTCAACTTCTGTGGAATCGGGAGCTCGGGCATGCTGCTCCATCTGAAAAGAGGGAATTGCTCTGGAAGCAGCATGTGCCATTTCAAAGACATGACGTATGACGAAGTATAGTTGAGAGTGTCAGGAACGTATCTCTTATGCGAGACGAAATGGGCTGTACTTTTGCCAAATGACTCGATGAACTGCTGATAATCAGTACGCTCTAGCACGTCTCTAACCGATTCGTCAACAAAGTGATAGACGACAGCAAACTTTCCTTGCTCAAGTTCACTTTGCCAGTTGTGTTTGATAGTGTTCTCGAGGTAGTTGGGGCCAGGAATGTCTAGAAACAGAACAGAATCGAATAGCTTGTTCGGCTCCAGCACCAGTTCTGGTTTGATCTCCGTTCCGTTCTCAAGCACCACGCTTTCATGTGAACATAGCCGCTTGAAGTGCTGTACTTGGCAGCCTAGCTCCTTGGCCTTTGCAACCAAAAATCGGCCCCGTATAGGACTTCCTGTCATAATATAGTTCGCTGCTATCTTGGGGTTTTGCACGTCCTGGGGAAGCCCTATGTTCATGAGTGCACGGCCATTGGCTCCAAGACCTTCTTTAACCAGGAATATATGTTGAACAAGCTCGGTCACTTTAGCAAATGTACTGCTTTGCTCCACAGCTTTGAAGCCTAAAGGCTCGATCGTGACGGCCTTCATCGCGTATGCATCATTCCGGTAAGTCGTTATATCTTCCAAAGACAGCTTTAGTCCAAAGCGGAACATGAAATATCGCCATGAGGCCACCATATATTGTAGGATCTTGTTCCCACTATGGAAGACTTGAAGAGTCTTTAGACCCTGATCACTCACAGTGAGAATGAAACCAGGCAAGCCGCCAACCGCCTTCCAGTCAGCAATTCCTGTCAGAAAGATAGTATCCAACCTAGAAGTCTTCAACCCCAATTCAGAGCATTGTCGCTGTGTTCCTTCCGGCAGTTGACCGACCAAATGGCGTTTACCAGTGTTTGAGTCGGCCACAAACACGGATGGGCGCACAATATCAGCTGACGGGTGGCTCGTAACAGTGAGCTGAAACCTCATCCCACTGTGATTGCGTAATTTGCTCAAGGCTTGTCTCAACAATTTGAAGATGGAAGAGCTTTCTTCACTTAAGTTTCTAGTGCACAGCCGTTTAAAAAAATATTTCAAAATTTTCATAAAAAAATTTTAGATCTTATTGTCTGGTATGGTTGAAAGACAGAAGAGAAAAAGAAGCGAAGTGGAGAGCGCTGGCGATGATGCGAAATCGCTACTTACCAAAAGTGCTGAGATTTCGTTTCCAAGAGGGGGAGGCTCGGTGCTGACTCCGCTGGAGGTCAAGGAGATTGCGAACGAGGCCGTCGGTGATGCCATGAACGAGGCCAAAGCTGCCAAGAGTGGCAAGAAATCAAAGAAACAAAAAGTTGATACAGCAACCACTGAGTCGGTGGCGGTCGAGCATGTTTCGTTGAAAGCCTTGATTCCTGGAAGTATGGTTCTCGGACAAATCAAGCAGGTCAACCGCATGGAGATAGTTCTGTCCCTAGCAGACAATTTAGATGGATATGTTCCTATCACCCAGGTGAGCGAAGAATTGACTGCAGAGCTTCAAGAATTTGAGAACGAGCAAGAAGAGTCTGACGAAGAACCAGTCTATGGTGAAGATGCTGAGACAGTGACAAGTGGTACAATAGCTCCTAAGAAGGCTAAGGCTCTTCCGCAGTTGAAATCGAGGTTCCAGGTTGGCCAATGGCTTAGAGCCATCGTTGTCGAGAATACAAAGAACAAGAAGAGAAGGATAGAGTTGAGCATCGAGCCTGCCAAAGTCAATGAAACGATGGATAACGAGGATATGGTCGTCAACACTATGATACAAGTGTCGGTCAAGTCCATTGAGGACCATGGTTTGATTCTGAATGTCGGAAAGGACAAAGTCGGAGGATTTATCCAACGAAGTGAAGTTTCTGGTCCAGTGGACGTGGGCTCGGTTTTGCTGCTCAGCATGAGTAGAAAGGACGGAAGAACACTGATCTGTACCGCTTCCACGAAACTGTCCGTGGTGACGACAATTTCTTCGTTGGATGCTATTCTACCAGGAATGGCTGTGGAAGCTCTGGTGACACAGGTGACGAAGGAAGGGCTCGAGTGTAAGCTGTTTGGTGTTGCCAATGCATGTATCTCGCTTTCGCACTTAGGGGTGTACGAATACTCGGAACTCAAACACAATTTCGCGGTTGGTAGCAACATTAAGTGCAGAGTTATCGCTTCGTATATGAGAGCTGGAGACAAGCAGTTTGCGCTGTCGGTGTTACCGCATGTGAAATCGCTTGCACTGAGTACCTCCGAAAACTCTTCTGCGCTGGAAGCATTCCCTATCGGACATATTTTTGATTCTGTCAGCGTGAAAGGAAAAGATAGCAGCTATATTTATGTGGATGTTGGAAGTGCCTTTGCAATTGGACAGGTTCACATCAGTCGTGTTAGCAGCGGCAAAGACATGGATATGGACTTCAAGATCGGATCAACGCATAAAGCCAGAGTTCTGGGATATTCTTCTACTGACGGCATGTATATTTTGACACTTGACAAGCACCAAATTGAGCGCAAATATTTGCGAGTTGAGGATATTCCTGCTGGAGAACTAATAAACTGCGAGATAAGATCAGTTGACGCAGACAAGGGGATACTGGTGAAGTTCGAGGACCATTTTGAAGGAACTGTGCCGCCAGTGTACATGAGCGATGTCAAGTTGATATATCCAGAGAGGAAATTCAAAATCGGGTCTAAGATGAAGGGACGTGTTTTGCGTGTTGTTAATACCAGCGGAAAGCCGCGTATTTACGTTACCTTGAAGAAGTCGCTTGTGAATATCGACGATGAGGATGTTGTGGCAAACATTAATAGTCTTGAAGTTGGGCAAAGAACTTCAGCCACAATCGAGAAGATGCTTCCAGGCGGCTGCGTGGTGAGTTTCTTTGGGTTTGTGAAGGCATTTTTACCCAATGCTGAAATCAGTGAGACCTTTGTCAGACGTCCTGAGGACCACGTCAAGCTCGGTCAAACAGTCAGAGTGCGAGTCTTAACTGTCGACAAAGAGAAAAGACGTGTCAGAGTGAGCTGTAAAGTGTCTGAAACTCTCTCGGATACCCAGAAGATTGCTTTGAGCTCTTTTGTTCCAGGAAGAACTGTTGTCGAGGTGCAAGTTGTTGAAAAGGAAAAAGATTCCGTGATTGTGGAGCTTTGTGAAAGCGGTCTGCGTGGTGTTATATATGCTGGGCATCTTGGAGACGGAAACTACGAGCAATCGCGTGCTCAGCTCAAACGGTTGCCAGTTGGCTCAAAATTGGAGACTCTTGTGCTGGAGAAGGACGTGCGGTCGCGTGTGGTGAGATTGAGTGCCAAGCAATCGCTTATCAAAGACGCAAGCGAGGGGGTCTTGCCCGTTCGTTACAAAGATATTGAGATCAGTGATAACCTACTGCACGGATTTGTGAAATCAGTTACTGCCAACGGTGTGTTTGTCAGCTTTGGAAATGGACTCACAGGACTTGTTCTTCCACGGTATGCGCTGGAGAAGCCGGTCGACGACTTACAGAAAGCGTTTTTCACGAATCAGTCAATTACATGTCATGTAATCAGAGTCGACGATGCCAACAAAAGGTTCCTCTTGTCGCTCAGAAAGGAGGAGACACAGGTTGTTGAACCAGCAGTGAACCCTGTCGACAGCAGCATAATAAACCTCAACGACCTCACTCTGGGTAAGGTTACGAAAGCCCTGATCAAGTCGATTAAGAATACCCAGTTGAATGTCCAATTGGCAGACAATATGCAGGGTAGAATTGATGTGAGTGAACTTTTTGACGACCTGAGTGAAATCAAGGACCACAGACGTCCTTTATCGCAGTTCCAGGCTGGTGAAGTGCTTGATGTTAAAATCATCGGTTATCATGACTCGAGAAATCACAGATTTTTGCCAATAAGCCACAAGAGAACCAACCAAACGGTGTTGGAGTTGACTGCGAAAAAGAGCAGTTTGTCTTCATCTAAGTCTACTGTCTCTATTTCGATTGGTGATCTCCATTTGAATGACGAGTGCATTGGCTACATCAACAACTTCGCCAGAGGCTTCCTATGGGTGACTCTTTCGCCAAATCTGAGAGGTCGGGTCTCCTTGATGGATCTGTCCAATGATGCCTCCAAGTTCGAACATCTGGAGAAAGAGTTTCCTATTGGATGTGCTTTGCCTGTTAGAGTGTTGGATCTAGACACTGAGCACAATATGCTGAGTCTCAGTGCCAGATCGCGGACTATTACGTCCTTGGACGATGTGCAGATCGGTGCCGTGGTCCCAGCCAAGGTCATCAAGACCAGAGAAAGCTATGTTGTTGTTGAGCTTGGAAAACAGGTGACGGCCATCTCCTTCATCACTGATGCCCTGAACGACTATACCGACAAGTTGGACGACATATTTTCGACCAACGATATATGCGCTGCTACTATTCTGGAGATGGACAAGCCCAACCAAAAGGTGTATGTTTCTCTGCGCACGAAGGAGAGCAAGGACAAGAGGATAAGTGATTACTCTGACCTTACCAAGGGCGCTGTCGTCCGTGGATTCGTGAAGAACATCGCTAACAACGGTCTTTATGTTGCTTTGGGCAGAAACGTCCATGCTTTGGTTCGTGTTGGTGATCTTTCTGATTCGTACTTGAAGGAGTGGAAGCAATTTTACAAAATCCATCAGCCGGTGTTGGGTAAAATAGTCAAGGCCGACGGTGAAAACCAGGTGCTTATGACCTTGAAAGATAGCGAGGTGAACGGAGAATTGAACCTGCTGAAACGTTTTGACGAGATCAAGAAGGACGAGATCTATGAGGGAAGCGTCAGGAGAGCTACCGACTTTGGTGTGTTTGTCAAGCTGGACGGAACATTGAATGTCACCGGCTTGTGCCATCATTCTCAAATCGCTGATAATCCGGTGACCAGCGTGGAAACTCTATTCAGCGAAGGTGATCGTGTCAAGGTGAAAGTCCTGGCTGTGGACCCGGAAAAGAAGCAACTATCTTTGGGCATGAAAGCTTCGTACTTCACTACCGAGATGGATAACCAATCTGTGGAGGAGGACGAGGATGAAGTGATGTCTGACGACAGTCTCATTGACAACGCCTATGGACACGAGTCTGATAGCGAAAGTGATGCCGATCTGTCTGAGGACTCGGAGATCGCTCCTTCTGAAGGATTGTCTGCAGGCTTTGACTGGACAGCTTCCATTTTGGAACAGGCCAAGGACGAGGAGTCCGACGATGAGGAATCTGAGAAGCCAAGGAAACGGAAACGGAAGGCCGCTGCTGAGGACCGGACTGGTGACCTCAGCACTCGACTGCCCGAATCTGTGTCTGACTTTGAGAGACTGATCGTTGGTAATCCAGATTCGTCTATTCTCTGGATGAACTATATGTCTTTCCAGATTCAATTGAGCGAGATCGAAAAGGCTCGTGAGATTGGCCAACGTGCTTTGAAGACCATTAACTATAGAGAAGAGCAAGAGAAGCTCAATATCTGGATTGCACTGTTGAATTTAGAGAACATGTTTGGGTCTGATGAATCGTTGGAAGTCACTTTCAAACAGGCCTGTCAATACATGGATTCCTACGTTATGTACCAGAAGTTGGCTGCTATCTATATTGCCTCTGACAAGACGACTAATGTTCGCCAGTTGTACCAGGAAATGTGCAAGAAGTTTGGCTCTCAGCACACCTCTGTTTGGGTAGCATTTGGCTCGTTTTTGCTGCAACAGGAGGATGGTGACCGTGCCCGTGAAGTGTTGGCCAAGGCTTTACAAGTTCTTGCAAAACGTGACCATGTTGACGTGGTTAGGAAGTTTGCCCAGCTGGAATTCAGTAAGGGTGACCCAGAACATGGCCGGTCGCTTTTTGAGGGACTTCTGTCTGACGTTCCTAAGCGAATTGACTTGTGGAACGTTTACATTGATCAGGAGATGAAGCTTGGCGACAGAAAGAAGGTGGAAGCCCTATATGAAAGAGTTGTGACTCGCAAGATGAGTCGGAAACAGGCCAAGTTCTTTTTTGGCAAATGGCTTGAGTTTGAGGAGAAGCAAGACGACGAGAAAGCTTGTGACTATGTGAAGACTAAAGCAGTTGAATACGCGCAGAATCTGGGGAGGGAATAAATTAATATAGATATTTAAGAAAAATAGGTTTTTGATTACGAAAAAGGGCAAGAAATCCTCAAAAAAACTATAGCTCGATAAAAGCCTTTGTTATCAGCACCAATTTTGATACACCTCCTCAATTTCAGCTCTCTGCTTGCCTCATCCAATGGTCTATAACAACAATAAGCCATGGAACCCCATTTGGGTGTTCGGGTTGGGGTTGATAGGTGTTTTGGTGGTAAGCGCTAGCATCAGAGAAGCAGGAGAATCTAATAAAATCCTTGGCCAGCTGGCCACATCAAAGCCCCTCAATACCTTCATAAGCTGTTCCAGTTCATACAAAAGCAGCGACTGCCTGAAGAGATACCAATCTGACATTTTGCGGGAGTTCGCCTCGCTTCTTGCCCCAGCAGTTCACGCTGAGCTGAAGCTCTGCCTTGCGGGGCTTCACGGTATAGAGAACGATATAGGAGTGATCATGGGTGTTCAATCTTGCTTGCACCGAGCAGACAAACTCAATTCTGCATTTGAAGCTACGAAAAGCGCTCGACCAGTCTCCAACATCCATCTTTACAAAGATCTCATAATTACTATCCTTACTTTTATTCCCCTCTACAGACTTGTCACCTGGAAGTTCAATTCAACCGTCGACGACTTCCAAATCATGTTTGTGCAGCAGCAGGATACACTTGTCCAAAAAGTAGAGTTGGTGTCAAACGATGTCTCCGTTCTTAAGGAGAAAGTGTTCGGTCTCGAAAAATCCATCTGCAACCTGGAATTGCTCGCCAATAACTTCACCGGAACAGAGAAAATCTTTACCTCCAAGCTCGATAACGTACTATACACATGCCGAATGGCGTGCAAGGTGACAAAGCCTTGCCCTGATCCCGCGTTCCCGCTGGTCTGTGGCTCAGTGAAGGAATCGGCAAAGTCACCAGAGCTTGTATCAGAGGATAAATCTATTAAAGTCGGCGATCATACATTCAACATCTCCACAAAGGAAGGTCTACATCAATGGAAAACTTTTGTCCACGATAGCATCAATAAGAAGTCAGAGGAGCCGAAAGTGGCATTTGCAGAGAATGAGCAACCCTGTGCACCGATCGAACTGAACAGCTTGAAGATGACCGACGAAAACGGAAAGCCGTTTCGTCGCATCTTCGTCCCCAACAGAGGTTGGGTGTCCTCGCGTAAGCTGCAACAGGAATTGCGGGTACTGTCTTGATTCCCGCTTTCGGTGTATGGATGTTTGTTTTTTCTGGTCAATATATAATTTAGATTAGCTTGAAAATAAATAAATATATAGCACTACTTTTGTGAATGTGATTGAGGGAGGCAAACCGTTATGGATGGTAATTTGTGTTCCTCATACACAATTTTATTTGACGTTTTCAAGCCAGACCAACTGATAGGAGAAGCGTTTTTGCACGGAGAAAAAAGTGTCACTGCAACGGAGTATTTAGGGGTTTTGAACAAGAAGCACCTGGTCAATTTTACCGAGGATTTGTTTTCGGATCCCTGGACCAATCTAGTATTTTCCAATAAAGACATATTTACTGAGCTGCCAAAGAAATCTACCACTTCTGGTGATCTGATCTCTGCACTAAGCAATCTCACACCTAGTGAGAGTTTAATTGAGCGCAAAGCTAAGGAACTACAACTCCGTGACTCCAAAACAGTTGATTACCGATTTTCCAGAGTCGAGGTTGAAGTTATCGATATGAACGTTAATGATTTGCATTCTTCCAACGAGCCTTTAAAGGCCAAATTATTAGGATTTGGAGTGATCCGATTATACAGAGATCGTGAAGATATTGAGAATGAGAACGAGGACGCGCATGTTCATGGCAACGGTACCATGGTGGCCATACTTGGTGTCCCATTTTACTTTTCCGCTAGTGACTTATTGCTCGGCTTTTTTGACCTGAAGGTGAGAACACAGGTTTCTCATTTCAGATTGATCAGGACACAGACCCCGAACCGATTTATGGTTTTGATGAAGTTCAAAAATGCAGAGGATGCCACGCAATTTGTCGACAGCTACAATGGGCGCCCGTTCAACTCAATGGAGCCGCAGACGTGCCAGGTTGTGTTTGTGAAGGAGATTCTGTTCAGACCAAATAAGCACGAGTCAGACACAATGAACACAATTCCTTATCTACTGAACGACCCGTTCACGCCGAACCAAACTAGAGCAACTGATCCTTCACAGCTAATTGAGCTTGCTTCGTGCCCGGTTTGCCTGGAGAGACTAGACTCAAATGTAACCGGACTTCTGACGATTCCTTGTCAGCACACCTTCCATTGTCAATGTCTATCGAAGTGGAAGGACGATACATGTCCCGTTTGCCGTTACTCGAACAAATTCGATGTGCGCAAGAAGCACCAAGGAGATCAGGAGGAAAAGTGTCTGATTTGCGGAGCTACTGATAATCTCTGGATTTGTCTGATTTGCGGTCACATCGGATGCGGAAGGTATGACTTGGGTCATGCTATTGACCATTATAATGAAACATCGCACTGTTTTGCCATGGAGGCCACCTCGCAGCGAGTTTGGGACTATGCTGGTGATAACTACGTGCATAGATTAGTTCAGAATGAGGCTGACGGTAAGCTGGTGGAATTACCGATCAAGAATGGGAAGGAATCGAGCTCCGGCTCGCACAGCAACGAAGACAAAATAGAGAAGCTAGGATTTGAATACTCCAAGATGCTCATAGCTCAGCTCGAGTCACAACGAGAATTTTATGAGATGAAGTTTGACGAGGCGAATAACAGAGTGTTACTAGCTAACGAGAACTTGCAGACGATGAAAGACCAGATTTCCGAGCTGACTCGGAGCTTGGAACGGGTCAAAGAGGAAAAGGCTTCAAATCCAAAGAAAAACAGAGACAAGGAACTAGAGAAAAAATATGAGGAAGAGCGGACTTTGAACGAGGGATTATCGGAGAAGATTGAGTTCCTGGCCAAGGAGAACCAGGAGCTCAAGGCACAGAACACAGAATTACAGGAACAAGTTAATGATATTATGTTCTATCTGGAATCGCAAGAAAAGTTTAAGAATGCACCTGATGAAGTGAAGGAAGGCAAGATTATTACCAAACCCGGTCGCAAAGGAAGGCGAAGATAAGATGCGCTCAGCTCTTCAGCTCCATATGCTCTTCGTGAGTGTATGAGAAGTTGTTGAAATAGACAGACTCTTCATATTGGTTGTCTGCAGTTGGTTTCTTGATTGTAATGAACGAAGAAGTACTATTCGATCTCGACTCCTCTTCAATGCGTTCAAAAACAGATGGTACAATTGGTGAGCTCGGAGGTGTGATCTTCATGGATGTGAACTCCAAGTCGAAGTTTTCAGCTTCTTCAGGATTGGTGATTATCGGAATTATTGGTGGAGGCTGTTCGTTGTCGTTTTGATCGATAATATGTTGCCAGTTAATGTAACGGAAAAATCTATGAGGTATGACTTTATTCTGGAAATCAATGTCACAATTGAGTCGTTTTTGTGGATTCTTGTTGAGAAGCTTGTTGAGAATATCTTTTGCATCCTGTGAAAGATAGAATGGGTATTTGACTTTCTGAGTAATCACTTTATCCATGATTTTTTTGTTGTTGTTGCCGGTGAAGGGCGGAGAACCAGTCAGCAGGTCAAACAGCACTGTTCCCAGTGACCACCAGTCACACTGCGTGTCGTACCTTTCGCCTTTTATCACTTCCGGGGCGATATATTGAGCAGTTCCAAAAAGTGAGCTGCTTTCGTTGGACACTTTACTGAGTCCAAAGTCCGTGAGGACGAGATGACCTCGCCTATTAAGCATACAGTTTTCTGGCTTGAGGTCACGATAAATGACACCAGCATGGATATGTAAATGTCGAAGGGCGAGAACCATCTCTGCCACGTAGAAGCATGCCACTTTTTCGGATAGTATGCGCTCCTGCGACAAATGGTGGAACAGTTCACCTCCCTCGAGATACTCTAACATTAGATACAATTTGTCAAAATCTTGAAGAGCGTAGAATAATTTGACGATGTTGGGATGTTTTACCCTCTCTAAAATGGTCTTTTCTGTTAGCGTTCGCTCGTAGTTCTTAGCGTTAACTATCATCGATGCTTTCTTTAGCTGTTTCTGAGCATACAATTTCCCCGAAATCTTGTCCTTCACCAATATAACTTTGCCGTAGCTTCCCTTCCCAAGTACCTTAATAGGCTTGAAGTCCAAGACCCTCTTCTTCCGTTTTCCTGCCTGGTAGGGTAGGTCGATGGGCACTTCGTAGGATTTGGCCAGGCGGCTTTCAAGCCCGCCGGAGGCCGAGAAGTCATCTGCTGCAAGTACTTCCGGCTCGACTAGCTCCTGTATGTCAATCTCGTTAACTTTGGACGCCAGTTGCTCCTCATCGAACTCAAATAGTTGAGTCATCTAAGCCCAACGGCAAGGTTATTAAACTTTATTTATCTGATAAAAGCACAGCCATCTTTGATTTCCTGATAACCAACCCACTGTAGAATCCCTGTTGCCGTGGCAACACAAATCACGTGACTTCAAATTGTAATTTCTTTGCGGGCTCTCTGCCTATCTATGCCCTCTCAAGATTGAAGATCAGTAACGTCGCTCACGAATCTACTATTGCGCTTAAGGTAGAGCTACAGTGGTGTCTTTTCCGTTCAATTATGCCTCACTTTCCACACCTAAGTCTATATGAATGGCAGCTGGCCTAGTAAGTGAATATTGGGTATCAGTCTTCATCCCTACTTACAATCTTTCGTATGACGAACCATTCAAACTTGGTCTCTATCACGCAGTATTCGCGTATCGTGCTGTAGCTAAGTAGCTTCTCTTCGTAAAGGGACTCTATGGCGAGAGTTTAATGGAAGGTCTTATTATCTACTCCTTAGACCAAACGTAGAAATCAATCCTTTGTGTTAGCTAAGCAATTGCTAATTCCCCGACAGCTTCTGATCCATTTTTTAAAAAGAACCAACCTTATTGAGACTTCAGTAAGTATGCCATATAATGAGGTGACGCCACGGACGTCTCTAAAAAAGAACTACAAGGACCCAGCCAATTGGCCAAAGGCGCTCCATGGGTTTATTTCCTCTTCATTCAAGAAAGCGGCAGAGCTGAAGCTGAGTCCTGAGAACAAGAAGAAATTCCAAGCAGAGCTTAAGGAATTGATCAACTTGGCCATCGACCAGGGAAAAATAGAAACTAACGCCTGGGAAAACCAGCTTTTACCCTCTCTGGGTGGCTCTGGTAAGCCAGAACTATATTGTAACGCCGTAACAGCGGGTAAGAAACGAACAGCAGAGAACCTCAGAACAGCATCTGCGGCAGCCAAACCCACTATAAAAAATATCAACGTCTTTGAAGAAGATTCAGGAAATGGCTCCAACGGTAAGACGACGAATTATATTCTTCCTCCCCTGAAAAAAGTAAAGAAGGCCAAGGAGACCAAAAAGTCTGAAGATGCAATGTTGTCCGAGAAACGCAAGCAGCTACGTATGCAGCGATTTGAGCGAGAACTAAGTACACCACCACCAGACCTTCCAGCAACTCCAGTTGCTTCAGACCCTAACACACCTCTCGTTGGAACCTGCAAGACGCTGGAGAAAAAGTATCTGAGACTGACTTCCCAGCCCAATATGGCTACTGTGAGGCCGCTCCCTATCCTGAAGAAGACTCTTCAGCTCCTTATTGATAAGTATTTCCAAAACGCGACGTACAACTACTTGTGCGACCAGTTCAAATCGATGAGACAGGATTTGACAGTCCAGCATATCAGGAATGCGTTTACAATTAAAGTGTATGAGTTCCACTGCAAACTGGCTATTCAATTCCAGGACTTGGGTGAGTTCAACCAGTGCCAATCGCAGCTCAAACTGCTTTACGACCAACTAAAAACGCCCTCTGCTGAATTCTTTTCGTATCGAGTGCTCTACTTCATCATCACCGGCAACTTCAGCGAAGCCTTTGCGCTCAAGTCCGAATTGCTGGATCAGGGACTGGAGAATAACGAATTTCTCACCGTCTCATACAAGATCTTGGAGCTTTACATTCTCAATGACTACTATCAGTTTCTTAACCTGATAGTAGAATTACAAATCAGAGACAAAGATGAGCTTGAAAATAGCCAGCCCACTCCGCATATCAACGTACTAACCGACCAGAACGCTCTCAAATTAAACCATACATCGTGGTACTTCTTTTTACAGCTTTTACAGCCGATCATCTCCAAGGTTCGTATCAACACACTCGCCACCGTCTGTAAATCATACCGCAAACTATCGTCTAGTGTATTGCGCGAGTTGTTCCATATCTCCGAGCCAGAGATGGAAGAATGCCTAGCCCAGTACAACCTCAATGCATTCATGGACCAAGGAATGCTTGATTGCATACAATGTCGACCAACAATTGAGCAGATAAAACACCGAAATAAGAAGATCGACATTAAGGGCCAGATTTAACCAAGATCCGGGCCCAAGCCAATCATGGCGAAATGCAGCTTATTTTCCTCATCAGCCAGAGACATATACTTTTGCACACGTTGCAACACCGCTGGCGAGTCTAATGGGTCCATGTCTGGATCTGCGTCTCCGAGGTCGACTGGTCCATTTCTGCGGCCATCGAGCTCGTAAAAGTGGCCGTCCTTACCTTTTGTAAAACATATAAAATGCAAATTGACGTCGTCTTCAGCACTAGGTGCCTCCGTTTGGCCCTGTCTGCTAAAAGTTTCGTAGAGCGAAAGTGAGAGGTCTTTGACCAGTCTGCTTTTTTCAGTATGATCGTTCGAATTGTTCACACCAGGAAGTGATTCCACGTCTTTGACGAAGTTGGCGATCCGTGAGTGAGCCACCAGCAGGCCAGACGGCAGGTTACAAAGAGTGTGAAGCAGGCCGTAAAGACCGCATCCATTTTTCAGCAATTGCTTGAACCAGATTATGTTTCCAAAATGGTCGTCTTTGTGCTGGACGCGGGAAGCCTCTTCGCTGTTTTTTAGTTCCTCGTACTGCTCAGTAACAGGGAACAGGAGAATCAGTGAGTATATTGGCCGTGGCAAGAAGGAAACGAGATCTGGATCTGTGATCGAATAGATGTCAAAGAATGACACCAGTGGTGACATTCCGAGCTTGTGGCCAAACTCGGAGAAGATAGTCGGGTTGCATTCGAGTGGAATGACTGAGTCCTGAGACATGATTTAATCGAACTTGCTCCACCGCCACAAAATAATTTATTTTATCTGGAACTGTGCCACACCTGAATGTTTTTCCAGCCTATATTTGATGGACGTAGTAGCACCAGAAGGTGAGTATGAGGGCAGTTTATTTCAGAACAAGCGTGGACACGTGGTGTTTGAGGCGGTGACAGAGTTACGGCGACTCGGGTATGGGTTTACAGAGATCCTGCAACAGTCGCAGTGCGACAGAGCGTTTTTGGAAGGCATCTTCCAGACAATGAATATCCCTTTCTACGAGAAACGACGACACGGAAGGCCGTTCCACGACGACGTGTGGCTGAGCCGATTAGTGATCGAGATCAGCGACGACGAGGATACGGAGTCCTCAGAGTTGCAGGCCAAGGAGGACGAGATCCGGCGGATGAGAGAGCATATCCGAGAGCTGGAGAGTCGACGGAGTAATGGAATCGTCCATGAGGTAGAAAATTGCCGTCGAAAGTTGAATGCAGCCAACAGGACAGCTCTGGTACTCAACGAAAGCATCAGAAAGTTGGACTTCCAACTCAAGACGCGCAAGACTGAGCTGGAGAACACTCTTCGGGAGATCGAACACCTAGAGGACAAGCTAGAACAGCTTCAATCTCGCGGATCCCCGGTCTCGCTCTTGCGCGAGGACGAGACCAGTGCTGCGGAGGCCGAAGAGTAGATATATAGTACATTATGATAGTCCGAGATATGGCAAATTGTAGCGGCGAGTCGGTCACCCCTGCACCAGGAAGTCTCGGCTGGATTCCAGAAGTCCGGAAAAAAACAATGCATCCCGCACTACGCGCACATAAAAAGAGGGGGAAGGTGAATTTGGACGGACTCAAAAATCAATTCTAGAATGGCTTCAGCTTTTAGACGGTTTCTCAATAGCGAAACAGGCCCTAGAACGGTCCATTTTTGGGTGAGTTTCGACACACATTGTTCGTGAACAACATACTGACAGTTATTTCTTAATTAGGCCCCTGTGATGAAAGTGAGTGGCATTTTTGCAGCCAGTTTGCGCAAATGTATTTGCGAGTACTAACTTTTTTAGTGGAGTTTGGTTGTTGCAGGTGCTAATGACATGCAAAGACCAGTGGAAAAGGTTTCTGGCACCCAACAGCTGGCCCTTTTTGCCACCGGAGTCATCTGGACCAGGTGGTCATTTGTTATCAGACCTAGAAATTTACTTCTTGCGTCGGTCAACTTCTTCCTCGGCACGGTTGCCGGATATCAATTAAAGAGGATCTACGACTGGAGAAGATCTCTCGGTGATACGGCGACCCAATCGCTCAAGTACATTATGGACGGCGTGCCCGAAGAACACCTGCAAGATACGCAAGCAATTGCGAACATCTAATACAACGTATTCATATTACATAGATTCAACGATTTACGAAAGCATTTTGATCGGCCCGTGCTTCCATGAACGACTCTTGCTTTAACATCCCCGTTAGCTCCTCCAGGACATGACTGTTTTGAGAGTTGAAGACTTTGAGTCGTGTTATCAGATCATCTTTGGCGATGTTGGAATCCACCGTCTCCATTGGCTCTGTCTCGTCCTCATTGTCGTCATCTTCTCTTGGAACAAGACCTTTATAGTCGTTGAATGGAAAACTGGTTTTTGCCATAATACTGTTAACTCTTTCAGGATCAACACTCCTCCCTTTGTCAATACACTCAAGTTTGTATTTGATGACTCCACGGATACGACAAACTGTCACCCAGTCCAGCCAGCCGGTGGCCTCGAGACATTGATCTTTAATTTGTGCGTCTTTGAGGATATTTTTGACATCTGCGTCCATCATGTCGCCAATTTGGAATGAAACTGCACATGTGGGGTTGATGCCATCGTAAAATAGATGTTTGGGGATCTTCCCAATATGCAATTTGTTAATCGTAGAGCTTGGATCTTCGAATTCGCGAGCGTAGTCGCTTAAAGTTCCTGGTACAATTAATGTTTCCTCGCCGGCGTCCACCATCTTCTCGATTTCTGCGTCTTTCAAAGATCGCACACTCATCCGGAAAGCTTCCACCTGAAACTGCACGGCCTTAGGGTCCGAAATCGGATCGTATCCTAGTTTGATGTAAGATTGTCTCCACGGTCCCTTCTTTGTAGTATATGCCACATACGGCAGAGCAAATCGCAATTGAGGTCGCAATCGCGATGGCAGCATCCAGCTGATATGCCTCCTGAGCCAAATGGGTTTCATACCGAAAAGTACCTTCAGAATCTCGATACATCGAAGCAGAGAGAATGCCGGCGAATCTTGTACTATTCTGTCCAAACCACGTTCTTTCAGGCTTTCCACCTCCTGTTTGCATCTTTCAAATTCTTTCTGCAATGCAGGATCATAGGTTTTAGGAGGCTTCTCTCCCCAGTCCACGAAAATAGTATGCAATTTCACGGTGTCTCTAGTCAATTCACCGTTTTCGTCAATCAGCAAGTTACCAACGTATCTGTAATTATAGGGAATGTCCACACGCGCATAACGCAGCAAAGGCGGTATATCAAGATCCTTATTGGCGAACTTCTGTTGTTCCGTGTGTTCAGAATCAATGTAGCTTGCGAACTGTTTGATCTGCTCCAAATCTGCCTTTCCTACCGATGTGAGAAACTTGTTAGTAAATTCAGACTTTTCGTGCGTCATTTGGAAATCCGCCAGCTGTCGAAACTTGTAGGTTCTGTTTAGTATACCTTCCAGATTTGCTTTGTACTCGATTCCCTCTGCTTCACACTCCTTCAATGCTCCTTGTATGTTATTTTGATGTTTACTCAAGATCCTCTTGGGAATTGAAACCTTGAGCAGCAAATTCTCTGCCGAGTCGCATGCCTCTGAGGTTATGGGATGAGAATACACGTCGTTTGGTCGTAATTTTAACTCCAGTTTCATGTCTGGCTCGATACAACACTGGGCAACTTTATCTCGGCCGCCCACCATCTCGATTGCCTTGTCCACGTTTTTTACCTTCAGCGGGTACTCTATCGTCAAGTAGTTGGGCGCGTCCGCTTGGTACAGAGGTGCCAATTCGTTGAACGACATGACTGACTCCAGAACTGTATTCACTAAATTACTTCACAATGTTTTGCACCGCCTCCTGCGCCACTCGCTACAAAAAACTTTTGAGGGCGAGCACTCAAAATCAACATTTTATAATCATGTCAGGCGAAATTCGCCGGTCGTCTAGAAAGACGAAAGGGATCAATTCGAGGTTGGGCGAGCTTGAGACGCTTGAAAAGCAAGCTGTTCGTACAAAAAAGCGGTCTGCTTCTCCGCGAGCTAATGGAACCAAGAAGCGGAAACAGATAATCAAAAAGAAGGTGAACGTGCCTGAAAAGGAGGAAGTGAGGTGTCTACCCTGTGGTGCGCATGACCTGAACTACGATGAAGACGAGGATGAGTTGGGTGTGATGATTGAGTGCGAGAAATGCTCTACTTGGCAGCATGCTATTTGTATGTTTGGCACTGAGAACTCGAGAAAGCTTCCTGAGCACTATGTTTGTAACGTTTGTGATCCTGATAATCCCCAATATGAAAACCTGAAGTTGAAACTGACCTATGAAGAGTACTTGAATGTGCGATTCCCTAAGGAGGAGGAGGAAATCGAGGAATTTGAAGAGGATTTCGAGGACGTAGGAGCAGTGGATGACGAAAGTGACGAGGAGTATGAGGGAGGTGGCGAAAAGGAAGAGGAAGAGGACGGTGAGGAGGATGGTGAGGATGGAGACGAACCTGAGGAAGCTGAAGATCTGGACGAGCCTGAAGAGAAGGTGGTGGCAACGCCTGCTAAGAGGCCGAGAAAAGTGGTCAAGAAGACTAAAAAGTTCGATAGCAACAAGACGCGAGAGTCTGTGACCAAGCAATTCGCAAAGAAGTTGCAAGGAAAGATTCCGCAGGACCATCCTCTGCTGCAGGAGATGGATCTACAAAGTGCTGCCGAGGAGCTGGCAAGCGGCCTGGAATCTGCTCTATTCGAGGCCTTCCCGCCTCCTAACAGGAGATCTGAATCCATGTCGCCTGGGTATTTAAATAAATCCAGAACATTGCTGTTCAACATGGAGAAGTCGAACTTGAGCGACAAGATACTTTCTGATCAATTTACGTTTGACCAAATTGTCCATCTTACGCCAGAGGAAATGATGAGAGACGATTACAAAGAGTTTGCTGACGCTGTGAGGAAGCAGAGTATCAACCAGTCTGTGATCACTAATACTATAGAGAAAGTGAAAATTAAGAGAACACACAAGGGTGAAGAAGTTGTGGAGGAAGACTATCAATTCGATGACGTCGCGTCCCGAACTGCTGACGAGTCGCGCTTGAACGAGATCGAGAAATTGCAAGAGGAAAGGAGATTACAAGAGGAAGAAGACAAAGACTCGTACTCTTCGGTTCCACCAACTGTGAACTTAAACGCCAATATCATGACCAACATCGGAAACGATTTCGATGACGACCGTGAGGATGACCGTGAACAGGAGAATGAACCAGAGGAAACATTTGAAAATGACGACGATTTTGATAAAATTTTGAATGGATCTAAAGGGCCTGTTCCGACACCTCCAGAATCGCAGGCCGTGGTTGTGGATGATGCGGAGGATGACTATGACCCAGCACGCAATTTCGATGTGGACGATACTTTGTGGTCCGGCATGCTGACCTTCGCTCCTGTCGCAAACGTTCAGTCAACCATCAAGTACCATGCCTCCTCGTCTAACGATAGCATGGAAAACAATATCAGCAAATCACGCCGCATTGTGAACGACTTTACTGTGCGCCACGGCAAATTGGACATTGAGGGCAGATTGGATGCCCAGAAGGCAGTTAATTATCTCTGGGAAATCATTCAGACCAGAGATCTGTATTTGGTTGAACTTGTGCCCTTTGAGTCTCCACATCTCTCTGAATTAGAGAACCAACAGACACAAAGCCAATTCAAGAAACTGTGGGAATACTTCGTTTCGCGCAACAAGTACGGAGTTATTGCATCCAAGCCAGCATACATCAAGGACAGCTATTTGGTTGCAATTGACACTTCGAAAACGCAGCACGACGGCCTTCCGAGATACTTCAGCCATTTCAACATGACGAGCCTGCATGGAGCGCGAGAAAGATTGTTTGCCGTTTTCGTGGCTCGCAAAGATTTGAGTGCAACTGCCGAGCCAGCAGCTCCCAATCTTGACCAGATCTTGAGCAGTTTGGCGGCCTGAAAAACTACTGTCCACGAACAGTGTTCGTGGTCTACTGTAACAATACTGTAAACTACCGGTGTGTACTCAATACCAATTGCTTCAGTTATTTGATTAATGAAACCGTTGTACATCAAAGCCTGTGCAAAATTCCTAGGCTGTGTTCATTCTATTCGAAATATTTGTTGACGCTGTCTTAAGCCTTGGCAATAGCCTTCTTGACAGTGTAGTTTCTCTGCTTCTTCAACACCATGACCTGGAATCTTTCAAAGTCTGTGAGTTGCGATCTTCTTTCTCTCTGAGCGATCTTCTTGGCCCAAGAGGTCTTCTCCCACTTGGCATCGATATCGGCAGCAGCCCATCTCTTGGTGACGGTGGCGGTTCTGGCACCTCTTGGAAGGGCCTCGAGGACCAATGGAGTCAGCACGGTCTTTCCGAGGGAGATGGATTGTCTTTGGATAGCTGGACCGTCAATGAGAACTCTCTTCTGGTCGATGATTTCCACGATGGCGGCGAGCTTGTTGTTCACAAGAACGACTCTGCCGACTTGAACAAGTCTCCAGTTGGAAGCTTTGACACTGGTTTCACTAGACATCGTTAGGTATGATATGTGAATATTAAAATTGTTTTCAAATTTTTCAAAAATTTGCAGAGTAGGGTAGGACGGCGAACACTCGCGGGAAGGTATTCAGGCTGGAAAAAAAAAGTTACCGGGAGGTGTGAGGAGTCGACTGGGGCTCTTCCCGGTGCACCCCTAAACTACATCACGTGACACGCCTATTTGGTTAACCCTGAAAACTTGATTGAGTCTCGCTTAACCAACTAACTATTCCTTAGTCAAACTCGATGGTAAGTGCAATCGGTGATGATGTATAATTTGCGTTCTAGAAATAGATGTCCTGGGACACGCCTAGTTCCGCATAGGGACTCTATATACCATGCGACAGCTTAAGAACTGAGATTGTACTAACAAATAGTTAACATACGTGATGCTGGTTCATCTTCTTGGTAGTGCATAGCTCTCTACGGATTGTCCATAGCATGATCTAGACTCGGTGATATTGCCGAGACATCCCCGAAAACATCATTCCTTTGTAACTCGTATTTAGATCTAATCTGTCTTAGCTAAGCAACTTTTCTAGAAAGCAATAATAACATGTCCCGTGCTGTCGGAATCGAGCAGGAGAACGACTCGCAATTTCACCTGCTGGCCAACAAGGTGTCGGCGTTCAAGGACATTGCCAACGATATCAACAACTACGCACAGGAGGATTCTACCACGCTCAGCAATGTCTCGAATACCATGAACGCGCTGGTGGAGAATGTGAAGTCCACATCCGCCAAGCTGACACGAGTCATCTCCAACAACTCGCATATGTTGCGGATGGTAGTATGCGGTGTTCTGGGCTTCTTCATCATCTACTCGTTATTCAAACTTATATAATAGATATACCCAAAATACCTAATGTCTGCCTCCGACCACGTCCTGGCCCAACTTGTAGTTTCCAATAGCGTCTCCCCATCTGACCTTGGTCCGGTTAATCGGAAGCTGTCTTCTTAAGTTCTTGAACAGCTCTTCGTTCAGCTTGGAGAACTTGTTCAGAACTGCAGTTTCGAATTTCGACTCCGCTTTGGAAATAGTCTCCACCACAGAGGAGCCAGCTTTCTCGGTCACCTTTGTTCCCGAATTCAAAACGACATTGCCGTCCTCGTAATAGTGGATTTTCACATTGATCTCGCCCGTCAGTTCGTCAGTACTTGTGTTGTATTTGTAGAAAGACTGCCATCTACCGTTATAGAAGTTGCCATCATTGAGATTCTCGTCCACAATAATGAAGTAAAGCAGACTGGAGTCATCCGAGTCAGCCACAACGAGTGACTTGTAGAAGGTCGGATAGTGCTGAGCGCAATACTCGGCTAATTCAGTGTTGTAAGTCTGGATCTGCTCGGAAACCTCTAGATCGCCAGCCTCGACGTCGATCACCTTGAGAGCATCGAAGTCATAATCAAACTTGAGTTTGAGACTTGGATCATAGAATTTCACGCCGCTGCGATTATACTTCGAGACAAGAGCGAAGTCGTCTTCGTTCACCTTCACAAGCTTGAACTCCTTGTTCAGATGGAATTGCTCCACATTTTCGGCGATGATCTTTCTGGAATCTTCCTTATTCAACAGGATCTTAATGTCGTTGATTAGATTGAGACTGTTGCCTGGCGGCGCGTCGTCGATCATCGACGCAACAATCGATTGTAAAGACATGTTGATACACTTTTTTGGTGACGTACAGAGCTATAAAAATTGCACCCGTACACCAGACGCCCATCCCAATATCACCAATCGACAAAATCGGGCTCTCTTTGCTTCGCTGACCTCAATGCGATACACATAGAGACCACATGCCAAGAACCCCTGATAGTGCAACCTGAGGCACCCTCATCGTAATTCTCTTGTTTGGTCTTTATCCCTTATAATTTCTGCGCGCCAAATTCTTTGTCCTTATGTCACATCTTGTTCCTCAGCTACCCTTCGAGCTTCAGCAGGCAATTCTGGAATATGTGAACGCTGGAACACTCGTCCGACTACTTGAAGACTCAAGCTTGCGTGGGGCAGCATTCGAGGTACTTAGGAAAGGGATCGTGCTTACTCCCCAAGAGGTCAAGAGATCTGACGCAAACAAGGTAGATCGTTCAATCCTAAGTGGATCAGAAGATTATGCTTGCTTGAAGCGGTATTTGGACAAGACGTCCTCCCGCTTGGCGTTCGTGGAGATCTACTGGAAGCTGGATCTGGACAAAATAGAGTTTATGCTAAACAATACTTTAGGGATCAAGATCGGATGCTCATATTTGGACGAGCTATATTCCTTTAGAGGTGGAATGTATTTGGGTAAGGTGCGATCACTTAAAGGGTTGATACTGTGTTTCGGGCTGTCCAAGCTTAACACCAGTCGGGAAATCTTGAGCAGATTGACGCAGCTGTCAGAGATTGATGTATGCACGAGTTCCACAATGTATCATTCACGTGAATACGAGAGGATATTAGAAAATATCATTCGGATAAACCCCAACATCGAAACGGTTAAATTACGAATTGACACATTAATTTCCACCCCATTACCGTCTTATCTGCAAACAGTAAGTGAGATGAAAATTAAGAAACGCATAAGCATAAATATGAAAGACTCCTCACTAATCGGGTATAATCCCACACGCGGAGATGACACAATCTTTAACAGCATATTGTCTGCAGTGCGGACAATTGGTCTAAATAACATTTATGAGTTAGACCTTTCTCTCAAAGAAGAAATTGATGCGTCTAATACCGATTTGAGCTGGATCAAGAAAATGCACAGCTTGAAAAGTTTAACAGTAAAGGTGATGGGAGATAAGATACAGAGCTGCAATTATCTGATTGGACTAGAAAGCAATGTGCTGACGTCTTTAACAATCAGCGGAGTATTGTTTACTCAAAAAGGGGCTGGGTTCAGCGGGTTGGAGAATCTGAAAACGCTCACACTCTCCAACTGCACATTTGACAGTGAGGCTTCCAAAATGTTAAACGAAGGATTACCGAAATATCTGGAGAATCTTTGTCTTACGAATTGCCGCATGGATTGGGAGATAATTACATTTTCAGAGCAACTCGGAAGGGTCTGTATTCTTAACTCGAGACTGATTATATTCTCTGATGAAATTTACCACAGGTTCAACATCGTTCCACTTCTTTCTGAGTTTATCAAAATTTATCATTTAGATAGAAGATGGATAGGATAGAGGCCCTGATTTCTGCGAGGCATGAAAGGCATTAGGCATTAGGCATATATCCGCTATCTGATAAGCTTATCATGGAGAACCTTTCAAAACTGAAATCTCCTCAAGTTTATATTAATTTCCTAATTGGGAGCCACAAATAGGTCGTGGATCTGGACTATACGCAGCCACAGATAAGCGTCACAAACATGACTACAGGGTCGTTTGTAATGATACAATAAGCATGACTAATGTGGAAGTTTCACTTCCTTACAATTTGGCTCTGAACAATAGCACTCTATTGTTACGCCGTCCAATAATCTTCATGTAAACCTTCTCCAATATATATCTATTGTTTGAATCGGTTAATTTGACTTTTGGGTGTGGTGACATTATTATATCAACAAGCCGATAAGCCTTCGTTTTCGAAATTTGTCTATGACTTGTATGGATTCTCCTTTAACCGTTCAAATGGCCAGTGCTTATGATTATCGCACGGATGTTGAATTACATCCGGAAACCTTTGAGGTTCGGCCTCCGGAACCCCTCTTCTCCTTCAACCATGATTCTATAGACCATTCTCATTACGAGCTCATGCCAGAGCTTGGTTCGGAGTATCGTGTCCCGTCAGTGGTGTTTAAACCAGAGCCACAAATGGTGCTGGAAGGGACAAGACAACTGGCTTTGGAGTCTCCCCTTTCCTCCTCGTCTTCATCCCTATTTGATGCCACTATCTTCTCGGACTTCTCGATGCCTGCCACAGACGAATACAAGTTTAGTTTCACTGAACCCAAGAAACAGGACATTCAGAATGTCTTCCACACCCATAATAACTACGATAACGTAAAGACTATCAACACCGTGGAACTCATCAAGCCGTTTGCCTCACAGGACTTCGAACTGACTTCACCCATTCTCAAATCACAGAAAGATGAATTCTGTGACATTATCGACATCGAGGACATGGTCGACTCAGCAGACTCGTTAAGCCAGTCTCCCAAAAATCTGTCATTGGACTTCAAAGACCGCAAGAGGGAGAAGTACAAAAAGATAAGTGACTCGAGACTCTCGCTGTCGCAACTATCACACGTTCTCCAACTACCGAACGATATCCAGGAGACTGCCAAACGAGAGAAGCAAATCCTCAATATCTTCAAAAAGGACCTCAATTTCCCGCTGGGCGAGAAGACATGGATCAGAGACACTCCTGCGGAGGAGCGGCAAATCCTGATCGATAAGCTATGGAGATTGGTGGAGATGAAGCATCAGTACGGTTACTCTAAAGAGACACTCGCCATAGTTATCAGAAGAGCCAGCTACTATCTGATGCAAGGAAGATTAAGAAGAGAGAGACGTTTGGAGAAGAAAAAACACGGCGATCTGCCGGGAAAACGTAAGCCAAAAAATTGACACACAAACCCCAAATCGAACATTGGAAGGATCCAAAGTGACCTATTTACCGTTACTTACCACGTCTTATGTATTTTTTGAGCTTTTCTATCGTCATCAGTATAGTTTCCGTAGCTCTAGATTCCGAATCCCGTATTCAGGGCCAGTTCAATTACCCAATTGGGGCATAAATTTGTTCTCGATTGTTCACAAAGAAATTGATCTACCTGCATTGTTAGTTGTGAAATAACGGATTTACCCGGAATTTTTTTTGGGTGTTACATGTGCCGAGAAAGGTCAGACACTCGATTAAGCCCCTGTGCCGCACGGGCCTAGGCCTACCCCCCCTCAAATGCTTTTTCCTTAGGTTCCGGCCCACACCGTCCTCACTTGCTTGCTCACATGAGTGGCCAGACATACCCACCGCGCAAAGCCCGCAAAAGCCTGCAAAGCCCCTGCGTGGTGAATGCAGTTTGGCTCAATTCGTCTACGCTGTAACCAGAAAAAACGACCTCACCCCACTGCCGGCTGGAGCAGGCCCTGTCAAGCTATTCAGTTAAGTTCGAAAATTTTCTCTGGCAAAGCAAGTATAATATCCTCCACGGAACTATAAAGATCCTATATTAGCGACTCACAGCACCGTTGGCTTGTGTCTGCGAAGTCGCGTTTGTATCTGTCTGCATTTCAAACGTCTCATTCTCTTAATGAAGGCCCAGAAAGAACACCGACGGCCCCCAAATCTGCTTTCGCGACGCTTCTCCACCACTCAAGGCAACAAGAGGTTCAAACTCCGAAATCTTGAAAACCTCAAACTCTCTCATTCAGAGGTGGAGGCCGCTCTGGAGCCCAATTTCGAGCTGCCAAGCCATGGATCACCCTCTCCTTCACCTTCAGACGCGTCAATCTCGGCTCCAGGATCACCACTGAAGTCTCCAGCCTCTCTTTCAGATGAAGCAGAGCAATCACAATTACATGAGTCAAAGGGGTTTTTCTCGGCTGCAGAAGCTGAAGATCGACTCCTACGACGACAGTCAGCGAAGTCGATCAACGTGGCCAATCTTTGGTCGCGTGATTACATCCCTAGACCAGTTGCAAACACCACACTCTCATCACCGACAGGAGGGTACAACAGGCACTCTGATCCGCCTGTTGATCACAACCTCTCGGTTTCTGGGCAATTTGGACCGGATCATAGCCACCTCCTCACACCAACCATTGGCAACGCCCCGGATGAATTTAACTTCACCAAGGAACAGATCGCAACACTAATCAAACAGATCCATGGGTTCAGAGACGAGCCCCGGAACAATGTGCCCATTCACACCGTTATAGAAAAGGATGGCACAGTTAATATGTTGACCCGTCTACCTCTGTGGAGGCGCAAAAACCTGAACCAGATGAAAATAATTCAGTGGTATTGCTGCCAATGTGGCAAGAGCTATGGGGATTTGAATCATTTCATGGTTTCTCCTGAGCAAGTAGACGACATTGAGACGCTAGAGCCTTCCTCAAACAAAGACGATGTTTGGGGAGAAATGATCGAGACACTGCTTGGACAAGCAATTAACAGGTTTGATTGCGCCCGTTGCAATCACATGATGTGTCCATATTGCATCAAAGCACGCTTGGGCGATCTGATATACAGATGAAGCAAGAGATTTAAGGCACTCTCTTTGGTGCTTTATTTATCTGGTGTGGAGATGTACAACTGATTTATAGCATAATTAAGATATATTTTGTTCAATATGGCAGGGTTTGACGACGACGACCTTCATGACTATGAGAACGAAGATCTTGGGTTTGACGAGGACCAGCTAAATGACGAGGAGTACGACCAACTCCATGCTGCTCTGCTGGAACTAAAGCCCGTGGTTAAGAACTATCAGGTCGGTGAGAAGGCGTTGAAAGAGATCCTGTGGAACAATTACTTCAATGTGGACGACTCTGTGGAGGAAGTGAAACAGAACTATAAGCGTGAGTATTATCGAGTACGTGTGAGCAGTTCTAATAACTGTCTAACAGCTGTAGAACGAGCGATGTCAAAGCTTGAACTACTGGCTCAGAAGCGCAAGGAACGGACAGGCCTGCGCGGGCTGCGTCCCGAGGGCTCAAAGGGGTTAATTGGGCTTCTGGGAAAGAGGAAGGAGACGACGAAGAGGGAAAGCAGGGTTGAACACACACAGAAAATAGATCAGGGTAAAAAAGCACTCGAGCAAAGGATAGACAGGCCCTCACCAGTGGAAGATTCGAAACCCGAGGCGCAACCGGTGTTTCAACTGCTTTCCTCGCTTCCATTCGTGTCCTCGTTTACAATTCTCACGTCCGAATCACGCAGTCTTATGACTTCAGTGTTTATGAGTAAACTACAGTTTCGCACCGACCCGACACTTGAAATCAATCTTTATACTAACCCCGAACTAGCGAAGAAAGCAGCTTCTAATTTCAAGAAGCCAAGCCCTGATGACCGTAAAGTGACCAATCTGACCGAGAAACTGGCTGAGGTCAAAATTAAGGAGCCAAAACCAGTGATTACCAAGCCAAAGCAGAAGATCAACATTGATGCCGAGTTGGTAAAGAAAAATACCAAACCTAACCTCTCTTTTGTGGTCATTGGACATGTGGATTCTGGAAAATCCACAATGGTTGGTCGGCTATTATACGATTTGGGAATTGTCGACTCCAAGACCTTGCACAAATTGACTAAAGAGAGCGATGCAATCGGGAAGTCGTCGTTTTCACTCGCCTGGATTATGGACCAAACTGAAGAAGAGCGGACTAGAGGTGTGACGGTTGACATCTGCCAGACGCAAATTGAGACCAGTACTGCTAAGTTCACCATCATTGATTCTCCTGGCCATAGAGACTACGTTCCGCAGATGATAAATGGTGTGAGCCAGGCCGATCTTGCGGTCATGATCATCGATGCCAACTCTTTTGAGAGTGGATTCAGCAACCAGGGTCAGACGAAAGAGCATCTGACAATTGCCAAAAGTTTGGGTATCGAGAAATGTGTCATTGCAATTAATAAGATGGATGTTATTCAGTGGTCTAAGACTGCGTTCGAAGCAATCAGCGATCAGATCCAGCTATTCCTGGTGGAAGAGCTGAGTTACGAGGCTGGAAATCTTGCGTTTGTGCCAACTTCTGGCTACCTGGGAGATTTGGTTGTCAAGAAGAGCAAAAATATGGACTGGTACAAAGGTCCTACGCTGATGGAGATTTTGGAACAGGAAAACAGGAATATGAGCCGAGCAGTCGATAAAAACGCCCAATTTATCATGGTGATCAGCGATATTCAAGAATCAAGCAAGAAGGATGAGCTACTGATCAGTGGAAGGATTAACTCGGGAGTTATTCAACCCGGAGAAACTATTAGCATCTCGCCAAGCCAGGAGGTTGGCGTGGTAGAAACCATATCCATTACAACTTCCAATGTCGGCTCCTCGGCAGTGAAGCACAATCTACAGAAGCTGGCACAAGAAGGGGAGCATGTAGAGCTAAAATTGAGGAAAGTGGCCACTACAGAAAATATTCACGTCGGCGACGTTGCTACGCTTTCCACTAATATTTTGAATCCGGTAAAGAAATTCAAGTGCGAGGTGACTCTGTTCAACATTGACAGACCACTTCTGGTAGGAACGCCATTTGTGCTGTTCAAAAACGGAATGTCTGTACCGTCGCGGCTCAGCGAGATCGAAAGTATAGTTACTAAGGATGGGAAGGTGAAGAAGCGCAAGCATCTGAGCTCGAACAATAAGGCCGTGGTAGTGGTCGAACTACTGGAAAGGGAGCTGCCATTAGTTACTTTTGAGCAGGATAACAAGCTTGGTCGACTTGTGTTACGCAAGGATGGATTGAGTATTGGGGCCGGGAAAATTACAGAATTGTTGTAATACTTCATTATCATAATATATAATCCACAGCGAGCAAAAGGAAGCTAAGGACAAGAATTAAGTAGCTCAGATTCTGGCCTGACTGTTTAGCACGATCGTTGGCTTTCACAAGCTGGGTGTTTCCCATCTTGAGGTTGGCCACCGTATCATCTTGGTGTGCTGTGAGGATGGAAATGGAGTCGTTTTGGAGTTGGAGCTGGAGGTTAATTTCGTTAATTATCGACGATATGTCGAGCATGGACTCTTCTATCTGGTTGACCGAATCGAGCTGTGCAGATTTGAACTCGAGCAAGAGCGACTCATTCTCCTTTGACAGCTGCTGAAGCTGCTGTTGGTCCAGAGTGGACGCTAATTCGCTATATTCAGGCGAGACAGTATTCTGTGCAACTTCATGCTCATGTGGGTTGTATGCAGATCGCTGGAGGTATGTACTTGTGTTTAGCGATGACTTGCTGAGCTCCTTTTTGCGCTCCATTCTTCTACCGTTCATGTAGATAAAATTAGTGGATATCTTGGTAAGTCGCAAACCCAGCGACTTGACGATGTTGGCACGGATCTCAATGACTGTGTTGTTTGCGATGGTGACCGACTGGCCATATTCCCCCATAGAAAGCAGGTTTTTCCCCAGTTCCTCGACAGAATTCGACGATTCTAGCTGTTTATTTAGTAGCTCGGCGTAGACCTTAAGGCTCTCGAGCTTTTTGTTGAGAATGTTCAATTGCACTTTGAAGTTGGTATCGATCTCGTCCTTGTCGGCTTCAGAAAGCCTCTTGGAGTTGCTAAGTAGGTATTCTGTTTGTATTTCTGCGATGAAAGAGCCAAGCTGCTGGATCATCGTGTTGAGTTGCACTGAATCCTGCAGAAACGTGTTTCCAGCAGTCAGCTTCGACTGTCGTGAAACATGGTTCTTGCCCTTCGGTTTACAAGCCTCCTTCAGGTCCTGCTGGTAAATTGCCACGCACTTCTGGAAAAACGGTGTATGATCAAACATGACAATAATAAATATACACCTCACTCCAAAGTGGCAAAGTGTTTTTATTCCCAGCATGAACCATTTCGAGGAAGAACCGAACGTCTGGGACGACGAAGCAACGCCCCGGACCGGCCCAGCCGTGAGTGTGCTTTTCAATCCAGACGACAATCCCTACGACAGCAACTTTGGCGCCCCAGGCCTCGAGGAGGTCGATTTCCGTACCGAGCCAAATATCTACAACGAGCTGAATGCTCCCCTGGAGGCGATGAGTCTACAGGGCGAGAACGACGATGAACACGCATCAGACAAAGATCAATTGGAGACTGACAAGGCGGAAGAGCACGAAGAAACTGCCGAGCAGATTGAAGAGGCCAAGCAGAAAAACAAGCAGCTTTTGTCGTCGCTCGTTGCCAATGATCAGCAGGATACGTTGTTGACCCAGTCGCTTATATCCGACACGCCCAAACAAGGCGAAAACCTGTTCAGTGCAGGCAACGAGGGCCCTCTGGACTCGATTCTAGACTTTAGTGCGCCGCTCTCACCGCCTCAGATCACCAGTGACGACTCGCAACGTTTGGACGGTGTCACCTCGCCCAATAAAAAAACACGACTTTTCAGGCCGCGAAGAGTACGTCCAAAGTCTACCGAGACTACTAATCCATTGGATCCGCTGACTGGCGAGTCGGAGGAGACGCAATCGGAGGTCATGCCATCGTCGAAAAAAGATACGTTGATAGCAGCTGTGGACAAACCCTTATTTGATATTCCGAAGATGCAGAGTCCTACCAAAGTGCAGCTAAAAGCCCCTGAACCTTCAGAGCCGACAGAGCCGTTTGACATCACTGTCGGCGACCCGATCAAGGTTGGTGAGCTGACCAACGCTCACATAGTGTATACTATCACCACCAAGTCTAAATCGACCTTGTTGAAAAGCGAAAATACAGTCGTCACCAGAAGGTACAAGGACTTCCTGTGGCTCTACCATCAGCTGATGAATAACCACCCGGGATATATCATACCTCCGCCACCCGAGAAGCAGGTCTACGGACGTTTCGACGAGAAATTTGTCGAAAACAGACGTTTGGCATTGGAGAAGATGTTAATCAAGATCTCCAAAGTGGGTGTTTTGCAGAAAGATTACGATTTTATAGTGTTCCTGCAGAGCGAGCGCTTCACAACAGAGGCTAAAGAGCGCGAGTTCATACACTATCATGGCAGTATTGGCGATGACCAGTCTATAATGCAAGGCGACGAAGGGGGAAATGACTTTTCGGCGTCGTCACTCATTAATTCAACTGCTTCAAGCTTGAACGGGGGATTTTTGAGCTCGCTGATCAGTATCAACACCCCGAAGTACATTGAAAACGACCAATACATTCTGGACAAGCAGGTGTATGTGGAAAATTTTGACCAACAACTAAGAGCGCTCTCGAAGACCCTGGATTTGATTCTGGAGAAACGCGACGATGTGATTGTCTCAATGAGCGAACTGATTCTAATTATTCAGCAGCTGACAGATCTTGAGATCAATGGCGAGCTGAGCGAACTTTTCGCGAACTACGAGGAGTTGCAATCGAAGGCGAAGGAGCTCTTGGAACGGACAAACATGCAGCAGATCCTGACTCTTGGGTCCACTATTGACGAGTACATTCGAACAATAGGATCGATCAGGAACTGTTTCGAGATGCGGTTCAAGTTGTCCACGAATATCGTGAACATGCAAAGCCAACACTCGAAGAAACAGAAAAATCTGATCAAGTTCAAGTCCAAAAACCACAACCAGCTCGAGAAGATTAAGAGATACGAGGAAGACCTGACTAATATGGAGAATATGATTGCGAAACAAGAGGAGTTCAAAATGGAGTTTAATAAAAACTTCAAACGGGAGCTCGACAAGTTTGAGTTCGAGAGAGTGGAAGAGTTCAGAAGCATGATTGAAATATACTGGGAAGGTTTGATCGAGACCCAGAAAGAGCTCATTGAGCTTTGGGAATATTTCTACGACAAAAGCAAGTTCCAGGAGGACTAGTCCAGATATGTACTAAAAGGTATGAATATTATACAATGCATCATGCCAGCAACACCTCCCAGCCCCATTCCTTCATGATGGTAGTCCAGTGAGTCCAGCTTTTGATTCTGTCATCGTCGTCATCAAAGTGATCGTCACCATTGACGGCCTCGCTGATTGTTTTGCTTATGTTCATGAACGGGTCATCGTCGTCCTCGTCACTGCCAGTTTCCTTTCTGTGTTCCTGGTCTTTCTTGCGTTTCATGATGTCTTTCCGGGACCACACCTCTTTCACCACCTCAAGCGATCGGTCGATGCTTCCAAGCCACATTTTCGAGCTGAGTAACTCCCATCTCTGTTTCACCCACTCCCGCTCTTCTCCTGGTCTGGCCTCACAGGATGCGACCAGAAGTGGAAATATGTGTGTCACACACGTTCTCGATGAGGTTGGGATCGAAGCCAGTAACATGAGCACCTTCTCGGCCAACTTGTGCGAAGACTTCGATGGCACCTCTGGAACAGCCTGGTGAAGATAGAGTAATGTCGAGTACCTGTACGCCTCTGCGGTGGCCAAAGTGGATGCGAGGTCGAAGAGCGGGTCTTCGATCTGCAAGTTCCTCAATAGAGGAGCCTTCCAGTTCTCCAGTTCCCGCTTCAAGTCCACAGCCTCTGTAATGATACTTAAAGAAACTTTTGATTCTCTGCGAACCTTAGCAATCAGTGATGCTACTTTGCCAATAATCGGGAACAGCGTCTGACCGGCTCCAAGAAGTGGATCAATATCTTCGGTGTTGTTCATGTAAATAGATCCAAACTTGTCCATGATGGAGCTAGAGTCGTTCCGCTTGCGCTTCTTACGTGGTGTTTCTGAATCCTCCTCAACTTCCTCAAGCTGTAGCGCTGATTTCTCATCTTCGTCAGCCTCACTCGTCATTCTAGCCAGAACATCAAAGTAAATCCAGGTGTTAAATAAGAATTGCAAATCTCGAGGAATCTTGCCCTCTGACACCACCATGGAATTCGTGCTCGAGAGAGAGCTTGACCGGCTCAAAGAGTAAGCAGAGCCACCCGATTCATTATCGGTACCGCTTTTGAGGTAATGGCCTCTCTGGCTCCCTTGAAGATTGTTCAAAATCTGTATGATCATTGTCCGTGCTCCACGCAAATGCCCGATACCGGTAGTCACGTGACGATCCCACGCCTCGCCCATAGCCAGGGCCAGACACGTAGCCAGAGACACATCTGGTGGGATGACTTTATCACGGAGGCCATGCACGAGGTCCACAATTGCGTTCTTCATGTGCTTCATGCCCTGAGACCGGAGCTGGGAGTCACCACGCGCCACATGAAAGCATGCCATGGCGCTGACTGCGTTGAGCACCACTGGATACTCTTTACACAGCGGCAGAAACAACGTCCGCCACGGGTTCTCTGTGGGGCCGTTCTTGATAGACATAATTCCACAAGTATATCTGTCAAAAGCGCTGAGCATCTTCAGTGCCTGATCATTTGGCTCTAGGAACTTTGGGACAGGTCCCAACAGCGAGAACTCGGATGGGGAGATAGGAACGATTTTTGAAGAGTCCTTGTCGCCAAGCAAGCTATGTGGAGCCATGACAGTGTTGGATCGGATGAGATCGAAGCTTGAAGGACTTGGAGCTTCTGAACCCTCAAAGTTGGTGAAAGCATTGATGATGTTGGCGAAGCTTGGAGATGGAGCAGATCGATTCAGAGTGTCTGTAGTAGGAAGAGGCGAGATGGCCACGTTTGGAGATCCGGGCGTCCTGAAGAGTGAGCTGTATGCTGGGCTGGCCACGAGCAGCTGATACTGCTCCATCGCGGACGGGTTTTTCTCCAGCTGCGAAATCAGTTTCGGTGAATCCACTTTCCCGTCTGCCGTGGTTGAGTTGTTGAGAATCTCGTACAGGATATTTCCTGGGGCAAACGGCATCGGCGACTTGGCTGTGTTGTCTTTGAACAAGTTGAGTGGAGACGAAACGCTGTTACTCGGCGAGTGTGCCATTTGGGGAATTTGCGGGCTGTGCATACTGTATGGAGATAGACCAGCTGAGGACGCCAACGAGTCCATTTGGGAAAGGATGCTGGTTTTGGACTCGTCGTCCAGGCCCATTTCAACAGAGTCTGGTTCCTTTTTGATCTTCGGTGTGCCGGCAGTGCTTTCAGACCGCACTGACTGCGGAGTTTTCGAGGCTATTCCATTCAAAGTGGTGGCTATTGAGGATGCCAGGTCTGGATTTCGACCGCTGGCCATCAGGGCATTGGCTATGGCAATTTCCTGCGCGGATTTGCCCGTCACAGACAGCGTAGCAGCCTCCAGAGCCTTCTGGATCACGCTCGAGGGAAGTTGCTCAGACACGGCCGGGGACGGCCTCGAAGTTATAGGGGTATCGGGCCGATCTGAAGCAGACTCCGACGACACGTCTCGGGACATTTTGGGCGCAAAAAACGCTGGAGTCGTCTGAGTAAACCCCTTCCACTTGAAGTTTGTTTGGTAACCTCCACAGACGATTTTCTTCCGGGTGCAATTTAGACATGCTGGCTTCTCTTCACCACACTTAAGTCGTTTCTTCTTGCAAGTGAGACACCCATTTCGGGACTTGGACCGCTTGGCCTTCGGATCTACAGGTGGCGTCATTGGAGCTGCCAAATTGAGTGTTCCCGACATCATAACTACCTGGGTCTTCTCGAAACCAATATTATTAGGGAGATTTGACGGCTAGAATACTGATAAGAACAAATCCTAAAAGAGTAAAAAGATCCACCAAAAATAGGGCTTTTCAGCCGAGATTATCGGGCTGTGCACAGATAAAAATTTTTGTAATTTCCACTATGGAGTCTGTGAATCAGGTAGGTCCCGTGTGCGCGCTTGCTGTCTTCCAGGATCGCTATTTGTTTTCTGGCCAAGGACCTGATTTGGATGTCTATGAGATAGAGTCTGGCAGGAAGCTGCTTCAGCAGCAGATATTTGCTCGCAATAAGATTCATGGTATCAGTTTGTTTGGCATAGATCTCGATTCGCTGAAGATATGTGTGTGGGGTGGTCGTTCTTTGAGTCTCTTCACATTTGAGGAGCTTCAGAAACAGCCTTCTTTGGAGCACAACGTTGGAGACTGGATCAAAGATGCGCAATTCTCTTTGGATGGAGCTACTTTGTACTGTCTGCATTCGCACAATGTCATGGTTGCCCTCGATGTAGTCGACCGGAGAGTGGTAGAAATTCGCAATTGCGGCACAAAGAGTATTCTGTACTCGGGAAGCATCCGTGTGTTGCCAGATAGAATTTTGGTGTGTGCGGGAACTGTTCTGGACGGTATTCTCATTTGGAGCTACCCGGACGGGAAGGTGATCAATCGGCTACAGGGCCACACAGGGTCAATTTTTAGGCTGGCATCGAGCACAGACGGCCGCTGGTTGGTGAGTTGCTCGGACGATCGATCAATCAAAATCTGGGATCTAAGCTCCGGCAAGCTTCTTGCTACCGGTTGGGGCCACGGCTCCCGAATCTGGACGCTGGACATCTACGCCATGGAGAACGAGAAGTTTCGCATTTTCAGTGGTTCTGAAGATTGTACATGTCGCAGCTGGCAATACGTGGCTGGAAATTCTGAGCTGCTGCCGTTAGAGGTGTATGAGACCCATACCGGTCGTAATGTATGGAGTGGCGCGGTTAGTGACAATCTGCGGCTGGGGTTTAGTGGCGGTGCAGATGGAGCAGTCACCATCAGTGATCTTGGCGAGGAACTAAGACACGGGGCAACACGACAGAGCTGGACGCTTGCGCAGATTGCTTTGGAGGCGAAGACAAACGTTTCTGATACTGAAATAATGAAGGAGTACTTTGATTTGGGCAGCGGGCTGATAGGAGCTACCAGCCTCGGCAAAGTGTTAAGTTTGAAGGACGGCTCGTGGGAGCTGCTCCTGGAAGATTCACGACTGGAGAAGCTTTCATTTGTGCGTGGGTTTGATGAGGGGGTGGTGCTTGTGTTCAGCAAATTTGGCGACATGATAATGCTCTGTGAGGGAGAGAGAAAAGAGCTCAAAGTTAAAGCTGAAAATCCTTGTGTGCTGAGCAATGTGCTTACTCGAAGCAGAAATGGCCGGATGTTTGTTTTGGTGGAATTTGTTCGGGAGGAGCCGTTGGTTCTACTGGAAATCGGCAGGCAGCTAAATTTGGTAGCAAGGAGGCAGCTACCGCGACCAGACGGAAGATTCGCGATCAGCTCCTTTGACCTAGATCCTGAAACGGGCAGAGTTATTGTCGGGTCGCGGTTTGCTACCTTGGCCGTGTTTGATGGCGAAGAGTGTCAGGTTTGGCGCAATTTCCTTAAAGGTGATACTGTCTCTAGTGTTGAGCTCATAGAACCCAAGTCATTGACTGCCTTGGTGACAATGAAAGACCGTGAGTATGCCGTTGTTAGATGCACAGGGGAGCTAGAACTGCTCGAGACAAACCGTCTTCAGCGCGGGTTCCTCGAAGGCGGCTACTTTGAGGGCGAGGATCTCATCTTGTACGGGTTCAAATCCAACACCTTTTTCGTATGGAATGAGACGAAACAATACGAGATACTTCGCGAGGTGTGTGGCGGGTCTCACCGACAGTGGAGTTTCCGCCGTGGCAAAGATGGACTAAGACTGTTCTACACACGTAGCTCAAGCATTAACTTTAGACAAACCGGCCGCAAAGTGAGTCCTGATGTTCTTTCGATGGGACTTCATGGTCGCGAGATTAGGTCAATGGCTGTTCGTGCTACCAAAACGGGCCATTTGCTTGTGACAGGATCGGAAGATACAACTATTCGTCTATCGAAGCTAAGCGAAGATGGCGACATCAAGCCACTGTGGTGTCAGAGACAACATGGTTCTGGTCTGCAGTCGGTGCACTTTGTCAACGATGAGTATTTCGTGAGTTCTTCTGCTCGGGAGGAGTTATATCTCTGGAAATTGTCAGAAGAGAAATATCTGCAGCTACACCGCACTGTCAAGCCGCGGAGCACCAATCCAGAGACAAGGGTGATGGATTTCGATGCCGCGGAAGTGAGGCGCGCGGACACGGTGGTGGGGTTCGTTCTGGCCACCGTTTATTCCGATTCGAGTATCAGACTATGGTACTACAACTATGGCGAGAATACGTTCAAACTGCTCGTTGAGGACACATACGCTAGCTGCTGTTTGCTGAACGTGCGGATGGTGGTTCTGGATCACGTGTATCTAATAATTGGAGCCACCAACGGCCATCTGGTAGTGTATCAAGCAGCAGAGCTGGAGAGCTCTTTTGGAATAAAGGATGGACATCTGGAGCACGAGAAGCCCTTAGAGACGATTTTTCAACTACATGAGCTGCTTGTGGATCAGCCCATCCACCAATCATCGATCAAAGCATTCGATCTGGTTGTCGACGGCGGGAGAGCTATCTGCGTTACTGGTGGTGACGATAACGGTCTGGCTGTGTCTGAACTGACTTTTTCCCCGGCAGCTATCGAGTGCACCTTTTTCAGCAATGCCGCCTCGTCCACCATCACTCAGGTGATCCTTTTGGGTCGAGACAGGGTGCTTACCACGTCGGTCGACCAAGTGGTGCGGATTTGGAAGTTGCCAGGAATGGAGCATGACAAAGAGCAGTACACGACGGTGGCGGACACCGGGTGTGCAGTGCTGGCCGGGGAGATGGTCTTGGTGGGTGGGGCCGGACTGGAGGTGATGAAAACATGTTAATAGAGATGAATAGATCATTATTGATGTTTATATACAGGGTGTAGCGGGTTTAGCGTGAATGTGAGGCATCAGTCGTCTCTTCTAGTCAAGTTTTCCACTTCGCCCAGTTAGCGTTCCTCGCTCAGCGAGCTCAGTGCGAGCTCAGTGCTCATGGCTGTCTCTGCTTGTGCTTAGGGTTGGCTTTGCAGAGAACGTACAGTCTTCCCTTTCTCTTGGCCAGATAACACTCGGAGCAGAACTTCTTCACGGACGTGCGCACTTTGTATGTTCTCGCAAAGCCGGTCAGACTTCCAAATAGCGGCTGGATGCTTCTAAATCTCAGGGCCAGTTGTGAAAGCATTATTTTCCGTGATAAATTTTTTGGCTCGAGGTGTAGCTTATATTTACATTAACACTATGGAAGGATGGCGAGAGGTAAGTTTTATCGACGCAATTGCTAACGTCAGCTATTCTTTGCTCCCGGGGTGCGGCTACCAGGAAGTCTGCCCTATACTCGCCGCGAGAGCTCAAACAAAATTATCACTGCGTTGCTGTTTGACGACTCATACGAGTTTGTTTGGCTGGGCGACTCGGAGGGCTACATTTACTCATATGAGGGTCTGAAGTTGGGCCTGTATAGCTCTTTCAGGGCCCATACTGGTCCTGTGCTGCAGATGCTCAACCACAAAAAGGGAATCGTATCCCTGGCAGCTGACGGCCTCAGATTTGGAACAAGACAAGGCCTGACGCAGTACACCGTGAGTGCACCAGAAGGGCTTCGCTTCACCTGCATGTCTTACACATCAAATACTCAGACCGAGTTGTTGGTTGGCACGTCGTCTGTGCTGCTGAAGATCGACCTCACCAAGGGAGCCATTTCTGGCCAGCTTAATTACTCCAATCCGGTACAAATGATGCAGTCTAACCTCAAATACGTTGTATTGGGCCGTGCCGATGGTGCAGTGGACATTCTAGAGCCCAGACTTGGCCAAGTAGTGAAAACGTTCAGTGCACATTCGGCAGCACTCTCATCGATAGCCTTACGAGATAACGTGCTGGTCACGTCCGGCTACTCTCTGCGCAAGGATCAGTACGTTTTGGATCCTTTGGTGAAAGTGTTTGACCTGAAAACCATGACATCGTGTCCGCCAGTGGCATTTCCTGCTGGTGCTCTTCAGGTGCATCTGCATCCGAAATTGCCCAATGTTGCAATCATTGTCTCAAGCATGGGCCAGATAAACTTTATTGACATTTTCGACCCGTCCAAAATCCATCTCTACCAGGCAGACTTATCGTCGTTTTTGACAATTTCCGATATGTCGACTTCTGGTGAGTGCCTGGTGTTTGTGGATGCGATGCAGAATCTTCATCTTTGGTCAGACCAACAAATGCGGCCACCGCACTTTGCCGTCTTGAGCCAGGAGCCTATGAGGATCAGCTTGGATGTTGAGGCGGTTCCTCTCGAAAACTCGCTTTCGTTTGACTCCGACGCTCCATTCAATCTCATCAAGCTGCCTCGCTACGAGTCAACGCTGCTTTCTGCGTGGCCTACAGAAATGAAGTTCGAGGTGGGCAAGCTGCCTCCTCAGATAGAACCAGAGATTTTGCGAAGCTGCAAAACTGTAGACGGATTTACAATTGCAAGGTACGATAAAGACAAATATGGCCCGCGCAACAGCTACACCAAGTACCAGGTGATCACGAACCGCAAAAACGAGGAAACCAAATTCCCGAAGTTCATCAGTGAGCGTGAGGACGACGATGAAGAAAACGAGGAAAAGGTGCGCCTGAAGCAGGAAATGATGTCCAACGCGTTCATATACACGCCGACAAATGGAGAGGTGCCAAATGCGTTCAAGAAGACAGACATTCTCTACAGCAAATTCGGTGTTGACGATTTTGACTTCACCTTCTACAACACTACACAGTTTTCCGGTTTAGAATCGCACGTGGATAACTCGTACACGAACTCAATGCTCCAGCTTTATCGATTTACACCACCTCTGTTCAACTTTGTTGTGCGAACTCTCGCAGAGGACGTGCAATACGAGGACTCTGTACTCGCAGAGCTTGGCTACTTGTTGGACATGCTTGTGAAAGCGAACGGGCGTAACGTGGTGGCTGCAAATTTCCAGAAATTGTTCAATTCATTGCCCCAGGCGCGCGAGCTGGGGCTAGTTTCTATGGACGGTCGATGCAGGGATGACTACGGGCAGCGGAAACTGGTACAGACCTTTGGCAAGTTCCTTGTCGAGCGGCTGATCAAGGATGAGATGAACCTTTACAACGAGGAGACGCCCGCGCACATGAATGGATTATGCGGCATTCCAGCACGCACGTCTTTGCATTCATTGTACTGTTCGCTCGAGCACACCACAACAACGGTTGTCTACTCGTTGGATCTAAGCACTATTCCTCCACCTCCGCTTATTCCTACCGATTTTACCATTCTCAATTACCTCGACGCCTCCATGAATAAGACGTTGCAACATAACATTACATGTGAAGTGTGCCATGGCTTCCACCCAATCGAGGCTACCCTAAGTGTGAGTAACCTACCTCAGATGTTGACCTTAAACGTTGATCTTGGAAATGAACAGATGAACGAGGTCAGAAATTATGGGAACTGGCTTGTTCCTGAGTTCTATTCTGCTGTCTCGCAAACAGGTCGTCTCGTTTTACGAACCAATGCAGCGGCAGGGGCCACAGAGTGGCAGAGGTACGAGATTGTTGGCTACGTTGCTCAAATCACGTCCAAAGACAACATCAACCATCTTGTGACAATCTCAAGAACACCCCATGGCGAGTGGTTTCTGCTCAACGATTTCCTGGTGACAAAAATCTCAATGGCAGAGGCTTTAAATCTTACGTACTGGTGGAAAAGACCGGTCGTGGTGGTTTATAAGCGTCAAGACGCCCCAGATTTCGATTACGACGGATGGAAAAATGTCATTGACGATTCTATTCTCTATAGAGACCATTTTTCACAGGGTACACGTGAGGGAAAGTTGATTGAATACGAGCTGCTCACACGGT
This sequence comes from Ogataea minuta, assembly GCA_003706195.2. Taxonomy (NCBI): domain Eukaryota; kingdom Fungi; phylum Ascomycota; class Pichiomycetes; order Pichiales; family Pichiaceae; genus Ogataea; species Ogataea minuta. The sequence goes on from PPKR02000001.1 coordinate 1,331,405, forward strand.
CCGAGGCTCCAAAACCAGGCACCTTAGTGGCTATCGATGCAGAATTCGTCCAGTTAGCCCCTGAGGAATACGATTTCCATGCTAACGGGTCCAAAGTGCTGGTGCGGCCGAAAAAAGTGTCTTTGGCACGAGTTTCCATTTTGCGCGGCGAGGGCCCCAAGGAAGGAGTGTGTTTTATTGATGACTATATTCATACGGATGAAACCAAGATTGACGACTATATCACCTCATTCTCCGGAATAGAGCCTGGTGATCTTACTCCTGAGACATCGAACAAGGCTGTGGTGGCATTACAGACGGCGTACCGTAAAATCTGGCTTTTGCTGAACTTGGGATGCATTTTTGTGGGCCACTCTCTGAGCGGTGACTTCCGTACCATCAACATTCAAATTCCGCCGCAGCAGGTGCGTGACACTGCGGATCTGTTCTATTTGAGGAGGGAGAAAAGGAAGCTCGGGCTGAAGTTTTTGATTTACCAGCTGTTCAACGACCGGATACAGACCGGAAATCATGACTCGATAGAAGATGCGCACTCTGCTTTGAAGCTCTACCGGAAATACCTCGAGTTGAAGCAGTCTGGTGAACTCGAGGACACGTTAAATCGGATATATCTGGAAGGGCAGTACTCTCGGTTCAAAGTGCCCTCGAATTAATAGATACTATATAGCTAGCTCTCTAAATTGACTATGTTCAAGGATGATCGCCTCGCTTGCTGCTGGGCCCGCGTGGTGGGTGGAGGATGGCCGTAGTGACGCACGGGATGCGGCCGTGGAGTCTTTTTGTGCTCTGGAGATTTTATGGTAACGTCGCGCTCCGCTTGGAAATCGGAGCAGTTTTTCTTCCATATTTGGGCTACCACGTCGTTGAAGTCGCTCAGGTCTCCTGGAAACGTCTCTGATTGTGGGGATTCTCTGTTTTTTTTCAGGTTTAAGGTATTTCCGTTGAGACGGGCCAGCGATTTCATGATTGGGTTGTTGTATCTGCGGATGGTCAGGAACTCCCTGGAGAGTTGCTCAAACTCCAGACGTGTCACGTTCGACACCAATTCGTTGCTGGCATCCGCCATGTCCACGAGCGAGTTGAGGTTCTCTCTCTGGAGCCAAAGTTTCTGTTGTGTTCTGGTCTCAAAGGTGGATTTCAAGGGAGTTGAGCTTCGCGGCGTCTCGGCAATGGTGGGCTGGTTGTAGGGCCTCAAGGGTGCAGCCGAATAGACAGATCGTTCAAAAGTCGTAGGTTTGGAGTTCTCTTTCGAGTGCTGTTGAGTATCAAGGACTGGTTTCTCCTGTCCTGTTGATTGCGAGAGCATAAAATGGGAGTCATACAGTGCCGGGCTTTCCTCGTCAACAACTCGTTCATCGTCATCAAAAGTGTCTACTTCCTCCTCTCCCTCGGAGGAATCCAAATCCTCGTAATTTGAATCTGCCAGTAGGATAGGCTTAAAAGGCTTGGGGGCAATGGACTTCAAATTGGTCAAACTTTTCGTCCTACTATTGGAGTTGAATATATTTGTGAGCTTGGTGGCGGACTTATTTTTCAGCATGTCTCCGCTCGAGCGTGACCGGTTAATATTGGGTCGTTCCGTCTCGGTCTGGGAGGCTCCGGAGTCATTGCTCCTGATCTTTGTGAGCTTGTTGAGGTTGATCCCATACGACGGATTCCTGCTCACCTTGCCAGCAGTAAACGTCTTGACCATTTTCTTTTTGGGCTCGTCTTTAAGCGAGTTCGACGATTTACCCCGATGAAGATTAGACATGAATAATATAAAAAGTGAAATAAAATTGTCTAATAAATTTATATATTATCCACTATGGACCTCTACATAGTCGCTCAACACTATTTAGACCGTGTGCTAGAGACTGAAGAGGCAGACCACATACGGGTACTGCTTCTGGACAAGATCACGTCTTCTGTGATCTCAATGGTGGCCACACAGTCAGAGTTACTCAAGAAGGACGTGTTTCTTGTTGACAAGCTTGACAACTTCCAAAGAGACAAACTACGCAACTTGCCCTGCATCTGCTTTGTTAAGCCCTCAGAAAGCTCGATTGCGGACCTTGCACGCGAGATATCCAACCCAAAGTACCAGAAATATGCCGTCTACTTCAACAACTCTGTGTCCAATTCCAAACTTGAGAGATTGGCGGAGTCAGACGACCTCGAAATGGTCTCTAAGGTGGTCGAGGTATTCCTGGACTATCTCGTTGTGAACCGTGCACTTTTTCTGACTCCAGATCTGACGTCGCCGTACGGCCCGCTTGTTAGAGACTCCTGGGACCAGAACGCCTTCGACCAGTCCTTACAGAGTGTCATGTCGTTGATGCTATCGCTTAAGTACAAACCAGTCATCCGGTACGAAACGAACTCCAAAATGTGTGGAAAGCTCGCCAACGCTATCAATTTCGAAATCAATTCCAACCAGATGCTCTTTGGCCAACTGCCGGCCAGAGACCTTCCGCCCTCGCTGCTCATCTTAGACCGCAAAAACGACCCGCTCACGCCGCTCCTGTTCCCATGGACGTATCAATCGATGATTCATGAGCTTCTAGGAATCCGGAACAATACAGTTGATATGTCTGGTGTCCATAACGTGTCTGAAGAGCTGCGTGAGTTGGTGGTCAACGAGCAAACTGACCAATTCTACAAAGAATCAATGTATCTCAACTTCGGAGAACTATCAGAAAGTTTAAAACGGTTTATTGAAACATACAAGAGCAAAACAAAGACCAACTCCAATATCAGCTCGATCACAGACATGAAGTTCTTCCTGGAAAATTATCCAGAGTTCAAGAAGACGTCCATCAATCTGTCAAAACACATGCTCCTGTCAACCGAAATCGACAAGAAGATCAACGAGCTTAGACTATGGGAAGTCGGAGAACTCGAACAGTCATTGGCCACCACCGAAAACAATAGTACAGATCTTGCAGAGCTGGAAGAGCTGTTGTTCGATAAGAAATTGCAGAATGGAGCTCCTGTTGCACCACTGTCCGAAGACATCAAACTAAAGCTCTTAGCGATCTATGCTTTGAGATATGAATCGCATCCTACCAATCAACTAGCAAGGCTAATCAGGCAGCTGCAGCACAACGGGTTTCCTGCACATAAACTAGATTTGATCAAAAGCTTATTGCAGAACAGTGGAGCCGCGCAGCGACTCAAGGACGAGGAGGATTCGATTTTCGAGAAAGTGTCGCACTCGGCAATTGGTCAAATGGTGAATGGAATCAACTTCAAAAGCAATGAAGAGAGCAATGTGTATATGCAACATAGCCCTCGATTGAAACAGGTGTTGATGAAACTGTTCAGGAACAAGTTGAGTCCCAAGAACTATGCGCTTCTGAAGCCGAATGGCCTCGAGTCGTACTCGAGCAATGACAAGATTCCAGACCAGGAAGTGGTGATCTTCATTGTGGGTGGCGTGACGTACGAGGAGGCCCGGCTTGTGGCTGAGCTCAACAGTATGAACAAAGGTGTGAAGCTGGTGATTGGGGGAACCAACATATTGGACTCAAGCAGCTTCATTGGACTTAAATAATCCACTATCCATAAGATTGCTCCCACACATTGAGCTTTTCTGTAAGAGAGTCCAGTTTGATGACTGACTCGTTGTAGCAGTCGAGAAGTAGTCTTTGAAGCCGGAGGGTCTCCTCCGTGGAGCCCTCGCCGCTGTAGGTGAGCAAGCTGCGTTTGAAACCTTCCTCATTAGATAGCTCCATTTGAATATTAGAAACAAACTCCATAATCGAAAACACCCTTCTCTTCATTTCGTTCATACTGATACGCTGGCTGGGTAAGTTGGGTTTGAATGGCTTGTCGTCTGTAGTCTCTGATTTTGGTTTTTTCTTGTCCTCGAATCCGTCCTTCTTCTTTTTCTTGCTCTTTTTCGGCAGAGACGTCGTAGACGAGGAAGCTGATGTGGGTGGAGTTTTTTGCGGCTGGCTCGTGTTAGTTTGCATTGAATCGTCCTCCTGCGTGGTTTCGTCCTTGACCCTCTTTCTGGAACGTGTCTCGCGCGATGCAGACTCGTTCGACGACGACAGGTTCACGTCATCAGGCTGAACGCCGCTCTCCTTTGCGGACTCCTCAAGAGCCCGTTTGAGCAGCTGCTCGTATTCTGCGTCTCTGGAGTTGAGAGTTGCGCGCGCGCGTTTGCGCTTCTCGCCCTCCTCGAGGCTTTTTTCGTGCTTGACCTCCACCTTGGTGGGCGTCGTGGCCACCGAAGTTGAGGGCGAGCCAGACGTCGACGCGGTTGTCATCGTGGTGGCAGTCACAGGGGCCGGAGAAACCGGGCTCTCGTGCGCTGGCTGTCTGCGCTTGCCGCGCTTCAGCTCCTGGTACGGGTTGTATCTGCTTCTGCGCACCCCGTATTTGTCTGTAAACAAGTCGTGGATTTCCGGCCGACAACGCTCGCACCAGTATTTCTCCGGGGCGTTGTCTTCATCGGTGATTCCCACGCAGTAGCCGTGCTGCCATACAGAGCATATTTCGCATTGGATGAAGAAACCCGTGTCCACGTCGTCGAACTCTGGGCCTGCATTTTCAGGGATAATAAGCTCGTCGTTGCCACACGTACACCGCGTGACCTCCTCAACACTGTCCTCGTCGTACGAATGGTTTTCATCGTATTCCTCAGACTCTCTTTGCGGCTCTGGTTGCCGTCTTGTTCTGCGTGAGGACATAACAGAACTAAGAGAAAATAATTAATTCCTATTTTCGCTCACACCAATAGTTTTATGTCTCCTGAGACTGCAGTGGAAAAACCAGGAGAACCGATCGACGTGGGGCCGCGAGCCCCCAAACGCGACGCCGATGAAGCCGAAAAGAACAAGGTCGTCCAGAGCTTGGATCTGATGCCGAAGAAACGTCGAATCAAGAAGTTCAGAGCTAATCGTCGTGAAGAGATACAAACTGGACACCACGAGCCGACCCAGGAAGCTCCAATCTCAGAGAACCTTGTTGGGCTAAACCAGGAACGCAAGGATGAGATTATTAGAGAAAAGTACAACAGACAAACCCATCATGCCCGCAGAACCAAACGAACAGAGTCTAAGATCTACAAACTGCGCTCCTTCAACAACTGCATCAAATACATCCTCATCCACAAATACGCGCGTCCAAATGGCAATGTGCTTGATCTGGGATGCGGAAAGGGCGGTGACATGGCCAAATGGGAGGCTGTCCAGACCCGATCGTACGTTGGCGTGGACTTGTCTGACCTTTCTATCAAAGAGGCCATCAGTCGGTATAAGAGGTCGAGATTCCACTTCCATTCTGTCTTTGCAACAGGAGATGCCTTCAACACTCCGGTTCCGCAGATTCTGGAGCCATTCAAAGACGAGGTGGATCTACAGTTCGACACGGTGTCGATGCAATTCTGCATGCACTATGCCTTCGACTCGGAGCAAACCGTGCGAAATCTGCTCGAAAACGTCTCGAGATCACTCAAAGTGGGGGGAATCTTCATTGGGACGATTCCGTCGTCCGATTTCATTCGCTGGAAAATCAACAAGCTTGCTCCCGGAGAGCGTAAATGGGGAAACTCGATCTACTCGGTCGAGTTCCCGTCGGAACCACCCAAGGACGCGAAGTTCGAGAAGCCGTTTGGAAATGTCTACAACTACTTCCTGGTGGATGCCGTTGATAACGTCCCCGAATACGTCGTTCCATTTGAGACTTTCCGTGGCCTTTGCGAGTCGTACAATCTGGAATTGCGTTACAAGAAGAACTTTTTCGAGCTCTTCAACAAGGAAATCCCAAACTATTTCAGAAAACTGCCGACACCCGTCGTGGAGTCTCTGCGGCGACCAGATGGCTCGTACGGTGTTAGTGGTGAAGACAGAGACGCTTGTTCATTCTATCTCGCATTCGCATTCGAAAAGGTTGGTGCCTGATGAGTCATTAATATTACAACTATACTATCTTGAATTTGCGGCCGCGCTCCTCCAGGCTGCCCTTGAGGCCCTCCACAAGACTGCGCTTGAAGACTTCTACTGCCTGGCGCACGCTGAGCTCGTTATCACCTTCCACCAACAAGTACAGCTTGGGGTCGTCACGTGGCCCGGGCTCTTTTCCAGGACCATAATAACGACCTCTGGTCGTAATGGATGTACCTGTAAGTTCCACCACCTTGTTAGTATTTTCCTTGTTGGAAATATGCCACCTGGTGCTCTGCGGAAGATCATTGATGTAGATTTTGGCGTTGTAGAGTGTAGCGTTTGAACCACGCTTCGTGCTGCCAAGCTCAACCTTGAAGTTATCGAGCGGAGCCTCGACTGCAGCTCCAGCTTCGTCGTCGTCGTCCTTCTTGGGCGCTGGCTCTTCTTCGTCATACAACGTGCGATCGATCTGCTTCTTGTGCTCCCGAATCTCCTCCAGCTTCTCAAGTCCACGACCCCCAAAACCAGAACCGTATTTTACCTCACCCCGTTTGAGTTTCTCGCGGAATCGAGAAGCTATCTTCGCAAGTTCTTCTGGGACTGGAAGCTCCGAAAGCTCAAGTAGCTTGACGATATCACTGGCACTACGCTCCTGCTGCTTTGTGACGAACGTAATGCTTGTACCCTGGTTTCCAGCACGACCTGTGCGGCCCACACGGTGAACGTAGTCTTCCATGTGATTGGGCGAGTCATAGTTTACAATGAGATTGAGGTCCTTGACGTCCAGTCCCCTCGACGCAACCGAAGTAGCCACCATGATGTCGATCACGTTGCTCCTGAAGTCGGAAATGATCGCGTCTCTATCCATCTGCTCTTTGCCTCCATGAAGTGATAATGTCGGGTACCCACGAACAATAAGCTGGTTAGCCAAACTGTCGCAACTTTCCTGCCGATCAACAAAAATCAGTACTTTTCCCGAGTCGTGAGACTTGAACTGCCCTATCACTTGCAACAGCCGGTTAAACTTGTCTTCCTCCTCCAGAATCTCGAATTTCTGGTCAATCTTGTCATTTACTAGGTTTTTAGCTCCAACAAGAATCTCTACCGGATTTTCAAGGCATCGACGAGCCAAGGCCTCCATACGAGGAGGGAATGTCGCAGAAAACAACACCGTTTGTCGATCTGGACGTGTGACCTTCAAGATCTTCATCACCTGTGGCTCGAACCCCATGTCAAACATCCGGTCGGCCTCGTCCAGCACCAAGTACGTCACATGGCTGAGTCTAAGCACCCGTCCATTATTGGCGCAGAGGAGATCAATGATTCTTCCGGGAGTTCCCACAATGAGGTCGCAACCCTTCTTGATCTCTGCTATCTGTTGACTGATCGATTGGCCTCCGTAGCAGCAGCATCCTCGAAGCTTGAGAGCATCCAAAAACACAGTGCTCTCCTTGAATATCTGCATGGCCAGTTCTCTAGTGGGTGTCATGATGAGCGCTCTGACATTAGTTTGCGACGACCCATTGGCTAGCAGCTGGCGAAAAAGAGGCAGCAGAAACGCCAGCGTTTTTCCAGACCCTGTTTTGGCAATTCCAATCAAATCGTGTCCACTCATTATGTTCGGAAGGGCCTCGCACTGAATCGGCGTCGGACTCTCGAAACCAAGCGAGTCTAAAACAGAATTTAACGTCGACGGAAGCCCCAATTGTGCCCACGTAAGGATCGGTCGGGCTATTTCTTTCCCCCTCACCGAAATCGCATCTTTGAGTCGTAGTAGACTCACTTCTTCTTTAGTAAGCTCACTTATGAAATGGCTTTCGTTGTAGAGAACTCTCGTATATGGATGGGTGCTAGGAGGGTGTTCCGGGACCATTTTTTTGTTCTTCTCACTGATCGCTTGCAGCAGCTTGGCAGGATCAATATGATCTAGGTCTGTGTCTGAATCCGAAGCCACCTCGTCGTCAGACTCAAATATCGTCGGATTCTCCTGTTTGGGCTTCTCCTTGTCCATCTTCAGCAACAGCTGGTCGAGATCCATATCATCATTCTGGCCAGCAGCTGATCTGTCACTTACCTCATCTGCAGGCCCGTCTAGTAGATTATTCCTCGCCAACTTCCGTGGTTCCCTCCGTATGGGTTTCGCCTTTGCGGCAAACCTGACTGGCGTCTTCTCGGCCTCCTTCTTCTTTTTCCAAGCGGCTAGCTTCGCAAGCCGTGCCTGCCGCTTCTCCTCTGCACTGGTTAATTGCTGGCCCGCAACTTCTGGCCTACTTACAGACTCGTTCGTCATTACCATTTGTCTCGAAACTTTTTTATTACGCCGATCGACGCAAAAAGTGTATACCTTAAATTCTTCCTGCGTCTTATCTCGATGCTTTGCTATCCCCTCTGCAATGTCTAGTCTGCAAGATCTCCATCCCCAGTATGGTGCGATTTCCGATCTCAAGGCAGAAGACAGGCCTGCCAAGCTGAACACGCTCAAGGGGGTCACACTGCCCACAATTCTCAATGTCCTGTCAATATTGATGTTTCTTCGTTTCGGCTTCGTGTTGGGCCAAATGGGAATATTGGGCATCCTCTTGCTTCTGCTGATGAGCTATGGAATTGACCTGCTCACCACTCTCTCAGTGAGCGCTATCGCCACCAACGGAACCGTCAAAGGAGGCGGCGCATACTACATGATTAGCCGTAGCCTGGGTGTGGAGTTTGGCGGTGCAATTGGAATCATTTTCTACATCGGACAAGTTCTCAACTCTGCGTTGAACGTGGCTGGTCTGATCGAGCCGCTGCTGTACAATTTTAACGACACTAACGGGGTCGTCAGAAAATGGCTTCCGTCAGACTACTGGCACCAGTTCGGCTACTGCACAGCCTTTCTTGCAGCATGTACCGTTATCTCTCTGATCGGCTCCCAGACCGTGTCACGGTTCGGCACGCTGCTGTGCTTCCTTCTGATCTTGTCCACGATGTCGGTGCCCCTGTCGTCTTTGGTTGTGGCTCCATTTTACTCGGAGGAGGTTGGTGCGTACTACTCTGGAATTTCGTGGACCACTTTCAAAGAGAACTTGCTCCCAAATTTTACCAAGGGAGCTGCAGGCTCCCAGCTGAACGCTGTTGAGAACTTTAGAGACATTTTCGGAATCTTCTTCCCAGCAACAGCAGGAATATTTGCCGGTGCATCGATGAGCGGCGATCTGCAAAACCCGTCCAAATCCATCCCTCTGGGCACACTGAGCGGACTTCTGGTCACTTTTGTGTGCTACTTTATGGTGATTATTTCAATGGGATCTTCCATTCCTCGAGAGTTCCTGTACAAAGACGTCCAGGTGCTCCAGACAGTCAATCTCTCGCCTCTGCTGATTTTGGTCGGCGAGGTGTCAACGTCGGTCTTTTCTGTGATTGTGGGTATCGTTGGAGCAGCAAAACTACTCCAAGCTATTGCTCTAGACGAGATCGTTCCAGGGCTCCGGATCTTTGGCGTAGGCGAAGATCCCGTCTACGGTATTCTATTCACATGGCTGCTTTGTCAACTGTTCTTATTTGCCGACATCAACCAGATCGCGACCCTCATCACCATGGCTTTTCTCATGACGTTTATCGTCACCAATCTGGCTTGCTTTCTGCTGAAACTAGGATCTGCCCCGAACTTCCGTCCCAGCTTCCGCTACTTTAATACCGGCACCGCTCTCATGGGCACGATGGCCTCTGGAGTGGCCATGTTTATCGTCGATGGCATCTCTGCAAGCTTCATCATGGTCATGCTGATGCTCCTAGTGCTGTTCATCCACTACGTCTCTCCACCCAAACAATGGGGTGACGTTTCACAGTCCCTGATCTACCACCAGGTGCGTAAATATCTTCTCAAGCTTCGTCAGGATAATGTGAAGTACTGGCGACCACAGATATTGCTACTGGTGGATAACCCTCGCACAAGCTGGAAATTGATCAATTTTTGCAACCATCTGAAAAAAGGCGGACTGTATGTTCTTGGACACGTTATCGTTGCAGAAACGTTCCAGGAGCGTTTGGGCGATTTGAACAGACATCGTTCGGCATGGGTGAAGCTTCGCGATCTCACCAAATTGAAAGCGTTCGTCCAGATCTCCATCGCCCCGACCTTCACGTGGGGAGTACGCAACGTTTATCTCGGGTCTGGACTCGGAGGTATGAGGCCCAACATCACCATTCTCGGTTTCTATGATCTGTCCAAGTACCACTCCTCAAAGGTATCAAAAAGCATGAAGTTTGAGTCCGAAACTCCCGAATACTCCCATCAAGTCGGCATCAACATGAGCGAATTGCCGACCGATTCATGCAAGCTGGAGTCGAAAATTGAGCTTACCAATTGGGTCCATGCGTTGGAAGACCTTTCGTTGTTGGACAGCAACATTGCTGTTGCCAAAGGATTTCCGCGCTTGCACATCCCCAACGATCACGAGCCCAGACTGAGCGAATCAGAAAAACGGTATATTGACCTGTATCCGATCCAAATGTCCTCAAAGGTGACAAACAAATCTGGCAAAAGCATCCTGACCAACAACTTCGATACATACACCTTGATACTGCAATTGGGGGCCATTCTACACACCGTTCCAAGCTGGAAGAAAACTCATAGATTGCGTGTGGTAGTGTTTGTCGAATACCAGCGAGACGTCGACGAGGAACACCAGAGACTGACATCGTTATTGGAGATATTGCGTATCAATGCTGAGGCTCTGGTTCTATGTCTGGACTCCGGCAAGATTGAAAGTTACAACTACATGGCCAAAGGCTACAGGGATGTGCCAAATGCCGCTAAGTTCGACGCCGTACTCGAACACGACGAATGGTGGCAGACCGTGACTGAAATGCGCAACTCGTCTGTCCCATCAGCAAGGCCTGTGCCAAACATCCAGGTGAACTCGAAGCTGGTGAAAAAGATCGGCACCAGTGCTCAACACCGGTTCTCTGGGAGCTACCTGCGCAAGAACGGCGTGGCGTTCTCAATGGTTTCCAGTCGAATCTCTAATACGGATCTGAAGAAGACGCTCGTGGACGCATCTTCAGACGAGGACGATTACTCTGCGTCAGATTCCGACTCAATCATCTCTTCGTCCTCTTCGATGTCGCGTCACCAAGATCTTCCTTCTCAGAACCCGCCAGTGTATCAGCACTCGGCCAATCTGCTACGAAGACCATTGCTGAAGAACCTGAAATCGACGTCGTCTCTGCTGAGAAACAAGACCTCAACGTTCTCCGCAGACACCATGCCGAACTCCCAGCTGGTGGACAACGCTCAGGGCAACGAGCCATCAATCATGTTTGTGCCAGAGACAGCAGACGACTCCACGACCGTCGCCTCGAGCGCAGCGTCCCAGCATATCTCAACAGGCTGCTCCCCCGCTCCTGCATCCACGTCCTACGATAATCTCATTTTTTCGTTCAACGAATTGAGCAGTACAGCACAGTATCTTATTTTGAACGAGCTCATGGCTGCAACTTCGAGAAATGCGGCTTTAATTTTCTCCACCCTGCCAAGTCCAGAGATCGGCTTGCACAAGGACGAGCAAGGCAGTCTTGACTACGTCACAAATCTGGATGTGTGGTGCAGCGGTCTGCCTCCTGTTCTGCTGATCAACGCAAAGTCCGTCACGGTGACCACGAACTTATGAAAAATCGCTTCATAATTGCTTACATAATGCCGCCGGGGATTATGTCGGAACCTTTCAGCGACGTCGACGGTGGCTTGGCCAGACTCGGGCGGCTGCGCGCTGTGACATTTTCACTTGTCCCAGTGTCACAGCCGCATTTTGCATGCCGCTCGTCGGATATGGCACATCCGCTCGAAGTAGCGGCTCTGAAAGCGACAGATCACATGGGATAAATTCTCACAAGGTTGTCAGATGCGCGACTCCGCATCCTATTTCGGAAACGACGCTCCTCATGCGACCGCTTTGGGACTACGGGGCGGAACGATTTCCGGATCCAAAAATATGCATGCTAACGCACATAGCTGTCAAAACATCTGTACGCGAACAGCATATGCACGCAGCGCCCTCGGTAATCTTTTCCAGCATGATTTGCTGGCTGTAAAACGTTGCCCGTTCGGGGAACGGGATTTGAGACGTGCACACGTCTTCTTTCCCTCTTGGCACTATCAAGCACAGCGTCTATAGCTTCATGGTGAGGATGATAGCTCATGCTACGTGCTATCTATGCATGTGTTCGAAGAATTTTTGATTTGGTATTATGCACTGTGGCGTCGGGTTAGTATATCCGCCGGGGAGTATAGCGGCTGACACGTCAATTACAGATAGGCATCTGACAAAACCAGACAATAACCGTGCAGCAGAGACTGGTTCTCTCTCGTTTCCGACCCTGAAGCACAAGATTAATTGCTGACCGCATTGAGGTGCCTTCAGTGGCTAACCCAATACGGTTTTGTGAAATAACTCGATGGAGACCCCTCAATTGTGAAAATCTCAAAGAAACAACGCGACGCTAATAACCTGAAAAATACGGAGTTGCCTTCGCGAAAAAGCCCTATTTCGGGTCGCATATGCAGACCTCCGACTAGAGCACAATTTGTTCAATTGTTCTGTTGTAAGAGATGTACGTGCAGATAAAAGAATACGGTGGCAGATTCGCTATTTACTTTGTTGAACGAGGCAAAAAGTCTCCAAGCATAAGAAATCGTACATAGATAGCCAGTCTTTATCACGTCCAGCTTGGCGAAGGATAGCAACCGTTACATGTGCCGGCGGCTGGGCTTGCCGCCAGTGCATACCCGCTCTGTCGATTGAGAATCTCACACGGGCATAGCGAGTTAAGGTTTCGTTTTGGAGTATAATCCGCAATACTGCACATGTGACTATTGTGGCGGACGTAATATCAGTGTTTCTTTTTTGTGCTTTATTATTACTCCTGGCGGCCTTTTTGGTTCTAATCTTAATGCATTTACCGACTCTATTGTTGGCGAGACGTCTTCACTTTCGGCCAAGCTTTTCGCATATATAATAGCTCAAGTAGCCCCAATTATTCCCTCCACAGTTCATCGCTTGACTATCATGGAAGTTTCGAGTCTCATCAATAAACATTACTCCCTGCCACCATCTGGACTGGCAGGTCAGGTGTCTTATTATGACACCTTACAATCGCTCCCACCATCTCCCCGCGTCTGCTTGCCGTCCATCAAAAGAATTCTCGACTCGTCAATTCTGGACAGCATGAACAGATTCCCGCAACAGCCAACCAAACTCGACTCCACCTCCCTCCCAATCCTTCCGAATCCCATCCAACAGTACCCATACTCGCCGCTCTCGTCCAGATCTAGCTCGTTTTCTTCGGCAATAGATTATCAAATGCCACCACCATTGGTGTCCCACCACTCACAACCTCGCCTTTCATTACCGCTTTTATCCCCCGCCGAGCCAAGCAGCCCTGCTCCGGTCTCAAAATCAGACTCTGAGGACTTTGGACCTTCGTCTCCAGGCTCTGATTCGTCGTACAGTTCGAAGAATCTCAAGAAAAAGAGATCGAACCTGCCCAAGAAAACTACAGTTATCTTACTCAACTGGTTGAACGATAACCTCGAACATCCATATCCAAATTCTAAGGAGAAGCTGGACCTGGTCAGCAGGACTGGTCTTACCAATCAGCAGTTGTCGAATTGGTTCATCAACGCCAGAAGACGGAAAATTCAACTACTTAGAGAGATCAAATCGAACAGCACCACTGTGTAGACGTCCAGGGTGTTCCATATGCTGGTAATTGAAAACCCAATCCGCTTACAGCTTTCGTTTACTCCGTTGACTTTCTGTGTGTACATGCAATCAAGTTTACATTTCACAATTCCACGCCTCGCGCAGGCTCGGTTCCTCCGATTCAGATAGGTTTAAGTATATGAATCGGGCAACATGTTCAGCGACGCACTTAGTAATCCGTCGACAATATATATTTATTGCTTTTGTGCGCGAATAATAGACATATTGACAGTTCGCAGTGAATTATGCTCGGTCCTCACGCCGCTAAAAACTCCCCCCCCCCCACCTCGGTCTTCCCGCGCGCACGCACCTTTGTGACGCGTGCGGCTTATTTTTGCATCAGGTACCGCTCTATGTAATATTGTTTGATACAGTCGTAAATGAATACAAACTGCTCGAACTTCTGGACCATCAATACTCTCTGCGAACGCAATTGCAGCACAATCTCAAAAATCGGATCCGCCACCTCGTGGTTATTGATCGGTGTGATCAGATCTGCGCGGTCTTCCTCCAATCCCAAATTCTTAGCACAATGCTGGAGAAAATAGTCAATCGTAATGAAGGTTCCAGATCTCCCAACCCCCGCTGAGCAATGGACAATGACAGGATCAGCAGTACTGAGCTGTCTTCTGTGTACACTCTCGCACAGCTCAATTACCGGCATGTATTGGTCGGGAGCGCTAAAGTCGGCCCAGTCATTGTAATGATAATGTATAACCTCTTTGGTTGTATTCTGTGCATTATCAGTCATTCGCCAACGCAAGACCTGGAAGCTTGCAGTCTGCTGCTTCTCTAAAAATTGCAAATGCAGATTCTTGCCCACGCGGAAATCATTCTCCGACCAGTACTTGTAGCACTTTTCTCGCCCAGCCTCGAATATCGGAGTCAGCATAACTATCAGAACCTGCTTGGCACATTCTTGGTTGCACATTTCCCAGAAATGTTGCCAGGTCGTCGCCGTCGGACCCTGTGTAGAGATGTATTTGCCAAGTCCGTCTCCAACGTCTATCTTGATCCAAGACGCGTTGATATAATCTGATGGAGAATTCGCGCTCGTTTTCAATTTAACTCGGTTGGAATCAAAGGGAACTACATCCGCGTATCTGTTTCGACTGCGATTCTCCATTGCAGATCTATATCCCCATTGTGAATTGGCTGGGTTGCGAATGGCGTCGCCGAGTCGACCCTTCTCTATCCTGTTGATCTCTTTGTACTTTTCATATAACGCTGAACTGTCAGAACTGTCAGAAGTCGCAAATTGTCACTCACCTTCTCTCGATTGCGTCAAAAATTTTGGCATGTCTCTTTGTCTTGTCTTATGACACTGTTCCTATGAGTCGTGCAAATTACCGGAAATGTTTAGAGTAAAATTTCTTACCCGGTCTCGCTCTTCCTCACTCAGTCTAATCTTATTCATGAATGCTTTTATCCGTGCTTGCATCGGCTCAGAGTCACGAATAGAGAAATTGATCAGTCTCTGCAACATCTTCATCAAACATGCCAGTACATCGTAACGTGCTTTGTCAATGGCCGGCGAGCTCTGCTGCAACAGGTCCAGAACGTCCAGAGCCCTGTCCATGATCGGTAGGGAGTAGCTGATGTATGGGTTTTGCAGCAGGTCAAGAATTGGGTATACAATGCGCTTGGTAACAATAGGAAGGAAAGGGCCAAAATGCGGGATGAACAGATCCTTTATCAGATCCAAAACCTCGGTGCAAAGCTCGGGATAATCCCCAGCTTTGCTGAGACTAGGGATTATGTAATCTGTCAGAAGCACGGAGAGTTTGATATGGAAGGAGTCTGTGTCTGGAAAAGTAGCCAAGAGAAGCTCGATTGCTGTATTGTAGGCCGTGGGAAGGATCTGGCACGATTTTGCGGCAGGTGTGAGCGTAGGCAGTGCCAACAAACACGGGGTTATGGCGTCTTGCAAGATGGAAGCCACGTCGCTGCGTGCAACGATGTTCGATGCATTTGGAGGAGAGTTCACCTTGGCTAGAAGTTGGAGCAAGATCTTGCAGCCTCCCACCTTGACGAGTGGGTCGTAGTCGTCGAGGAAATGCAATAAAAAGGGCAGCACAAAGTTCCATTTTTCTTCGATTTCCGTGCCAGAGAGCTGGTCAACTATGAAAGCCAAAGATCCAATAGTGCTCATGTAATCTACTCGCAACGAGTCCTTCTCATCCATCTGGCTACCTGTTACCAATGGTGATGCATTTGCGAATAAATCCGAAGGATAGTGCTTTTTGTATCCTCGGCCTGACAGCTTGGAAGAGTGCTGATTAACTCTGCTAAATTCGCGGAGCATTGGTACATAGCTCTCTATCAACGCAGGAATATCCTGTTTCGTGAAACCAATCAAAGACAGAATGTCTCTCGACAGCCCAGCAGACTCGTCACAAGACCATGGACAGTTTGGGCTGCGATATACGGTGATATGCTGGAGTAATCTTAGTTTGTCGTACTGACCGCGTCTGTGCTCGACAACAAGTCTCAATGCTTTCAGTTGATAGAACTTGTTGCTTCGTAAAATTTGCTGTTCTGCGGGCTCAATCTCCCGGAACCATTCGAATTGGTACGGTGGAACCGCAACTATGCTGACAAGATGATCCAGTATTTCCTGCCAATCCCAGCCGTAAACTTCTGGCTTCCCGGCCTGCCGTATCTCCGGCTCGGCTTTCAGTTGGTCTTCTATCATGTTGAGTCCCTGCTGTGGGCTACTGACCAGCATCTGGACTGCCACTGTCGATGTCATTACGACCACGTGCGAGAGTAATGTCAAATATTCGGCAGATATTTGGATGTAAATATTTCTTACCCGGCTAATCTAGGAAAATTTATTTTAGCAAGAATATTTGTCAAACAAAACATTGACAGCCATCCATCACTTTTTCCAATTTGGCGTGTCTGGCTGCAATACTAACCTCTGCACGCTCTGTGTATTTTCATTGATCACCCAGGTGACTGAAATATTAGTTTTAAGACTCCAGTGCAGCTTCTGATACTTGAAACAAGTCATGGAGTCATCATTGAAGAGAGTCTTCAGCGGGTCTCCGGAGGCGTCACCGGGTTCCTCAAAGCTGCGGAAGCTCAAAGAAAGCATTATAAACATATTTAATCGCCAACCAAGCTCCAGCAGCTCAAAGAGCGCTAATCAAGATACGACCGTTCAGCAGTTCAGCAGACCGGATACCAGCATTCAACCCAACCTCAGTCTCAATCACGACTCGTTTCGCTCGCAGTCATCTCCAGTCACGGCACGACAACTGGCAGAATACTATGAGTCGATCAAACGGGAGAATGGCATGCTCTACTCGAAGCTCAAAGAACCGGAAGACAGTCTCAAGGCAGAGTCCACTAGCTTAAACGACGAAACTGTGCATCAGACTCGTATCGAACCATCGGCGACTTTGACTGTTCCCAAGCGTAAGCGCTCCCCATCTTCTGTCCCTCCACCTTCCAAAAAGCAGAAAAGGGTGGCGCCTTCTTTCTCGATTGATCCAATAGAGAGAGCACAGCTGGTGCTACTGAAGAAGCGAATGCAAACCGACAGGTATCGCAAGTCTAGGATGGCATTTTTGAGAGACCACACACGAAATTTGGTCCATACAAAGACTGATACTTCCACTAACCCAAGATACGTTGATACATCTGTGGAGACCGTTGAAAACTTGCCCATGCTGGCTACTACCTCAGCCGATGCTTCTATTGCAGCCAAAATACCCAAGGATAGATTCAATCAAAACGGCTTTTTCAAGGTGTCACTTGATTACGATGATGACGAGCCAGAGCCAGAGGTGCAAAAAATTGAAGCCAAACCGCTGGTGGATAAACTCAAGTTTGCACCGAAAAAGGATACTCAGTTTGCCCCAGAGCCCCTAGACCTATCCTTTGATACTGCCACTAGGCCTAAGTTCGTCGCGGAGCAAAAGGTCAGTAAACCTCTGGAGGCTGTTCCTCTCAAACCAACGCCAGCATTTGCATTTGTTTCACAGAAAGAAGAGGCAAACGAGACATCGACAGCGGCACCAAAGTTTTTTTCTAGTACGACCCCGAAGATTGAACTTGACACGGCTCCGAAAGTCTCTGAACCAGTTCCCAGATTTGACTTCAAAACTACAGAACCTTCTGAAGCACCCAAGTCATTAGAAACGCCGAAATTTTCGTTTTCTAACGGATCTGGGGGCTCCAAACTCTCTCTATCTAACGGGTCAGCTGCCAAGGAGGATACGAACGATGATGAACCTCCAACTAAAAGACGATTTAACTTTGGAGAAAAGCCAGCATTTTCGTTTGGTACGAGTGAAACAAATCAGACAGACAGGCCTAAGCCAGAACAAAATGAGCCGAAATCGCTCTTTTCGTTTGGTGCTCCCAAAACAGAAGACAAGACAGTTTCAATGCCAACACTTTCCTTTGGCTCGAGCAAACCCGTTACTTCCAATGGAACCGAAAAATCAGACGTGGGCGAAAAGTCGGATACGAAATCTCCTGCTTCAGTTGAGGGTGCTCCAAGGTTTTCGTTTGGGGCTGACACTCAGCCAACTGCAGGGTCTGCGCCAGTTAAGCCGTTCACTTTTGGAAGTGCTAGTGGTAGCTTCGAGAAGCCTGCATTTTCTTTTGGAAGCAAGCCAGAGCCAGCAGCGCCAGAGACCCAAAAAAAGACAGAGATTCCTGCATTTTCATTTGGAGCCAATGATAGTACAGCTGCAGACAAGCCGTCATTTGGCTTTATGAGCAATTCTTTTGGTTCCTCGAAACTGGCTGAATCCAGCGCTGAATCTTCAGATCAGAAGAAAGAGCCTGAGGCCAATTCTAAGGCGGCAGTGGAAGCCAAACCATTCAGTTTCGGTGCCTCAAAGCCAGCATTCTCCTTTGGATCCCAGCCGACTCTCAATACTCCCGACAGTGCTCCCTCATTTGGCTCCTCCACTCTCGCTCCTGCTGTTGGCGCTGCTCCGGCATCCAACCCCGCTGGCTTTGGTTCTGCGGCTCCTGCCAACTCTTCGGGGCCCTTTGCATCTGTCTCTACGCCTTCTTCTACCACCTCCGGTTTCTCGTTTGGTGGTGACGCTGCTAAATCGGGTTTCAATTTTGGCTCGCAGAAAGAGCCTTCGAAGGAGAATGCAAAACCTTTCTCCTTTGGGGAGCAAACGCCAGCATCGGCACCAGCAGCACCAACAGCACCAACAGCCCCAACAGCGACTCCCGCCTTCTCCTTCAATTCGGCCCAAGGGTTCGCGTTCAATAAGCCAGCCAATGGATCTCTCAACTCTGCTGGCTCTGGATCCTCAGGTTTTGGCCAAAGTCCTGCACAGGCGGCTTTTGGTGGCTTCTCGGGGTCTTTGACCAATCCTGCAGCAGGCCAACCTTATTTCGGCAACTCGACACCGCAGCAGCAACAGAACAAAATCTTTAACCTGGACGGCACTCATTTTGGAGGTACGAAGCCTCAGACACAGACTCCAAACTCGTTCAATGGTTTCAATCCATCTAGATCTGCAACGCCAAACTTTGACTTCACTGGGGCCCCAAGCGCGGCCAAAGTCGATCCTTCCGCAATATTCTCGTCTGCACCATCATCTACTCCTCCTCCTGCCAATGCGCAGGCCCGTAGAAAGATATATCCAAGATCCATGCTGAGGGGAAGAAGATAACTAAAGTGTATAAAATGTAAGATATTTTGAAACACCCGGATCAAGGCTGTGCATGGCATAGAAATAGTAGACATGAGCTTCAGCGTAGTGTGCGTGTTATTAATTAAACTTTTTCTAGAAGGATCATTGACACTAAACTAAACCCATATTTATATTATTAGCTTGTTTTTTCAGCATTTGAATTATTAGCAGTTTGCTCAATTGGAAACACAAGATATTCAATCGGTAATTATGTCTGCTATTGCACCTGAAGGTAAGCTTACAGCTTTTTCGCCGTTACTAACTCTCTAGTTCTCTGGGCTCAAAGATCAAGCGATTCAAACCCAGACAAGAACTTTCTGTATCTCACAATCAACATAACAGACTCAGAAAGTCCAAAGATTGACCTCACACCCTCGAAATTGACCTTTGAGGCGAAGTCTGGAGGAAAAGACTACAAGTTGGACCTCGACTTCTTTGACGAAATTGATGACAAAAAGTCTAAGTACGAGATCACTGGATCCCATGTGTTTTTCGTCTTGTTCAAGAAAAACCTTAGCTCTGAGTATTGGCCAAGACTCACTAAAATGAAGGTGAAGTATCATTATATTAAAACGGATTTCGACAAATGGTGCGATGAGGACGAACAGGACGAAAAGCAGGATGACGATTTCCAGAACTCTTTGAGCGATCTCAATGCCTTTGGAGATGAACCAGTTGACTTTGCTAAGCTTGCTGGTGGAAACGGAGGTGGTTTCCCTTCATTCGGAGGTGCTGATGGTGCTGATGAGCAGTTCAGCAGCTCTGACGATGAGGAAGAGGAAGCCGAGCAAGTTGAAGAGATTGAGGAGGTCAAGGACCAGTAAACTCAACGATTCAGGGAATTACTCTAATAGATCAGCTACTTGTGATTACCATGTGATTGAAATCGTTTAAAGTACTGTAATATTATGCTCGCAGTGCCATGTCTCGCCTGGTTGAACGGTAATACCATCGACAGACCCAAACTCCACACAGCACATGTTGATATAGCTTTCTTTGGGTTCAAAGTCTTGCATATTGTTGGCACCTTTGGCCCATGGATTCCAAATCACCAGATCGCGAAGATTATTGGAGCTTGTAAGCCTTACGTTATAATTCCCCGAAAGGATGTCAATTTCGTTCTGCTCCTCTGCAAGCTTGAAAAGTTTGTCTGTTTGTCCAATGACTTTCAACATGGGATCTGCTTCTATTTGGTATTTGCCACTTAGCCTATCGAGATACTTTAATCCCTGCAATCCTGTGATATACATGTCTTTGACTGACGGAACACGGAAGTATGTGTGATACAGAAACTGGAACTCCAGATTTGGAACATTGACATTGATCAAATAGCTTTTAACATTTAGATAATTGGAAAACAACTGAAACTCCATTGAGAGCTCAAAGCGAACTCTCTGGCTGTAATACTCACACCATTTGCGGTATTGCAAATGATTTTGGCATGATGAGTCTGTCAGCCTAAATTTTGCAATCGTGCGGTCGGTCAAAACCTCGGCAATAACAAAATTCCATCTCACATTCCGTGCAAAACCATGTTGCTGGACTGCTAGTAGACTTTCCAGATAGGATTTTCCAAAAGCCGGAAATATCACAGGCATACCACCTCTGACCGGTCGCTCGCTCGAGCTCGACAGATTGGCAGCCTCGGATAAATACAAATACTCGTTCCCTTCCACCTCGAACGACGTGAGAGTTGCTCCCAATGCGGTAATATCGGCTTTGGATGCCCCAAAGCTGATCCGAATAAAATCCCCTTTGACGTCAACAGACATTGAACAGGAACTCGAACTGAATGAATAACCAACTTGTACACACGCTTCCACTCCAGATATAGGCTATTAAATCCAACACACCCATGCACCATAATCCACACCTGACACCTCAATATAGCTCTCTAAAACGTTTATCCATCTCCTCGATTTCCTCGATCATCAATCGTATCTCTGTCTGTCTCTGCAGATTCGATGACGAAGAGACCTTCATCAGGATTCGCTCTTCTTGGGTGAGCTTGGAGATTAAGTCCCTGAGAAATTTGCGCTCCTCATCCACCACATTTCTTTGTGGTTCTTTAAGGTCACCCATTCCGTAGACGTAGATAGATCTGAGGCCATACAGAGCGATGGCAGTACACATGGCCATAGCCACATATCCTCTAAGCGTAAAGCCGTCGGGTAATGGGGCGGGCTGCACGTTTTCACCATGCAAATTCAGCCAGTCTCTGGTGTTCGCAGCCGCATTTCCAATAATTGGGGTTTTGGATATCTTGCAGGTCCGTAGGAAATCCTTTGGCAGTCCGGACTGACTAAATTGCTCTTGTATCTGAACCGGAGCTTCGATCAAGGTCAGCGCCAATCCTTGCTCAAGATGGAAGTCCAGATGACAATGGAAAAACCAGACACCAGGGTTCGTTGCCTCGAATCTGATAACCATATATCCGTTTCCATTGACTACCATAGTGTCTCTCATAACTGGGAAAGCAGGAAGAGCGACTTCGTCGTCCGGCATATAATGGTGAGGTTCCTCATACTCGTCAGATCGCGCTACTGCCTGGAATTGATGACCATGTAAATGAAATGGATGTTTATTATCGTCTTCGTTGTTGACCACAATCTCCACAATCTCGCCATAATTGAGGACAAAAGAGTTTGTATTGGTGCCGTAAATTCTAGAATCAGCAACCAGGTCTCTGGGAGATGTCAGTGCAGTGAGCAGAGTCGGCACTTTTGGAGCCACGTATGTATAGTTGTTGAAAAATGCATAATTTACACCATCTCCCAGATTCTCCATATGCAGAACAACCTCTATGCGATGGTCTGGGTCTGGAAGCAAGGGTGTGTTATCAATGGGCTTTAATTTGAGGTCATCAAAAGCAGTATAGAAGTCCATGTCAAGCCATTCTTCTCTCATCTTGGGCTTAGCAGCATCTTTATTATAGGTCAGCTGGTTAAGAGCAACATACTGCAAATCTTCAGGAAGCACATCCAGCATTTCCGTATCCAATGATGTGACTATGCCAAAGTTTTTAGCAGTGTCCGATTTGGTTCTCAGAAGAACGCTCATACGTTGCCCCACAGCTAGGTATATTATAGCTGCTTTAGCTGGTTTCACATAGACGCCATCCACTTCGATGATTTCGATGTCGTGGTCTTCGAAGAATAGGAACTGAGAGTTCATAATTCCGATGTTCGCAATTCTGATGAGATAAGTAGTATCGGGGAGCACCGAGAACGAGGTGTTTCTGGTGTCATTGAAAAGCACACTTTGCGGAACAGGTTCCGCCCCAGTTGGATTGTATCTCGTGAGCTGCTTATGCACCAATACGCTGCTGGAATCGTGATACCAGTCACTGATTGACAATGTCAACTGTTCGTCAAACGTGAATTTTGACTCTGAGTCAGCGTCGTGAACGACGAACAGCCCACGCAGTCCATCACTATACTGCGATCCGCTGTGGCTATGGTACCAGT
Organism: Ogataea minuta; assembly: GCA_003706195.2. Lineage (NCBI taxonomy): Eukaryota > Fungi > Ascomycota > Pichiomycetes > Pichiales > Pichiaceae > Ogataea > Ogataea minuta. Next base: position 1,354,165 of record PPKR02000001.1, read on the forward strand.
ACGTGCCCACCTGACCAACGACAAAATCATATACGAACGACTCACCAGGAGGTATCGGACACTGGGTAACGGCCACCGGGCCGTCCATATGGTTAGACCCTTCTTGGAAAAGCCCATGGAAATGCAAAGATGACGACACATCGAGGCCGTTTATAAAGTGAAGTCGGACTCTGTCGCCCTTGTCCACCTCTATTGTAGGCAATGGCCATGTCCCATTGAACGAGATGACTGGTCGTTCTTTCAGCCCATCTGGGTTTGCAGTAATCCAGTTTGCCTCATAGTACAGTTCATGTGTTCTGGCAACCACATTAACTGCAACGAGCAGGAATATTGCGACAATAGGGAAGAAGATCATGACAAAGAAGAGAACTAGAGGGTCCAATTTTTATTTTGACAATTGCTTTCAGCGTCGATCGACGGGTCGGCCTGAAGTTTGAATTTTTACGTTAGAGTTAACGTTGCACATCGTCGTTGATACCTCGCAATCGCTGTCCGAAGGACAAGTCGGCTGCCATCCACATAATCATGTTACTATATGGATGGAATCTGACTTGACGTCAGGTTCTCTGGCTTAAGAGCATGAATAGACTAAGAGTTGGAACGCAGAAAGTTGTTATGATGGCGGGCTCCGAGACTGACTTGCAATCTGAAGCTGCTAAGATTTGTTTCGTTGAAAAGCGTCGAGATACATCTTTTCACATGCTCAATTTAACCGAACACAGATAATTTTTGAATGGTAGCTGGATGTACCTAAGACCCCTCCTGCCCTTGAAAAACTAGTGCTCCTGCATGTCGAATAACTGACTGCTTTGGCTCAGGTTTCTGGTTTCGACTGAGGTCAGTGTTTGATCTGTGTTCTGATTTTTTGCCTTGAGAGACTGAGGATGGATTGGGTTTATAATAAAAGCACTTGGTCACATTCGTGCTACCACTGACATCCAAATTATCGAATATGCAGATTCAATTCAAAGCATATTTGATTGGCTTAGCAATTTGCATGGCTCTAGTGGCAGCAGCTCCACTATCTAGGTTTGAGACTCCATCTGTTGGAACCGACATCACCAAATACACTGATCGGTTTCTTGGCCTGTTAGGCACTGTTGCTCTAAGTGCAATTCCGATTCCGATTGTTGCCAATCTTGCTCCCAATCTCGGAATCGACTTGAATTTCAAGATTGTGGGGCCTCTTGGCGCTTCAGACTTCCCTGGTTTCCATACTGAGTTTCACGTCGAAGGCATTGACAACTACAAGGTCCAATGGTTTGTCGAGGCCGAAAACAGACAGCCAGAGGACCCGGTCATTCTTTATAGCCATGGTGGAGGGTTTGTCTTCGGTCTGTTTCCCTTCTTTCCAGAAATGACAAGATTGCTTTATTCCCAGGTCGGAAACGATCGGTTATCGATTCTGTATTTGGATTATGATCTTTCCACCCAGTCCCAATATTCAGTCCAGCTTCAACAGCTTGCTCTGGTGTACAACCAATTGTCCGAAACCAGTAACAATATCTGGTTGATGGGAGACTCTGCTGGTGGGTCTCTTAGTCTTTCTCTTGCCAGACACAACGAGATACCTGTCGAAGGTGTGGTTCCTCTTGCTGAAAACCCTATTCAGGGGATGATTTTGTTTTCGCCTTGGGTGAATCTGCATCCTACGAAGACAGGTTCATATGCCTCCAACTACGGAAAAGACATTCTGACTGGAGGTGCATTAGCTGGAATGGGCGAAATGTACGAACCAGACATTGAGATTTTGGAAAGCGAACCACTTAATGCTTACAAGGATACTATTGATTGGAGCACGGTGCTTCCACGGTATGAGAATATCTTCGTGTCTTATGGTGAAAATGAGGTGCTAAGGGACGATATTCTCACATTTCTCTCGAATGCTGGACTTGAGGCTGGAGGTGCTACGATCTACGGTGCACCAGATGCTATTCATGATCAGATCATCTTCTATCCGAAACTAAGTCCGATCACTCCTGAAGTTGTCGCTTTCATGCAAAAGGCATTCTGATTTGGGGTACTGCTCTAAAAAATAAATGTGGTAGCCGATCTAAAATCATAGGCTTGAATTTGTTTGTACAAGATTCCGAATTTTTTTCCGCACAGACTAGTTTGAGGTTGCAGAAATTGCAGACAACAATCAAACTTCGATCTCCGATTAAACAAAACACAGAGTAGTCGTTGTTGTTTTCAAGGAGATACTTATCCTGACTAGTTTCAATTGATGCAGATGTGGACTGGGCGCTTTCAATAGTAGCATTTTATTTAATTTTCTTGCTTTCTTAAAACGGTAGCCATTATCAGTCTGGAAAATAGTGCTACCTCGGGATTGTCAAATATCTAGGCTATAAAGGTGAGAGAGTAATACTGCTGAACACATCTAGAGGGAGGAGCTTGCGGCTCGGCGAGCGAGTTCATCTGTATTTTGGCATTTTATACAACATTCTACAAGAGCTTAACAGTCCACGTGCGCGACATCATCTCGGATAATAATCAGCTAACGCATCACCGATATGAAGGAAACACGAGCATATTGGTCAATAACTTGAGTAAAACAGAGTTTGTAAGGACCAGACTATTGGAGGTGTCATCTTGATCAGCAATCACGGTACGTCATTAGTGTATAGAGCCAAGGAAATTTACTCAGTGCTTACAATTTACCGTATTCTGATTTGCTGAAATTTGACATATTGTTACCGAAAGCTATGGCAGAGGTCGGGTTTCGCACGACTTTTATTTGGTTGTTAAGGGGTCTCCAAAAATTCACAGGCCTATACTTTTAACGTGATCTCCGCTAATTACTGAGTTTCTCTTGTCTTCAACGTTGAGCTTGTTGATATTTGATTGGCCGTGTGCTTCATATATAGCCAACTCATTACTCGAATCGAAACCGCACGTCCATCAGCGATCGGCGTGTAGTATAAGCAACCTTTCTTTTTGGTCTGATAGCAACTTGCAATAGGTACTCTGGTACCAGGACTAGCTAGCGCGTCACACATTTATAACTTTTTGTTTCGAGCTGGTACTCATATAACGTCAGACTCGTACTAAAAGTCGCTGAAATATCAAAGACGCCCGGCGGAGAAATTTTATCAAAGGACCTACAAAATATGACTATAGTGGCGTTGAAAAGGGCGATATGGTCTTTGTTCAGAACCTCGAATGAATCACCTGGCCCCTTGATGACCAGTACAGATCACAACTACGGGTCTCTTTCTAATCGAGATGTTGAGAGAAGGCCATCGACTCCGGAATCGCCGAAGTCGCTGATGTTTGAATCAGATGACGATCAGGAAGACACACAACAGCATGGATTATTTGGAAAGATCGACCCAAGAACTATGAGTGACCTCATTATCGGCCTCAGTGATGGTCTTACAGTGCCGTTTGCACTCACTGCTGGCTTATCGTCTCTAGGAGACTCCAAACTTGTCATTACAGGTGGCATGGCAGAACTAGTGTCTGGAGCCATTTCTATGGGCCTGGGCGGATATCTGGCAGCCAGATCGGAACTCGAGTACTACAAATCACAGGTCAAGAAAGAAAAACAGACTTTTTTTGAGAATCCTGAAAGCCTCGATGGAGAAGTTGCAGATGTTATGATGGAGATGGGTGCATCCGAGGAGACTATTCAATCGTTCGTTCGAGATCTTGAGGCGAACCCTAGAGCCATGATAGATTTCCTCATCAGGTATGGCAAGGGACTGGAGGAGCCTGCTGATGGACGTCAATTGATGAGCGCGCTGACAATTGGGTCTGGGTATTTTTTCGGAGGTTTCGTCCCCTTGATCCCATATTTTTTCACATCTATCGTTCGCACAGGGCTGATAATATCGGTGGTAGTGATGATAATTACTTTGTTTTGGTTCGGTTATCTGAAAACAATTGTTTCAATGGGTGAGGATGTGCCGTACCGGATCAGAGTAACGGAAGGAATACAGATGGTGTTGATTGGTTCCTTTGCAGCTGGGTGCGCTTGGGGCTTGGTTTACTTAATAGATTCACAGTGAGAACAGACAGCCATGTGTTAGAGAGCTCGACTCAGCGGTGCCAGCTTCTAGGCGTTATTGCTTATGGAATGTACATCGAATGTATTTATTTAGCATCTAATGGTTTTCTAGCAACATATAACATCATAGGAGTGAAGAGTTTCTTCTGTCCACCTTCCACAAGATAAATAGCAGCATCTTCAAGAGCAGCGGTGACCTTCACAGAGCCCTTGGGAGCTATGCCAACCTTCTCCATAGCAGCCACAGTCCCCCTGGTGATTTTTCTACCAAGTGTTGATGTTCTGAAAAATGTCCAGAGATCCCCAACCGTCTGCACGTACCTAAAGTCTCCACTTAGCGGATAGTACCATGGAATTTCGTCATTCAGATCAGCCAGGTCTTTTTCGTACTCAACTTCAAATCCAACATTCTGCAGTGCCTTTTCTGCAACCTCTCTCTTGTACATTTTAGGAATACCGTCACCAACCTCAATTCCGTAAGCGATCTTACGGTGTTCCTCGTTGTTCTCATCGTACTCGTCGGTCATGACCCATTCGTAAACTCCAAAGACTCCGCCGGGTTTCAACACCTTATAGATCTCGCCATACACACCCTCAAGAACGGGTGCGTGCACAGTTGCCTCGATAGAGTACACGGCATCAAAGGATTCAGGCTCGAAGTCCATCTGCATGAAATCACCCTTCACAAAAGACAGCTTGCTGTCCAACTTGAGCTGCTTCGCGTAATGGTTGGCCCTCTCAATTTGATAATCGTTATTATTAAGTCCGACGATCTGGCAGTCAGTAAATCTAGTGATCTCTCTGGCTGGGCCACCGACACCACATCCGACGTCCAGCACCTTCATGTTTTCAGTGATACCCATCTTGAGAGCCAAATAATGTTCGTGTCTAGCACAAGCTTGTCTAAATGCCTCTCCTTTGTAATATCTGGAGAAATGAAACGAAGATCCCCATCCGTATTCGTAGAAGTCTGTGACCAAGTTATAGTAATGCTTGGTAAGCATGGAGTAATCCTCAAGTCTCGACTGCTCGGTTTTCTCGTCAGTCTTTCCGTCCCAATGCTTGAAATAACCATCCATGGCCACCTCCTGGGCGTCCTTGTTTTTCGTCACCCAAGCACCCAGGCCCGCGGTGTTCACAGCATTCTTGCCATGGAGCGCCTGGGCAAACTCCTTGTCCTTCACAAAGTCCTTTGGAGCAAGTTTAATTTCAGTTGTCATTCTATTTTGCAATGAGCAGGACAAGACACTTTTTATATTTTTCTGTTAACGAGATACGAGCGAGTCGTTAAACGAAATTTACGAATTCTAAAGGCGGTGGAGAGAATTGTTCGGGTAAATGAAATGAGTATTTCAAAAAGAACGCGGCTGTGCTCAAAAATACATTGTAGTAACTTCTTTATTCGTGTTATCTAGAGAACCACTAGTACAGAAAATGCAACAGCAAGGGCCAAAGAGCCTATGTTCAGTACCACGGAGAAGGCTTCACCTTTCTGACTGCCACTAGATGAGCTAGATGAACTAGATGACGCAGTCGATGATGTTGAAGCGCGAGTAGTTGGGCGGACAGGTTGGCCAGTGGAATCTGCGACAAATCCAGACAAAGATCCTAGCGAAGTAGAGCTACTGACATCGAGAGATGTTACAGACCCACCCCAGGTATTGGAATAATCAGCCGCAGAAACTGCAGATGGAATGGTCTGGTTCGAAATCACCTCTATCTGTTCATCTCCCGTATCGTAGTTCACCGGCGCAATAGCCAGCTGATATGACTCTAGATCCGCCACAAAGTACACGTTCTGCAGGAAAGAGTCCCCAAGCGTGAACGTGTCGTCGCCGGATGAGAAAAGCCCCAAGGCACAGTATGAAGAGCTCCCCCCACCATTCGTCTCGAGAGTTATCATGAACGAGCTCAATGGCACCTGAATAAACTGTCCTTGGAAGTCGAAATTGACATTGTAGCCTTCGGCAGCGTTACACTTGACAACATACGCTTGAGCAGAGTTACTGAATTGGAAATCCAAGGCATTAGTGATAGCACTAATCACATCATCCGGAGCATATGTCAAGGTGGTTCCCGTATCAAACAGTGCAGCAGCAGCTCCTGCTCCAATGCTCTCTTGAGAACCTTTGCTGTCACTTATGGTCATCCCCGAAAGTGTGACCTCGAGCTTGATCGCCGTGTTGTAACCGAGGGAGGCTTCAGTATTGATGATCGGTAACACCTGAAGCGATCCTGTGTACTTGCTGTGGTCCACAGCTCCGAACAAAATAGATGCTGAGCTGGAATCAGAACTGTTGAGATAAACAGAGTAGGCGGCTCTATTGATCAGCCCCTGGTCTACCATCTTGTAAGGCAGGTTATCATAGTTGTAAGGCCTGGCAGATGACTGACCAGAATAGGTGACTTCAAGGTCTCTGAAACCAATTCCTAGCACACCCATCTCGGAGTCCGTCTCATCAGCAACAGCAAATGAGAGATTGTTCACCGTCAAGCCATTGAACGAAACGTCGTCATAGCCCCAGCCTCCCTTGGCGAACGTGTTATCAGCATAGGAGATCTGGAATGAAGTGCCGTTGTTGTGGAACGAATCCGAAGAATCGGGATCAAAAGTACCGTATGCAGAGCAGTCTAGAGTGGCCTCTGCAGATGGGACAGTGCCCGTGTTCGAGCCGAGTGGCCCTCCACCCAATGGGACGGTGGCGCTGGCACCGCCACCTCCAAGGGCTTTAACGTTGGTATCATCTGGCAAGCTGCTGAAGTCCCTGAGATCGCCCATATTGCGGCCCCTTCGAGGAGGGCCGTCAAGTCCTGATCTCCTGACTTTCTTACTGGCATTCGAGGCACAGTATGAGTTGTTCTGGTTCATCACCCAGAGGTCTGCCGAGCCTGTGTCCAATAGAACACCGATTTTCTGCTTATCGGAACCAATTTCCAGCTCAACCTCGTAGAAAGATTGCGAATTTTGCAACTCCATAGTTACCGAGCCATCCTCAGCACGCTTTTCAAGGAGGAAGGCCTCACCCCCCTTGACGGAATCGGCATAGGAAGACCCACGCAACACGGTAGCGTCCATTTTGACATATTTGTTTGCATTGACACGTGCGAGTAGTAGAAAAAGAGCACAAAGCTTCATGATGCTATGGAATGTACAGACTTAACACAGCTAATATAACACGGGGAATGAGAGTGGAATCTGGAAAGTCTTTGATTTATAAATGATAATATTCAGGTTCCGGAGGATGATATTTCTATAGATGCTCTAGGTTGCCGTCAAATGCTGGAATTTATATTCTGCCTTCGCCCCTTTTTATCCCCCTTGCTACAAATAGAATCTAAAACATACGTTAGCAAAAATAAATTACACAGGACTGGCACAGTATCGCTGCGCCACATATTTCTCAGTAATCTTTCCGCGAATATATACCAGTCCTGGCGATGCCAAGCCACAAACTACACGATCAGTCAACGAGTGACCTTAATGTTTCGTCATCGAACATGTTGCCACTCTCTTTCAGAAGCTGCGCCAACATCTTCAGGGAACTGTCTTTAAAATCCGCTTTTTGGCGCAGCACGTCTAAATCCTCCGAGTACGTAAGCAGCATCTTCTTGAGGTACTCGTTCTGCAGCTGGTCACGAGCCTGTCCGATCTGACTCTTTGCACCCGACAAGTCCAGCTTCATATTGCTTGTGAGCCCATTTTCAAGCTCTGAAAGCTTATTCTCGTTCAAATGCTGTATCTCTAGTTGTGTCTCATCAGCCACTCGTTGGATTTGCAGCTCATCGATCGTGTACGCGTCCGTCACTGGATCCTCATCAGCTTGAACAGTCGGCTCATCGCTTTCTATCTCCGACTCTGAGCTGGAGAAGTCCTCGGTCCGCCGCTTCTTACGTGCCCGTCTGCTAGGCATAGTGTAAAAATATTTTTTTCTCACATATTCACAAATCTAGCTTGCACAGCCTGTGTGATGGTGCTAGTTCTTGGGCAATATGGACACTTAAAATTGGCAACGCTGTTTCGACTCAGCTTAAGTAGACTGTCTTTGGAGACAATATGGTGACATGGGAGCACCATTGGTGGATTTTCGGGAGTCGTCTCCTCCTTCGAGACAGGACATATGAAAATAGAGTGAAATTGCAAGAAGTCTGGTAGGTTGATCTCGAACGGTAGTTCGTTTGCGGTAGTCCAGTTAAGATTACCGGAAGACTTGAAGATCTTGTGATACTTGATGAAGCTCGGCAGAGCGATGTAGCTTGTGAGGAGCGTATTGAATAGCGGCGAGTTCGACGAAAGTCCCAGAAGCGAACAATAGTCTTGACAAATTTGATTGTAGAATGTCTCGTTCGATAAGCTAAGGTCCGTCAAATAGTTCTCAAATTCGAACCCGCTGGTCGAAGACGAATACATGATGGAGAACAGTAACTTGGAGATTGTATCCAGATGCGTGGCTCCAAAGTTCGGGAAGTTGTCTCGTGCATATTTGTAGGCTTTGAACGGCTCATTGGTCTTGCTGTTACTGTAAAGCTTAATGAATTGCAGTTTGTGGAGATTAAATTCGAGATCAGAACCAATTGCTTTCAGTTGCGCAGAGTGTTGACTTGCCCACGTTATAGCTGGTTGCAAATCGTCATTCTCTCTGAAACTCACCATGATATCGTTGAGTTCCTTGAAGCGGTTGATAAGGTCTTCTGGAATAGAAATACCGCGCTCTTTCTCCATTCTTTCCGAAATCTCGAAATGTCCATTCCGTAGCAGGTCCATTATGATAGCTCGATCCAACAGCTTGGCCGTCCGCGGATCGTCCTTCATGTCGATCTTTTGATATGTGTACACATCAGAAAGCTTGAACGTGAACAGCTTATCTATCTTGGAGCTATAACTCTTGATGGATTTATTAATAGATTTCTCATTTTTCAAGGACCTGTCGCTCCAAGACTTGAACTGGGAGCTGATATCAGTTGAAGGCTCGGCTTCACTTTCTAGCTCCTGCTTTAGGCTCCGCAAATTGTTTAGGAAGGCGTTCGAATCAGCCAAGATGTTATCCAATGCCTTGTTTCCGGCTAGTTTGTCAACCTCTTCGGACAATGCTCTGAAAGAGGAGGACATCGTGAAGAAGCGACTTAAATGCCAATGGGTGCCAAATTTCTGGAATCGACGGTCAGTAAATCAATCGGCTGGGTAATAATATTACACAAAAAATATTTCTCCTTTTCGTGCCTTGTCTAGATAAGCCTTTTCCTCATGTCTAAATTTATATCGGTTCCAGTGAAATCTACCAAGGAGGTTGATTGGATAGAGCCTCTCAAGGCGTATATTGGCCGTATATACGGCTCATATTCTGACTTTGAGCAGGAAATCGCAACCTTCAACAAACTTAGAATAGACATTGTCCATTGCGACGAAGACCCAATAGGAAGGGATTTGTACTACAGATACTACGGACAGTTGGAGCTGCTTGAATTGCGTGTTGCGGTTGACTCTTTGGGCATTGAATTCTGTTGGTACGACGCATTTTTGACGTCTGTTTCACATAAGCAGCACTCATTGGCATTTGAAAAGGCCAGCGTTCTATTCAATTTAGGAGCCATCATGTCGCATCTCGGTGCGGAAAGTGATGATTTGAAGATTAGTTATGAGTGGTTTCAGAAGGCTAGCGGAGTTTTCCAGTTTGTTCAGGAAAGCTTCTTGCACGCACCGTCCGACGATTTGAGCGTGCAAAGCGTTCAAGCCCTTTCTAAACTCATGCTCGCTCAGGCCCAGGAGGCTTTTCTTGTCAGGTATCTGGATATCACCTCTGAACCAAAACAGTCGCTTTTGTCGCGGCTAGCTAAGTCCGCAGCCAAATTGTATGGTTCTTCTTCCGAGCAAATTCAAAGTGTCAAGACCATGCACTACAACTGGAGTCAGTACACCAAGCTGAAGGAAATATACTACTTGTCGTATGCCAACTATCAGCACGCATTATCATTGAAGAACACAAACAAAATTGGTCAGGCAATTGCTTATATGAGGGTTGCGGATGAAACGATCAAGAAACATAATCAACACAGCTCTTTGTTCGATCCAAGCTTGAAAGACAAGCTGAAGGCTCATGCATCTATGGTGAAAACGGAAATTGAGTCTATGGAAAAGGACAATGATTTCATTTACCACGATATCATTCCAAATGCTGCTACTCTCTCCGAAATCAAGCCAATGGAAAGTGCCAAACCTATTCCACTTAGCGACCAAAACATTGCTGGAGTCGTTGGAAATGATCTTTTCGATCGAATCGTGCCTTTGAAAGTGCATGAGCAGTCAAGTCTGTACTCCGAGGAGGTGGCCAAATTGCTCAGATCGGAAAGCGAAAGGTGCGAGCTAGCAGATTTAGAGTTCAATTCGACTTTGGAGTTTTTGCAGCTACCGAAATCGCTAGTTGAATTACGCACACTGGTTGATGAGGCCGTTCAAGAAGCAGACGACCATTTTGATAGTGACACTATAGATGGTCGGGTGCTGGAGGCTGCGTCAGCGGTGTGTAATAAGCCTGTCGATCAATCTAAATCTTTCAAGTTGCGCGATCAAGTTCAAGCCAATCTGCAAGCCTGCGATAGGCTGATTATGGAGGAAAGCCAGAAATACGACGCACGTAAGTCCAAGTACGGCAGTGCCTGGGTACAGGAACAATTCCCGGCGCAGCTAATGAACTTTAAACAGGACCTAGCCCGTGGAAGGAAATCGTTGATGGATGCCCAGGAGACTGACAAAAAGATCAATGATATCTACAATTCAATTAAAGATGATCTTCAGATATTGTGTCAGGGACCTTCAAGCCCTTCTCTGATTTCTGCATATAAGAAGAATACTCTTAAGGAAGTGTCTTTGTTGGATATGGATGACCAGCCTTCCGATGTCGCTGGATTGCGCGCCAAGCTAGCCAAAATTGACTCGAAGTTGCAAGAACTCAGATATCTTCAGAAGGAGCGTTCCAATACGTATGAGGATCTTAAAAAGAAGGCGCATAACGACGATATTTCCAAAACCCTAGTTCTTAATCGCAACACGGAGAACATCGAGACAGTGTTTGAACAGGAATTGAGTAAGTTCAAGCCATACCAGGAAAGAATTGCTCTGACAACTGAAAAGCAGGTTCCGTTGATCAATGACCTGAAACAATATATGAATGAGGCCCTGGATGATCCAACGATGAAGATCAAGTTAAGAAAGCGCGAGAAGCAAAACAGCACCACCAAAGCGGTCAATTCTCGTCTCATTAACTCTTTTCAGCAATGGAAGACATTCAGTGGTGGCGTTGCTGAAGGCCAGCAGTTTTATGAGCGATTGCTCACATTCACATCGAATCTGCGGTTCTCATTGGAAAAGTTTGTTAGCGAGCGGAGCAACGAAGCCGACAAGCTTGTGCATCAGATTGAGGTCAACGGGCCTCAGCGAGACCAGGACCTTCTCAGACAACAATTTGAGCGGTTCAACCTGCAAACCCAAGCTTCTCAACCTCCTCCTCCGCAATATTCACGTTATGGCAGCTTCACAGGCTCAAACCCGTCTCCATCAGGATCGTTTTCAAATTCCGCGGGCGCACCGCCATTGCCTTCGAAGCCATCCACAGGAACGGATTTTTATAGCACTCCATCGGCCTATGATCCGTCACTATACTCGCAATTCAATAGGCGATTGTGATTAGACGTCCAAAAAGTCTGCGGCCACGAGCAACTCGAGCGCCATCTCGGTGGGGATATCGAATTCAGGCACATCGACGGACTCTTTGTACTTGAGGTTGTAATATAGGTACTCTATCACTTTTTCAAGTAGCACCGCGTCGAGCTCGTGAAGTTTGATGGTATTCGTCGAAGATTCCTGGAACGAAGTGTTCAGCATTCCTTTAAGCGTCCCACTCACCAAAGCAGCATCTCTAGTGATCTGAAACTGGAATCCGTCGTTGGAGATTAGCGTAACATAAGGAGAAACTTCTTCTGTCATAACACAAATTCAGAAACAAAATAATATTTGAAATATTTCGTATCTCTCTATCTATGTCTTCTTCGCCTAGTTTGGGTTGGGAGCGTCTCCAGTCCATTTTTTATCGAAGCAGACATTGCTTTGCACTTCAATGGGAAGACATAGCAATAAAGGATTATCATGTGGCCATTGGGCCATATGCTGCTGCCATTGCACTATATCCTCGGTCTGGAGGCAACTCGATTGACCTCTATTCAGGCTCAGGATCGCCATTGATGTCAATTCCATGGCAAACGGGTGTGGGAGAAATTGTAGACTTTGGATGGACGGGCAATTGTTTGTTGGTTGTGGTTTCTCGTCAGGGAAAATACCGTGTCTACACCAACTACGACGGAGACTTTGAAGAATACGATATTGGTGCAGAGATTATAGACGTGAAATTTTGGCCAGACGGACTGGTGGCCCGGACACCATCTGGATTCATAAGTGTGGAATATCATAATCAGCAACCTACAAGTCATCCGAAGATTGACGAGCCAGTGAGTGGCTGGACCATAATACCACCTCTATATCATACACCGTTGAAGATTGTCGTTTCAACGCAAAACTCTATCTTGCTGGTTGACAAGGATGTACAGGACACTCATTTCAATGAGCATGGACCTTGCAGTCTCCTCTGTGTGCCTCCAAATGGTGACTTCGTTGCCATCTATGGCGATCAGCATATTTTAATACTGACAAGTGACTTCAAAACCACGCTGAACGACTTTAAATGCGAGAATTCAATGCCGTTACAGATGGAATGGTGTGCAAATGATGCCGTTATTATGAGCTATGAGGACGAAATGCTATTGATAGGTCCTGGTGAAGAATCAATAACATTTTATGTGGACTCACCTACAATTATCAAACCCGAGGTGGATGGACTGTTGTATTTAGACAGTGAGAAACTGGAATTTATTTCTCGAGTCAGTAATTATACTGTTGAGACGTTTCGGATTGGATCTACAATGCCGAGTGCGATTTTGCTAGATGCCATTGACCAAATTGACCATCATTCCCCCAAAGCCAACGAAAATCTGGAAATTATCAGCAACAGCCTTGCCGATGCCGTGGACCACTGCATTCGCGCAGCTGCTGAGGAATTTGACCCTTACTGGCAGAAAAGGCTGCTCCGTGCCGCCTCCTTTGGCAAAACGACTCTCGAGCTTTACAATGCCGATGAGTTTGTGGAAACATGTAATAACTTGCGAATACTCAATATCATCCGACAACCGGAGATCGGTATTTTCTTGACCTACATGCAGTTCATTGAGCTCGGTCTCGACAAACTCATAGATCTGTTACTTCTTCGCAGAATGCATTATCTGTGTCTGAAAATAGCAGATTTCATGAGTCTTCCGAAAGACAATATCTATATCAATTGGGCATGTGGGAAGATTGCCCATTCAGAACTGGATAATGACAAGCTGCTTGCTTTGATCTTGAACAGATTGCAGAATAAATACGTTTCCTTTGCTCAGATATCCCAGGTTGCTTATGTTGAGGGGCGTACAGAACTGGCTACCCATTTACTTGGTCTGGAAAACGATGTGAGGCTTGCTATCCCACTACTGCTGGAGATGGACCAGGATAGCACCGCGCTGAAGAAGATGGAAGAAAACATGGATGTTGACTCAACCTTGTACGTTCTGATTACCTTGCTCAACAAGTTCTCCATACCGGACTTTCTCAAGATGATTAATGGTAAAGAACATATTTCCAACTTGTTTGTGTCCCATCTAGCCAAACGTGATTTGCAAATGCTGGGCGATTACTACTACAAAGAGGATTCGATCACGGGCCTGAGCATATTAGAGTTAGAGAAGCTAAAGACACAGCTTGAAACCGAATCGCAGAGACAGACACTCAATAAAGCGTCGCGAATACTGGCACGCTCTAAGTACACAGAATTTGAATCCAAATGGCTGAAAGAAGAAGCTAAAGTGCTGGACTTGAAAAAGAGATTACAGGCGGAATTTGGTACCGACTCTCTGGCAGCACTGGATCTGCTAGAGGCAGTGATAAGAGTTGATTTGAAGCGCGCAGCGAAGGTCCAAAAAGACTTGAAAGTATCCGACAAACAATTTTACTTCAAGGTGTTGAAAACTTATGCCCAGATACCAGACAAACGACGAGAACTATTTGATTTTGCAACTCAGAAACGGTCTCCAATCGGGTACGAGCCATTCTACTTGGAGTCACTCAAAGTTGGCGATAAGAGGCATGCCGCACTGTATGTAAACCATTGCACGAGCATGCCATACAAGGCTAAGATCAAGTGCTACATAAATTGTGACGACTACAAGAGCGCCATAGAGGAGGCATTCAAGCGCAAGGACGTCGAAACTATTAGCCTGATCAAAGGTTTGACCGAGAATACAATTCATATTCACTTAGCAGACGATTATATCGAACGGCTGACAGGGAGACGGTAGCTCATTTAGTCTTGGCTTCGAATTGACCGTTTTTGACGTGACCGACTGTCGAGTTTTCCGACCCAGTCAACCAGCTTGGCACACTTTCCGGATCTATGACGCCAGTGACAGCTAGCTCATGGAGGCCTGCAAAAACATCGTTTCCAAGAACTCGCAACTTGATAGCTGGTGGTTCAGTTGTACCTGCTATAGGGTTCTCGATAACAAATTCACCATATTGAACCGGCACCAGCGACGAGTATTTCAGTTCAGCCGGCTGTTCAGTATTGAGTTTGCGTACTTTGAGGGGGGGTCTATTAGTCTCGAATAGTGTTTGCGACTGAATGGGAGCCGTAGAGCCTTTGAATTTTAGATTGGCCACAATGCTGCGTTTATCGGAGTCAACAACTAATTTGGTTGGATTCAGGCTCAGATGATCCGAAGCAGCGCCCAAAGGACTTATATCGACAGCTCCGTCTGCATACGCCGTCCAGCTTCCTAATGATTGACCAAAACGCGAGACTCCCTTCAAGATATGCATTGCTTCCAGCGTTCGCACCGCAGGTTGCGGACTCGGAAGCAGCTTTATTTGGCGAAGCGAGGAAGAGAGCGTCATTTCCACGGACTGAAGGATAATTTTCGATACCAGGTCTTCCTCGTTGGCGGCGGAGTGGATTAGATTTGGCGAACTCATTGGGATGGCTAGGTAATAAGGAGATCTGGAAAGGATATCTGGTTGATTTTTGTTCGCTATTGCTGGATTTGCTCTTCGGGACTTCTTGAAATGCACATATTCGTACATTTGAATGCGGATGAGGATGAGCGGGAAACTGGGATGTCTGGAAATATAGATATGTGTCAGATAGAGATTTGATAGATTGGTAATGAGACGATCCAGGAACGACTGTGAATCGAGCGAGAATATGAAGTCGTCAAGGATCTTAGACGAATCTTCGTCAGTGTCGTCTGCGACAATCTTTGCCGTGGACGAAACCCAGCTGTAGCCTATCGGTCGATCGACCATCACCTGGATATCTATCTGAGCCAGTTGGAGAGCGTTCAGCCCATTAGGATAGTAGTCCACAAGAAGGCGGTCGATCAACTTCCTTTTCGGAGCTTTGGAATCTCTGAGACTTTTCAGTGTCTCCATGCAGTACGACATCAACTCTTTTCTGGTCAGTCCTTGTTGTCGTTGCTCCTTCGTTGGCTTCGGCTGTGTCACGCCCATTTTCAACCATAGCTCCACAAGATTAAACAGGGAGTTTGTATTCAACTTGGAGAGCTCTTTGGCCACAACTCGTGGCGGCAATGGCGGTACGTAATAATTTGAGAGGATGCCAGTTTGCTTCATGATAAATAAACAACGCGAATTTGAATTTTATCAGTCCTGCACGAGTATAAAAAAATAAAAAAATATTTCAATAAAATTTTAAAGATCTTAAGCAAAATAGACTGTTGCTTTGTCCACGTCAAAATGAGTGATTCAAAGACAGAAACGGAAGAGGACACACATTTAGATAGAAGAACGCTTTTTGTGCAATCTATTCCAACAGAAGCTTCCAATGAGGAGCTGAGTGAGTTCTTTTCGCAGTTTGCACCGCTGCGACATGCAGTGATTGTTAATGACAGTGAGGGAAAAGGCAAAGGATTCGGGTTCGCCTCATTTGTGACAGATGAAGATGCTATTATTGCGTTGAAAGAAGCAAAGAAGCACAAATTCAAGAAAAAGCTACTGCGTGTGGAGGTCGCTAAGCGGAGACAGAGAAAGGATAAGAGTGGGAAAAGTGTGAAGAAAATTACCGAAGAAAAGTTCAAGCCGCAAGCAGACGCCATGAAGAAAAGTGCCAAGCTGATTGTTCGGAATCTGCCCTGGTCGGTGAAGGATCCCAATGAGCTTGTGAAAGTGTTTCTGAAATTTGGAAAAGTCAAAGAAGCACATATTCCACGAAAGAAGGGTGGCCGCATGACAGGATTTGGATTTGTCACGATGATGAAGCACGCTGCTGCTGAGAAGGCGGTGAATGAGCTGGGTAAATTGGAGTTCCATGGTCGTGAAGTAGCCGTGGATTTTGCGATTGACAAGAGCAAGTGGGAGGAGTTTCAAAAGGGAGAAGAGGAAGAAGAGGAAGACGAGAATGAGAAAGAAGAAGCGGAGGATAGTGCTGAGAGAGATGATATACACGAAGGAGACGAAGGTGTGAGCGATGATGAAGAGAACGATACTGATGATGGACAGGAGGTCGGGGAAGCCACTTCCGACAAATCAGAAGACGAAGATGAAGAAGAAGATGGAGATGAGGATGGAGATGAGGATGGAGATGGAGATGATGATGAGATCAATGAAGAGGAGGACGAAGAGCTTAAGGAGATTGCAGATCTCAACAATCCTCGGCCAAATCGTCAGGAGGACTTCTCCATCTTTGTCCGCAATGTCCCTTACGATGCTACTCAGGAGTCTCTTGAAGAGCACTTTTCCAAATTTGGCCCTATCAAATACGCACTCCCTGTCATGGACAGAGACACTCAGCTTTCGAAAGGATCGGCATTTGTTGCATTCAGGAATGCTGAAGATT
Source organism: Ogataea minuta (assembly GCA_003706195.2). Classification (NCBI taxonomy): domain Eukaryota; kingdom Fungi; phylum Ascomycota; class Pichiomycetes; order Pichiales; family Pichiaceae; genus Ogataea; species Ogataea minuta. The sequence continues at coordinate 1,371,163 of PPKR02000001.1, forward strand.
ATGAGGATTGTCTTCTGAACGCACCAGATGTCAATCCAAACTCCATGCTGATTTCTGACGATGTTTCGCCTCTCTATGTCTACGAAGGCCGTGTTTTACAGATAAGTGCTACTGTCGACCGTGGATCTGCTGCAAAGATGGCCGAACGTAACGCCAATGCTCGTAAAGAGCTGCTGGGCCGTGTTCCTACCGAGAGAGACAAGCGTAACCTGTTCTTATTGAATGAGGGACGCATCACTTCGGGATCGAGACTTGCTTCGCTAGTCAGCAAAGCAGACATGGATGTTCGTGAAAAATCCTACAATTTGCGTGTTCAGCAGTTGAACAAGAATCCGTCGCTGCATCTATCGCTGACTCGTCTGGCTGTGAGAAATCTTCCCAGGGCTATGAACGAAAAGGCCTTTAAAGCACTTGGACGACATGCTTTCGTCCAGTACGCAACTGAGGTGAAACAGGGTGCAAGGCAAGCGCTGAACAAGGAAGAGATTGCCAGGTCACAGAGACACAAGGAATTCATTCGGGAGAAACTTGGGTTGAAAGAAGAGAAGAAGAGTAAGAAGCAGGCCGGTGTGGTGAAACAGGCTAAGATCATCAACGAAGTTAAAGGGTCCGGAGCTCTTGGTCGGTCCAGAGGATACGGGTTTTTGGAGTTCCGTGATCATAAAACTGCACTGATGGCTCTTCGGTGGCTGAATGCTCACGAGGTGACAAGAGAAGAGATCATGGATGGAATGACAGATGAGCAGAAAAAGCTGGCAGAGAGTGAAGGGGCCCTGACTAAACGGCGTCTGATTGTGGAGTTTGCCATCGAGAACGCCAATGTTGTGAAACGTCGCCATGACCAGATTATTCTCAGCAAGGTTAAGGGTAGACAGAGAAAGGATGGTGAAAGGGGTGAGCACAAATACGACCGTAATGATGATCAGAGGGGCGGCCGGGAACGGGGAGGCAGTCGCGGTGGATTCCAGCGAGGTGGTAGAGGTGGTAGAGGGGGCCATGGAAGAGGTGGCATGAGAGGTGGCAGAGGGTTTGAGAAGAGAGACTTTGGAGATGGAAGTCGAGGATCAGCTAATGATCAGAGATATCCTTCCGGGCCTAGAGGCCAGAAGAGGCGGAGCGATAACTCCGAAGGTAGCGGAAAGAGCGGCCTTTCCAATGATACGAAGCGGTTGATCGGGATCAAGAGACGACGGAAGCAAGATAAAAAATAATTATAGACAAATCTGTATATTTCTAATGGTTTCTAGGAGGCCTTTTCATTAATGCCATAGTATTCTCGACCCATCTGTCTGCACCCGACTCCATAGCGATGATCTCGTACACTGACTTCGGTAAAAAGCTATTCGAACTGAAGCCTATCAATGCAGCATTTCTTGTGGACGGAATTCGTAACATCTCGCGGTCAACATGCCATCCAAACATGGTTGCAATGTGTTCAACATGGTCCACCAACGTGGCGTACCTAGAGTTCGAAGAATAAGATGTTACAGAGTTTGACTGTTGAAGACCCTTTGTAGCCGGATACCGAACCTTGTCACCATTGAGATTATGCGAGCAGCACGGGATTACCAGAAAAGGATAGCCTAGCAGAGGAATCCAACATGTGAGCTCGTCAGAGTGGTTGCCAATGATAAATGTGTTCTTCGGGAATTCTGCCGCATTCACTTGTGGAGAGTTCAGTAGCTCAGATGCAGTAAATTGCTCTACCAGCTGTTGCCGCTCGCCCAGCTTGAAATCAACAGGAAGATCCTTGATGACTGGAACCTTGAAAACCCTTCCATTGTCAGAAAAAAAATGCGTTCTCACTGCCGGATGGGGTCTAAGTAGCACGCTGGGAATTATTACCTGTTCTTTCAGCTTCGCCTGGACCTCAGCGGGATATGCCTGCCATGACTTGCGAGCGCGAGCATCAATTCCTATGCCTTTGTAGCCTTCCATAGAAAGAAGATAGACCAGAAGCCCGTTTCCACAGCCCAGATCTCTAAACTCGAACGAACTCGGGTCTGGATAGATTTTCGACCAGAACTCGATCAGAAAAGCCGCAATAGCGATGTCTTCAAAAACGTGTTTGCGAGGATCTGTGTTCTCGCGCCAATCGTCCACCAAAGCCTTAGCATATTTCTGTTTTAACATAATATATCTGTCCTGGAAAGCCACCTTGGACACCACCAGATCGTGGTTCACTCGTTTCTGGTAGCCGTTCAGGACTCCGTCAGAATGTCGTTTCGCAGTGCTCACAAGTCTATATGCTATTCTAATTGGTCTTTCTGTCGGCTTCATTTGCTGAAGAAGCTTAACAGGATCTTCCTCAGATCCAGTCTCAAACGGTAAGTAATGAATTGATAATTTTTGCTTGGAGAGCAGTAAACCAATCGACTTGACTGGGGGAAGATAGAATGGAGTGTCTGAGGAACTCGAGATGTGCGGCGTATACACGATCAAGACATCTTTATCGCTGGTTTCCATCATTAAACAGGTCTGATTTATGACATAATCCTTGGATGGATTTCGGGGAATGATCCTCCTCACCATTTCGATCCGAGGTTTATACTTTTCTGGGAGTGGCACAGACTTTATCTCGATATCGTCAAGATGGCGGACGAGGATCGGCTCTTCAGAATCCTCTGTGGTAAGAGAGATGTCCTCGGGGTTCTCTGCTATGTATTTCTCCAGAAATGGCTCTTCTGTGTCATCTGTATACGTATATGTGTACTGTTTGAGAATGTCTGCTCGAAGAATGACTGTGGAGTTGATGTTCGGGTTCTTGAGCAGGTTGGACATAGCCTGACTGAAATGAACTGGCTCGAACTCCACGTCGATCTCGAAGATCCCGCACCATTCTTTTCCCAGATCGGAGACCTTTTCGCAAATATTTGGAATCTCGCGTGGCGAAAGGGTAGCCTCCGTGTTTCTCCTTGGAGACGGGACTCTGACGGACATTAGTAGGTGCTTCCTGTCTAGTGAAAAATTTAGACGATCGTCGCGGGTCGATCGTCCGCGAATTTTTCTCATCAGGAAATAGGAGGTGGCATAAAACTGACACTCGATACTTTTAGATTCATGTCTGCTTCGGCCTCGCAATTCCTGCAACTCGAGAAACTAGGCGAAGGTACCTATGCCACTGTGTATAAGGGCCGGAACCGGGCTCTAGGAACCTTTGTGGCTCTGAAAGAAATAAATCTCGACAGCGAAGAGGGCACGCCATCGACAGCTATCAGAGAAATATCTATCATGAAGGAACTCAGACACGAGAATATCATTACTCTGTACGACGTCATACATACAGAGAACAAGCTGACACTTGTGTTTGAGTACCTTGACAAGGATTTGAAACGATACATGGACACCCAAGGTTACAATAAGAACGGAGCACTAGAGCCACATATTGTCAAATCGTTCATGTTCCAACTACTAAGAGGTATAATGTTCTGTCACGATAACAGAGTACTTCACCGAGATCTGAAACCGCAAAATCTGCTCATCAGCAGCAAAGGAGAATTGAAGTTAGGGGACTTCGGCCTCGCCAGAGCATATGGAATCCCTGTGAACACTTTCTCCAATGAAGTGGTCACTCTATGGTATCGTGCGCCAGACGTGTTGCTAGGTTCGCGCAGCTACTCCACGTCTATTGATATGTGGTCTGCAGGTTGCATTATGGCGGAGATGTTTACCGGGAAACCTCTGTTCCCGGGCTCTTCAAACGAGAATCAATTGCTCAGGATTTTCCAAATCATGGGCACCCCAACAGAAAGGACATGGCCTGGCGTGACCAGCTACCCGAATTACAGGTCGACATTCAATTTGTTCGTCGCGCAGGATCTGCACGCCCTGATACCAAACATGGATGATCTCGCTTTTAACCTATTGCAAGGATTGCTTCAAATGAGACCTGAACTTAGACTGAGCGCCCGTCAGGCTTTGCAGCACGCATGGTTCAACGATTACACTGGGAACTCTGCTACCGTAAGTCCTGCGTTTGACCAGCCACCCCAGCAATACAACTATTAATTGAATAATTTCATCATATTTGGTGTTGGCTTGAGCCCTAAATTTTCCAGGTGGTGAAAATGGTCGTAATCTCTAGTCTCCATGATGAAACTCCACAATTCTAGATCTGAGGCCAGTTTATTCAAGTCGTATTCGGGGATCACTGTTTCTAAAAGATTCAGCTCATTGAACTTCAGACAGTTGATTATGACACTAGGATCAGACATTTTCGACGCTGGATTGTTCTCGCTTTTCACAGGCCGGTTTAGTTGGATCAGTCGTTGATATATCCCAACGCCTATTATACTTTCGCCATCCCCGATACGCTTATAGGCATTAGTCAAATATATCATAAGATTAAGCATGTGATGTAGTGCATTGTTAAACTTCACTTCTAGCTCAACTAGTCGCCGAATAATAAGTAACTTGTCTGCGTACCTGCTATGAATGTAGTCGATCGCAGTGTCGTTATCTCCGTCGAGATAAGGAAATCTAATTGGTGACATTTTGAACGATGTCAGTATTCTAGTCTTGATTGCCTGTTGTCCTTCTGTTTTCATACGACCAATCTCAGTCTCTATGAGTGTGATTTTCTCACTCGATATTATTAAGTCCGCTGATAACGAATTGAATATTGTGAAATTGAGATACTCGCACTGAAAGCAACCCTCATCCAACAGACGGATCTGGTGATCTGAAATATAGAGAGGATGCGGCGTGATATCCATTTGATTTACTATATGTTCCAACTCTGTCCTTAAAGCATGTCTGTCGTGATCGTATTCCAGATCGTTGCTAACGCGACGCTTTATATGCGAAAGCGTTCGCGGCTTCGTCCTGATCTCTTTTAAAAAATTGCGAATCACAATTTCATATGCCAGATGCTTGTAGTTGTGCATGACAATGTCATGCAGCTTTCTACTCACGAGAGCAAGATTATGAAGATTTTCTGATTCTGTGAATACTTTTAGGAGTATCTCGACTGGAAGATCGTTAAACTGTTTGATCCGTGATCTGGTTGGCGCCCTTCTAGTCTGTAGACTGCTATTCGTAGATAAAACAATCTCCGTTGTATCTCCACGTCTGTATTTGAAGTTAAAGTCTTTGGATTGATCAGCATCAATAAATATCCTTTTGATGCCTCGATTGTGCCGTCGTGAAAACGACCCCACGTCTAATTTGAGTATTATTCCTGGGACCACGAATCCCATGATCAAAACAAAAGTTGAGAATAAAAATTATCAATTTACGTAATCGGCCCGAAACATCGCCTGCCCTTCTTAATGAAACTCTTACACCTATCGCAACAAACGTACATGAAACAGCCACAGGCCGGACAGAATCAGATCATCGAAATACAATCTCAAAAATGGATCGATATCTAGTCAATTATACAGACTTCAGAATATTATTATCTTATCTATTTATCTCGGGGCAGATCTAGCCCAAATCTAATCATTCTCCCGCTATCTTACAACTTGCAGTCCACCTGCCCGTAATCCAACGCCATTCCGCCCGTCCCAACTACCTTATCTAGTAGCTTCGGGTCCATATCCTTTATAATCACGTGTATATGTGGGATAGCCTTGACACTCTGCAAAGAGGTCCAGTTCTTGAACCATGCAATGTTGGCTCTAGGAATTCCTAGCCACTTGCAGAATGTCTCATTAATATAGCATTCTATCAGCTTCTTGTCTTCAGCAGTTATGTCGCCCCTTTCTGACTTTGGATCTGGTGGCAGTGGAAATTTAACCCAGATACATAAATGCTCTGTTCCTGGCTCTAAAAAGTAAGGGAAGCTATTCTTGGTAATGGTCATATCCTCAACATTAGCGAACGGACGCCGATCTTTCGGATGAACCAGCGACTCAAGCAGTTGCTCTGCAGGTGTATTTAATGGAACATCCTGTGGAACCCATTTGAGCTCTCTCGAGATTATATATGTCACCATGTCTGCACCCTTATCTTTGAATTCCTGCTTATGCTTGGCGTATCTGTCAAGGCAATCTTGGGAACGGGCTAGCTTCTGGATTTGGCCGCTCGTCACCAGGTTCCTGACAACATCAAACGGCATTGGAGAATCAGCAACGCTCATGACGAATCGGCAAGCTGAATTCAACTGATATTCTTCAGGTTTGGGATTTATTTAACCTGGCAGCTTCTGGAAGATTCGGGATTTTTTTTCGAGCGCAAGTAATAAAGGCAGCTTTAGATCCTGACTTTTTTCATCTTCATCATGGACCAAATCCTTCAACAGTACTTGAGAGACATCATAAACGAGCAAGACTACAGGCGTGAGCCTCGTAGAGCTCCGTACTATATTCAACCTCAGTACCCCTTCGGAGCAAGGTTTGCACGGGGTTATCCACAAGTGCCGGTTTATATGCCTTATGAAGATTACGAGCAACCTGAAGAGGCTGAAGAGGAGTCTACAGATGATGATGCAAATGTTCAGTACCGACTGGATGACCTCTTAGGCCCATACCTTGCAAGAAGGTTGGCAAGGCAACAGGTGCAACCACCTGTGAGGCAGGAGCAATTGGAGAAACCTGAACCAAAGGCTGTACCTGAACTCCCTCAGCCCTCATCTCAGCCTGGGGGGATCCCAATTGCAGAGCCAAAGCCTTCCCTTATTTCGAAACCGGCCACCATTCCAGCTGAAAAGGATGTCAAACCAAAACTAAGAAAGAAGAGCACCACCTCGCTCAACATGCATAGCAAGCACGCGGCCGAACCAAAGATCGATCCTCTTCAAATCTCTGCTCCACAGCTGAAGACTAATTTACCTTTCTCACCGGCAGTTAATGTGTATGATTTCCCTGAAAACTACATAATTGCTGTGGCGTTGCCTGGTGTTTCAAAAGAATTTGTGGACATCGATTACCATCCGTCATCGAGTGAGTTGGTCATTAAGGGTGATGTGAAGAACACATATTTGTCAGATGATGATACAGTGGACAACTCCAAGATTTTGCGTGTCTCTGAACAGCGATTTGGCTCTTTTGAAAGAGTGATCAAGCTGCCATCTTACCCAGATGTCAAGGAGGAGAATATCACTGCAAAGTTCCGTCTTGGAATGCTGGAAATCAAGGTGCCAAAGCTTAAAGAAAGCGAAAGTGTTAAAAAGCCAAGGAAGATTATGTTGGAAGAAATTCCAGATGAGGAGCTGCAAAGAGAGGAAAGTAACCATTAGATGTTAACGACTTGTAAGTTTAATGCATCAAGTTGATGAATCATAAAATTGATCCATTGTAATTATATATATCAGTTCTAAACAGCATATTTTTCGACAATTGAATCAAACAGCTGGTTCTTTTCTTTAAGGTCTGCAAGATAGTCGCACGAAGGGTCGGACTTCTTAAGATCGGCAAGCAAATCTGTGTAGTCGTTGCCTTGTAGAATCTCGAACGAGATCCGGTTGATCAAGAGATCTGTGTTCCATTGCTGCACGCTGTGTTGGTTGACTTCTGCAATCTTGTTTAGAATGTCTTGGGACTCTGGAAAATGTAGTAACTTCATGTTGGAAATGAATAGGCATAGTAAGTTCTTCACCGACATGGTAGACTCATTAGATGCGAACTCGTCGTAGAAATAATATGCGGATTTCAGCGACTCGTCATAGCTGCTTAGGTCATACCACGACTGTGACAACGTGAAAACAAGATTGTCCTGAGATATCTTGCTGAAATTAGACAAGATTTTTGCAGCTTCTTTGTTCTTGTTCAACGCCAAATGCACATAGACTAACAGCGACACATTCTCAAAGCCTTCGGACGAAGTGAGAAGAGAAATGGCAGAATCGAATTCTGCCAAAGACACGTAATAAAACCCTCCTAATAGATTAATCAACTCATTCTCGGGGTTCGCAGTGATGAGGCTTTCAAATTCTTCCGATTTGACCATTCCAGCCTTTACAAAAGCAGTATAAGCCTCCAGAGCTTTGAATTCTTGTGCGAATGGCTCGCCCGCAGCAATCTTTTTAATCTCCTTCTCCGCCAAATCGTATTTGCCAAGTGCTAGTAGCGATCGGATTTGAAGCTGGTGTGCTCTATACTTATTGTCATCATTGGAGAATATAAGTTCGTCCAGATTCGTCTTTGCCAGCTCACCATACCTGGCAGAAAAGAAGTCCTGTCTTAGCTGATACAGCTCCCCACTATCGCTAAAAGGATCCATGGTAAATCGATAATATAATGTTTTGTTGTCAGAAATATTCATTACCTGTCATCTGGTGTAAGGAGTACGATGTTATAAGAATTCGTAAACGTTCAACCCAAAGATATCATTAATAAGTATAAAACCCAATCAGTATACTACACACATAAACCTCGCACAACAAAAACCCAGAAAATAAGCTTAAGATCTCTCACCTCTGAGTCTTCTAGCAAGCTGGATATCTTTCTTCTGAATTGTGACTCTCTTAGCGTGGATAGCACACAAGTTAGTGTCCTCAAACAGGGAGACGAGGTAAGCCTCAACGGACTCCTGCAGAGCACCAATAGCAGAGGACTGGAATCTCAAGTCGGTCTTAAAGTCCTGAGCAATTTCTCTCACCAATCTCTGGAATGGCAATTTTCTGATGAGCAACTCAGTAGATTTTTGGAATCTTCTGATCTCTCTGAGGGCGACAGTACCTGGCTTATATCTGTGAGGCTTCTTAACACCGCCAGTAGCTGGGGCGGATTTTCTGGCAGCCTTGGAAGCGAGCTGCTTTCTTGGAGCCTTTCCACCAGTGGACTTTCTTGCTGTTTGTTTAGTTCTGGCCATTTTTAATTAAATGCGTATAAAAAACGATATCCTGAAGCAAGTGCGAGGGGGGTTGTATTTATAAGAAAAACATCGTTACGCCCGCGGACAAGTTTTTACACGGATATCTCAGACCAGACTTTACCCAGTTGTGTGAGTAAAATTTGGTCCTAATTTTTTTAAATTCGCGAACGAGCTGGCGTATAGTTTTTGGTGTAAAAATGATATAGCCACATTCCGGATGGCAATTTGGAGTGAAACACAGGTTTTATTTTTACACAACGGGTGAGGAAATTTGAGACCAGACTAATTGAATAATATGATTGGCTAGAAATTCGGACACTCTGTTTTTCCTCTTGCCCCCCTCTTACAATATAAATATACCATTATCCTACAGTGGCAATTACTATCAGCTAATATTAGAAAATGTCCGGTAGAGGAAAAGGAGGAAAAGGTTTAGGAAAGGGCGGTGCTAAGAGACACAGAAAGATCCTTAGAGATAATATCCAAGGTATCACCAAGCCTGCCATCAGAAGACTGGCAAGAAGAGGTGGTGTCAAGAGAATCTCCGCCTTAATTTATGAGGAAGTGAGAGCTGTGCTCAAATCGTTTTTGGAGAATGTGATCAGAGATGCTGTTACTTACACTGAACACGCTAAAAGAAAGACTGTTACTTCTTTGGATGTTGTTTACGCCTTGAAGAGACAAGGTAGAACTTTGTACGGTTTCGGAGGTTAATGCGGTTTTTATAAGGAATAGTTAATGAAATACTTGGTGCAAGGATTTCTGTAGCTTCAAGCTGTATGATTGTAGACTGATAGTGGCGCTTATTTCTGATTTAAATGCTACGGACCATCTGGGATATAGCACTCTGCTTGGAGCGGCCAAAGCGTTACTACTATTATTGCTTTTCTGCTTCACTCGCTCGCATTTCAAAATTTTCGGCCCTGGCCATTTTCTGCGGCCATCTCATGCAGCCGGGTGGCAAGCAGGAAAAGTTTTTTTTAATTATAAAAGGTAACGAGTCAGCGAAAAAAAAATTTGTGGGCAAAAAGGTTGATTTGTTTTTATCAAAGCAAACCTATACCTATTTTAAGTGATCATCTTTCCAGTTGGAGACCGCAAGCGAGATAGATTAACTACCAACTCTAATCTCTTTCTGTTTTGCCAGAGTCAACAACAAATAGATCACAAGAATAAGGATTTCTCATACAAAGGGCAATCAATAGAGAAAATTTGGTTGAGATATTAAGTTACTCTCAGTCTTTGTTTATTCTACACCCTTGGTATCCAGTTTATTTGGGCTTTCACTCGTCAAGACGACCTTTTAATTAAGTCATCGTCTGATTCCCTTTCATTATGTTTGCATCGGGAAAAAATTACCTCCAGCAATCTTTCGCAGGGGCTGTGCCTCAACAGCACCAGCGCCATGTGTCTTTCCAACCTCAGTCTCAACAGTACCTAGTGAACGCTTCAGCTCCTCCACAGCAATATCGTCACCAGCACTCCATGCCCTACTCAGCCGGTTATAACATGGCAGGATATTATGCCCCGCCATCCGATTTTTTCCAACCGCTGCAGCATTACCAAGCTCCACCTCCGGTTCACGATCAATCCGTTCCAGCCGGCGGGGTGTCTTCAGTTTTGGATTACGATGTTGATCAAATGGTCAAATTTGTGTGCTGGTTGTGCTATGGTCTGACCAAGAGGACCGATAGTCCATCCACTTCTTTCCATAACACTGTTAAATCTGTTCTATCTGCCACAAGACTGCCGAAGTCAACAATCGTTCTTGCCTTACTCTACCTGTCTGATAAGATGGAGGGTAAAGAAGAGCCTATACTAGTGGATTCCGAAGTTTTCGAGAGTCTTACTATTTCATTGGTTTTAGCCAACAAATTCAATGATGATAACACATTCAGGAATAAATCCTGGTCAGACGCAACTGGTCTTTCTGTCGAGACTATCAATAAGCTCGAGAGAGAATGGCTTGGTGAAATAAAGTGGAGACTTCATTATGAAGAAGGATTTACATGTATCGAAGAGTGCTGGAAGACTTGGTGTAACAAGTTCCAGTCTAAGCCTGTCCAGTCTCCCTACAGTGATCCTTTCCTTTCAACTTCCAGAATGGACACTATGACGCCCTACCAATCTGGCATTCCATACGAGTATAAGTCACCGCCTAGTTCTTTGTTTTCGTCGAACTCTCAGTTTTCACCAGCAAGCACTCCTTTGAACTCGTCTCCTTATTACAATGATTTTCAACAGCCTATGCAACAACAGGTTTTTGAGAATCCGTACCAATTACAATACAATAATTCATTGTTGAATGCGCCTATCCACGCGGGCAGCGATTTTTTTTCGCTACAACCGCAACTTGCTTCCAGACCGCCTTTTAAACAATCCGGTGTGCCGGTGGCAAGTGCTCAGCGTTACTATCCCTTGAGTTATCACCAACAGCAGATGATACCTCCTTTGATGAGCACCGGTGTGTGCTACGGTTCATCTGCTCCTATGACTGGATATTATCAGTCACAAAACCAAATTCAACAGCAGCAGCAGCAGCAACGAAAGCAGCCACAACAATTATACAATGCTACAAATTACTGTGCTGCTACAGCTTGCTGAACATCCCGATTAGTGGTCGGTCTTGCTTGAACCGAGAATTCATGCTCAGAAAAAAGTTTTTTTTGCTTTTTCCCCGTTCTTCGAAGTCTGATGACACGGTGAATATAGTGCTCTGATTAAGCCTCATTTAGATGAGTGTTCATTTTCTAAATAATTAATGAAAAAGAATGGTATACACGGTTTTCGGTGTAAAGATGTGGGCTTTGTCATATTGCTTGTGATACCCACTTTGAATTGTAAAGGGCGTATCTTTTTCTTCATTGTGCTAGTAATTGATTGTCAAACATCTTTTGATCAGCTCTGACCATCATGTCGTTGCAAATGATGCTTGTTTTCGGCCTATTGGTGTCAGAAATGACACTGATGACCATTTTGGTTACACCGCTTCCCCAAAAAGTTCAAGATGCTGTTGTTAATTCTGCCTACAAGCTGCTTCAGAATCCAAACACCAAAGTGGGATTAGGTTTTGGAGTGTCCGTGCTCGGGCTGATGTTTATGGATGCATTTAGAACGGCAATGCCGAGGACACCTGACGAGAAGAATCCAGGCATGCCAATGTCAAAGAGCAGTGGTTCGTCTCTACCGTCGATGTTGGGGGGTGTTAATTGGAGCGAGGTTCGTGTGCGGAAATTCTATGCCCAACGGAACATGTATTTAACAGGGGCGACGATCTTTCTAGGCGTTGCTATTTATTTCAACATTATTCTGTTGAAAAGTACAGTGAAAAACAAGAAGAGCCTGATTGAGCTCACAACCGGGGTGAAAGACAAGAAAGGGGTTTCGAGTGTTGAGTACGAGGAGCTGAAGCAAGAACTGAAGAAAAAAGAGCTTGATGTAGAAAACCTCAAAAAACAAATTAAGGGTTTGCATGATGCATACCAGAAGAAGGCAGACGAGCTGGAAGCAGAAGTACAAACTAAAAGTTTGAAAAAAGATGATTGAGAGGCTAGTACCACCGGACGTCCGGAAAGAAGGCTCTTGGTCAGAAAGAAATATATGGTTTTTCTCCATGGATTTTAACGAGGTCAGAGAGATTCCCATTTCAGTAATTCATCATGTAGAGCCTCTATTCCGAAGTGTCAACCGGTACCCTTAGCGGTTGATATTCCAGAAAGACGGGTTAGGAAGACGTCATGAAGACGTTAGTATATTTTGTTTAAAATTTGAAAGAAAGAAAGAATTTGACTAGCAATATTTGGGCTTCATAACCTTAATTTTAAAGTATCGGATACAAGATGCAAGGGTATGCCAATAAGTATGATCTTCCGCGCCCATATGCGTTGAAACCAAAACGACATGGTGTCGACAAACTACCAAGCAACTACTTCACGACTCCGCAGCGCAGGCTGTTGGGATACATAGTATTCTTCATACTATTCTCTCTGGTGATATTGCAATGTCTACCAGAAAAGGAAATAGACCGCGAGTACGAGCTCGAAGCGGTTAGCACTCCTCGTATGGAAGTTATGAGCGATGAAGACGTGATCAAAAAAGGTAGTTCCAAGAGACCGCTAGATGACGATTATAGTGCAGATTACGAGGCGGTTCTAAATCAGCTGGAAAACATCCAATCAACCAATGATAGAGTCAAATCATCAAAGGACAAGAATATCAAAGACAGTAAGGAGATTAATGAACTGACCGAAGATGACTTCATCGATAGCAGTGTGGCAGTGTAAGTTGTTATTGTATAATTTCGAAGATATAATTATTTTTTTCCGTTAATTCGAGATTCCGCGGCCAAGAGCGTCGGTCCGCTCCTGCCAGATGGTCTTTCCCGTGCAAGAGCACACGTATTTGTCGTTTTCCCAAGCTCCAGCGCTTCGTGCAATTACACCACACAAGCTGTCCAAAAAGACATTTGTTGGGCTGCTGGAGATAACCAGAGAGCGACCAATCATGCCAGAGATGCTCAATGGCACCTTGACAAACTCCTGGCACTTGTACAGGTCGCCATCTCTCTCTGTAGCCTTAATTGGAGGCAGATCGTAAATAGACTTACCGGTGGTAAGTGCACCCTTCCAGATGTTTCCACTTTCGCGAATGCTTGGATAGTACGTGCCTTTAGCAACACCGCTAAGAGTAAGGTCCACCAGCATCTCGTCCGGTTTGACAGACACCATTCTTGCCAATCCCTTGACTGGCATCTGTCTGTCTGCTTCATCAAACGATTCCAGGATAGACACAGCAGCGGAGTTTGGCAATCCTGTGCCGCGAATAATGGCGTCCTTGCCAATAGCCTGGATTGATTCAATGATTTTGGAGGGCGGGACCGACCCTCTAACGGTGATCTTCTGGACATCGAGATCGATGTCAAGCTTAGTAATCCCGTGTAAAGGCTTCAATGCCTCAGAGACAGACTCTGCACATGACTCACAGTGCATAGGAACTGCGTAAACAGCCTGGAGTTAGAGTTCAATGTCAATACGTACCTCAAATTCGTCCTCCACAAGAGCAGGCATATTAGTAATTGATAGAAAAATGGGCCGAGCTGAACTCCGTTTTGACCCCTAGATGGTCTCGGGAGTGGAAAAATATATTTGGTGCAAGTGTGCAATATTGAGGTGGAGCCAGAACCGTTTCGACACTCAAAATTTGGCCATGTCTGCTTTCAAACGCCACATCCCGCTCGCGAAGTACTCCCTGGGTGCCTGCATGGTGTTCTTGTCGTGGGTACCGGTTATCTACGTGGCTACAGAACATGTTGCATACATCGGCAAAATCGAAGGCATGTCGATGAAACCGACCTTTAATCCTCCGGAATCGAGCTCTTCGAGAGACCATGTGTTTCTGTGGAAATGGGGCAGCTCCAATATCAACAACCTGGAAGTGGACGACGTTGTCTTTTTGCGATCACCAATAGACCCTGAGAAAATCTACACCAAGAGAATAAAAGCCAAGCAGGGCGAGCTGGTCGTCCCACGGTACCCCGACACACGCAGCAGAGTCATTATTCCGGTCAACCATGTATGGGTGGAGGGCGATAATGTGCATTCGATCGACTCCAATACATATGGACCTGTTAGTACGGGTTTAATCATAGGTAAGGCCAAATACCTGATCTGGCCTCTAAGTCGGTTTGGACCGATTCCTACTGGTGGAAGAGAGTGCCGAGAGGCGAAATTGAGGCCTGCAGGATTCGAGGAACTGCTTGGCACAGAGAATCAAAATTAACTACAATGGTTCCATGCAATGTCTATTTTTTAATTATAGGCGTGTCGATGTGCTTCTCAAACCTTTTGGTGAGATCTGTCAGATGCGGAAAATGGGGCGGCGTTGTGGTAAGCGCGCCGACGGTCTTAGATCGGAAATGCAACGTCTTACGATTTGGAAGGTTTGGAAGTTTGAACATTTTCTGAGGAGGACTGACTGGTTTTTTAAATTCTGGCTTCGAAACGGGCGAATGCTTCAGTATGGTGGTTTTCTTGAGGATTGGCGATTCGTCGCATAAGTCGTCCAAATCTATGCCGCCACCTAAGCCACCAAGCTCGCCGTCTCCTGTCAGCTCGCTCGAAACGCTGCGGGATTCAGACCAACTGAAAATGCTAGTGCTCTTCGTCGACTCTGCAAAGCTCAACATTGAAGTTGACGTATAGCTTTTCCGCAGACCGAATGTTTCTGAAAGTCCATGGAACGAGTTCTTACGATTCAAGCTCAACTTGGAGTCTCTCCGAAGTTTGTGGAGCCCGTCCTCACATTCGTCCTTGAACTGAGGGTCATGCATCTCTATGTAATTCAACGGGTAGCAATGAATCCCGTTAAACTTCTCATAGAATTTCTTGTATCCACCTTGCAATATTACAATGTCCGGATAGTATAAGTTTGGATAGTACTCTTTGTTAAGGTATCTGTCCCATGTTCGTAAAAGATTGGCCATCAGAGGACCACGATGCGATGAGAACTCACAATGGAATATAAGGAGTTTTTTCCTCTCAGCAGTGTGTTCCAACGGGGTCTTGGTGATAGTATTTTTGTCTAAAAGCGAATTCTCCAACTCCTGTTTGGATGAAATGTTCAACGCACAATCAATATGGCCGCCTTGGAACTCGTATTCGAATCGACAATCGATTACTACAAGCTCGTGGAAATACTTCGTGTACTTGTTTTCTTGCTTGGCTTCTTTAAAATTCACCAGTATTTCATGGAATTGGTCAACATCAATCTGGGGAAGAGTGCAATTGTCAACCATAAAGGTTTTCACAGGACTTTCAGCCAACACTGAATTTCCCGGCCCAAAGCCATCCATCGGTGCGTCCAGATGAAGCTTGTCTATCCGCTGCCCATCAATCTGCAATCCATCACTCTCAAAACTGAGCCCGTTGATGGTGGTTGTCAGCTGATTGGCGCCAGCTGAAAGAGGTTCCGCACGAGTTCCGAAATTCGTGGTGGAGAGTTTGAACAGCTTTGGCTGCTGGGGAGGGGGAGCTTCTGGCTGGATCATAGACGTTGCGCGCTGGAGCTTATTCTTGATATCCAAATTGAGCTCCATACGCGTTCTGCTGTGAGACCTATCCTTCTGCTGCAGAGGAGAACCAATTTCTATGTGACCGGAATCACGCGACTGTGCATCTTCCCGATCAGAGTCCTCATTATCGCTCGATGAGGATGACTCTGAAAGATTGAAGCTGTCATGCTGCGGGTTGATGAGCGAAAAGCTTTTTTTAAGTCTGTTGCTGTTGCTGCAGATAATCGACTGGGTTTCAGGCGAAAACTGTGTTGGATGTGTACTGATTGGTGTGGAGGTCTCAAGAAGAGATCTGGATCGGTTGTGGAAGATCGAGTTTTGAGAGCTCGAAATGAGAGACGAGGAGGAGCTTGAGCGATAATGGTAAAAGGAAGATGTGAGAGAGTCGGACTTGAAAGTCGACACTTTCTTGCTCTTCCTGAATATAAGCTTTTTCGCATTCTCCTTATTGTCCTCGCTCATCATACTGGGAAGCAGAATTTTCTTTGGGTTAGCAAAGTTGCCAGTATTGACATGGAAATTGGTGGAGAAGTCTGCTGTGAGCACCGAACAAGTGGGAGATTCAACTTTGGGGGACATTGCAAGTGGTCTTTTCAGCGAATTAGTACGCTGGTGGCTGACGGGCCGCAGAGGATTAGATTTTGCTGAGGCATTTAGAAGTGGTGAGTCCTGTAATTGTGTGCTTGCGCTAGTATCTGATTGGTCATAGGGTGGGGAATCTAACTCCATGTTCATCCTCGTAACAGTGGAATAAGATTTCAAATTATGATTATTGGAAGGAATAACGAACGATTATAGTCGATGGCATGTAAAAATGATATATCGTACGGAAATTAAAGGCGCCTCTAACTACAAACTTAATTGATTTTCCCGGTTTCCAATTCAAGATAATTGCATCAATAGAGCGACCTTGTTACGGGTGCTGTCATTGCATTCTAATTTGCTGCCCAATTACTAAACCTGAATCGTTTGAGGAATCAATGTCTGCGCCTGAATGTTTCATTTATTGTTTAGGCTGGTTCCGGTGCCAAGTTTATGCCGCTATCTTACTAAATGCGGTATGCTAATTCTCCAGAAAAAAATATTTACGTTTGCCTCTTTCGGTGATAAATAAACATCAACGCGTCCAGTGCCTCTATATGCATAGTTCGCCATGACTTTTCTCGGAAAACCCTAAAGCTGAAACGATCGGCACCAGGTACATTGCAGCGTATTCAGACGATTGCCGAGCCCCCTTACTTCCCACTACTAATTCCTCGTCCTTGAGTTATGCACTAAAACATTCTTTTTCTTCACTGCATTGTCTCGTATGTATCGTGCCGTATGGTAACTCCATAGCTATTTAACACCCCTCAGATTCTCAAGCACCTCTTCAAACTTGCCGTGGGTTGCATTGTTGGCTCGAACGAGTTTCTGTTCGGCACGTCCATACCATTCCTCCTGCTCATTACTTCCCACGGCATACAGGTTGCCCATTGTAATCTCTGCCTCTGCAAGATCCACCCAGCTTTGAGGGTTCTCGTCGTCCCATGCACTTTCTAGGTACTTCACAGCCGTGCCCACCAATACCTGGGCCTGATGTTGTGCTTCTTCGGCACTGAGCCCGCCTAGTTGCTCATCCTCAGCATCTGAATCGTACTCCAAAGTCGTGAAGATCGAAATCGGCTCCTCGGCTTCCATCAGATAAGATTGTCCAAGCTTTCTCACAATCTGGACTCTGGTAGCAGCATCCGGTTTCTCGCATTTGTCTAAGAGTTCGAGCGCTCTTTGCATTGCAGTTCTCCAAAACCCGTTGTACTCATCACTGCTCTTGATCAGATATAGTGGATGATCTAGTGCTAACTTGGTGTCAGGCAAAACCTCTTCCTCATCATCAGAACCTTCGGCATCACTGTCTATCTCCACGGTGTGGTCTCTGCCAAAATTGTCTACAATATCCAATAAATCGTCCAACGAGTTTAATATCTCCAACACTGTACTGTCATTGAACGTGGTATACTCCTGTTTGCTTTCTGCAGCCTTCACACCTAAATTGAACAGTCTGATGGCATCATCTAGCATCTCCGCAAGGTCTGGAAAATTGCTCTTTTTCGATACTGGATCCATCTGCGAAATAAACTCTAGGGCCATCCTGTCCAAGATAATCTGGCTCTTAGCCAAGAGTAGTACTTCATCGCCGGGAAATTTGTCCATACCGTTCTCCACTCGCTCCAAGGCATTCTCGAAGTACTCACCCACGCTGGTCTCGCTGTCCTCGGTGGTGTTAAATTGGGCCAGTCCAGCTATAGACTTCGCGTAAATAGCATAAAATTGTGGATTCAGTTCAATGTCCTCCGTGCCACCGTTCTGCTTGCAATTTCGCAAAATACGGTCGCATTCGTGAACAATACCATTTAGGATTAACTCGTTGTCTTTGTCCGATTTGAACCAGGTCTTCCATAAACCTTCAAGCTGAGCCAACGGCTCGTCGGCATTAACCTCTTCCTGTAGCTCGACAGTCAGCTCATTAGTTACTGCAGGCTCAGTAACAACTATCTCTTCCTCGACTTTGCTCTTCTTGGCTTTAGAGTTCTTACCGAACCCCAAAGGTCTTTTTGGTGTCATATTTAATTACTGAGAATAATTTTTTAATGTTGAAAAGTGAAAAATGGTGCGAAGATGTAGATTGCCGTCTGGAGCTAACCATTCTTCAGTATATCAGCGGTAGATTAACTGCTCATACCCAGACGTATTGAGCCTCTATTCTCCACGAATTATGGCCCGCTATCTCAAAAATATATGCCCCTCCTCAATCCCCGTATGTATTCTCCGCTGATAAACGGCACGTGATCCATGCAAATATATAAAAAAAATTCAATCCCCATATGAAAGTTAATGAAGTTTTTATGTTCATATGAGTGTGCTGGTGAGCACCATCTGATCGTAGATAACTCTGAGATCCTATCGCGCATTTTGATCAACCGCATCAAAAACACAATCGATTGTGGAGCAAAACCCATTGTAATCAGCGATAAATTGGCTGTGCAAGTTCTGGATAGCTCGCTGTTTGACCATAATCATGTGGAAATTGTGCACAAGAGAGTTGAGATCGGCGATTTGGAGAAATTTGGACGCTACGAAACTGACAATGTTATAGACAGGGTGTTTGTGACCATGAAAGGCGAAGATACTTTAAAAAGGCAGCTGTTTGATAGATGCAAAAAACTCAGGATCCCTATAAATATCATCAACTCATCTGAACTCTCGACGTTCACGATGTTGTCGACCTACAGGAAGGGCGATTTTCAGCTCGGTGTGAGCACGTCGCACCAAAGTTGCAAACTCGCGAACCGAATCAAGCGAGAGATTGTTCAGAAGCTGCCAGAGAATCTTGATCTGATCATCGAGAGTATTGGCAACTTGAAGCGTCAGATACAGTATGTGGATAGTGAGGACGATGATATTTTGGACGATGTCAAGGATCGGAAAAGATCGAGATGGTTATCTCAGATCATAGAGTATTATCCGCTTAACAAGCTGGCTGAGATTTCCGTCTCCCACTTGACGGATGCTTATGTGAACACTCCTGCCGGAACACAAACATTAGTTCCCCGTCGCGGACGTATATCCCTTATTGGATCCGGGCCTGGATCATTATCGATGCTGACAGTTGGAGCATTACATGAGATATACAATGCTGATCTTGTTCTAGCAGACAAACTAGTTCCTCAGCAAATCCTAGACATCATTCCGAAAAAAACAGAGGTGTTCATTGCACGCAAGTTTCCCGGAAATGCAGATAACGCTCAGCAGGAGCTACTCAACATCGGACTGGAAAATCTACAACATGGTAAGCAAATCGTGCGACTCAAGCAGGGCGATCCGTACATCTTTGGCCGCGGCGGTGAAGAGTACAGTTTCTTCGTTTCGCAGGGTTACAAGCCTGTCGTTGTACCAGGTCTGACTTCGGCTTTGGTGGCACCAGTCGTTGCAACAATACCGACTACTCATAGAGATATTTCTGATCAGCTTCTCATATGCACAGGGGTGGGCAAGAAGGGAAAGATCCCGGACCTGCCGGTCTTTCAGGCTAACCGAACCGTTGTATTCCTCATGTCGCTAGGTAAAATGGTTGATATTCTTCCCCTACTCTACGACCGAAAATGGCCTACAGATTTACCAATCTGCGTGGTTGAGAGAGCTTCGTGTCCTGACCAACGGGTGATTCGCACACGGCTTGGAGATCTGATCGACGTGCTCAAGGTGGTGGAGAGTCGGCCACCAGGCCTGCTCGTTACCGGCTACTCGTGCGAGGTTTTGTGCAAATTAGAAACAGACGAGAAATATCGCATCGAGGAAGGATATCACGAGGATCATACAGATTCCTCGGCTCTAAATGGAATCATCGGAGTCCTAAGCGAAAAAAAGCTGACCAACTAGGGCAATAATTGTGCAGAATACAGCTAACTTTTTTTGTCATATACGTATCCGGTTTTTGCCCGCCACCCTTTCCGATTGCCCAGCCACATTTTCCGCACCCTCCGAATAATCTGTTGTTCTAGACGTTTGCTAATAATCTTAACTCCCCTTTATATTTAGCTCCATTTACTTAATTGAACTGAATACTGTCGCTCTTCACAAATATGGATTCTTCTAAGATTGTTGCCATCATACTGGGTAGGTAAATTTTCCACAGTCAACCGCTAACTTCAGCCCTTTTACTTCCACCTGTTGCTGTCTTCTTAGAGAGAGGTGCCGGAATGGACCTCCTCATCAATATTGTCCTGTGTGTGTTCGCTTGGTTCCCAGGAATGCTACATGCTTTGTATGTCGTTATGACCTCTAGATAAGAGTTCTGTGTTGCCGATCTTATCCGAAGCGGGTCCAATCGCAGATAGGTAGATGTACCAATAATGTAGGATACTACAATACCACTAGTAGATTACCAGACGTAGACTCGTGTGTGACCATTGGTTCCGATAGAGAAATTTGCTAGACGTTACTTAATACTTTGCTATTGCTGTTGCTGTTGCAATTGTTGCTTAAATACATTTATAACTATTCACAGACATGTTATATTCCCCTCCTGTCGTGCTTTCCACTCCTCACTCCTCACTGGAATTGTGGAACCAGCATATCCATCACTGGTGATTGTATTAGTGACACACCAACCTGGGGTTAGTTTTCTTAGATTCAGCAAACTTACAATGAATAGACCTGCGTTAAGTAAGACCTTGAATGTAGGGGTCGATGTAAACGACTCTTTCTTCTCCTCTGGCTTCTGAAATCCCGACATGTTAGTTATTGCAATAAAATTTTGCAAAATACATTTGCTTGGAGACGAGAAGACACCCGTGCACCATGCAAGCAGCCGACAGCCAATTCTTATCGTGATGAGCACTGCCCGATTCGAGATGATGCGCCACCCTCCTGATTATATGTGGCGATGACTGTTTAAAAAAGAAAGGGTGGCAAAATAAGTTCAACTTATCGAATTCATTTGTTTCATTCAGAACAACTGAACGTCGTACCAACATGAAAGTGACTGTGAAACTGAATAACGAGCAATCATTCCAGGTGACTGTGCCTGTGAACTCTACTGTCGAAGACCTTAAAGTGGCTGCTGTAGTGGCATTGCCTCCAGATGCTACTGTGAACCGGGCAAGCGTGAAGGTGTGGTATTCTGGTAAGAAGATGGAGCTTTCCAAGCCCCTGGCGTCCTACGGAATTACCTCAGAGTCAAACTCCAGTGTTTACCTTACATGTATCGATGAGTCATCGTCGGCCATTTCTGATGAAGAGTCTGCAATCGTGGAACAGCCCAAGACTAAAGTGAGAAGAAAGAGTAGCAAGAAGTCCACTAAATGCAGTTTCGAGTCGTGTAACTCGGCTCCTCTTCGGATGGTGGGTGACTGCTCATTCTGCAATGGAAAATTCTGCTCCAAGCATAGATTATTAGAGAGCCATAACTGTAAGGGTCTGCAGACCTGCAAGGAGAAGAGCTACGAGAGAAACGCTTTAAAATTGCAAAGTGAACAGACTGTCGCATCCAAGGTCTGAGCGCAGACCAGTCCGCTAATTAGATGAGTAATGTATTTGATATCATGCATATTTATCCAGAGCAGCAAAGACTCCGTCTCTAACGTTGTCGAACACACCAAAGGTGGGTTTTGCCAGCTTCGGGTCCCGATCAAAGTCCCCGTCCTTATAAACCCCAGTCCTAACTAGGATCGTTTCCCAGTTGTAGTTGTTTCCACCCAAAATATCGCTTGCCGGGTTATCACCGACCATGAAAACTTTGTCAAACGGTGACGTGGCCGGAGCAACATTCAACTGCGGCAACAGGGGCGGTCTATCAAAATTTTCGCTCAAAAGAGCTTCTCTATAGTCTATAAGCACATGATGAGCATAGTCGTAGCACACTTTATAGGGTTTGCCTAAACTCATCGATTGTAATGACTTACCCTCATTAGTCTCTGCGTATAATGAGTGGATCATGGTCTTGAAAGCACCCTGACCGAATCGCGGCAGTTTGAACTCTGTGGCCCAATACAGGTCGTTATTGGAGAAGATGATCGGTAGTGCCGGCGTCGACGATGTGGCCGATCGACGCGTGCCCAAAAGACCACCGTCTGAGTTGAGCAGGTCCAGGATGATCTGGACATCGGAACCCATATCACGCGGGTCATTGAAGATGAAGATAGAGTCTATTGCCTCATTAAAGCCCTCAACGTCCACCTTACTGATAGCCGGATCCAGCCCCCATTCTTCAATCTCTTGCGCAGTGTACTTGTGGAAGGGCCAGATTTCTGGATTTGCCTTTATCAGATCGACAGGCCTTAGGACCTCGCGGAAGCCATATTCCTGGGCCACGACTCTAGAAGAGTCAGCGGGGCCTCCCACCACCAGAACTCGACGGTGCTTATTGACGAGCGTGCGCAGTGGAGTGTGAGATTGAACGATCTGACGAGCAAGAAGAGGAGTGTCCAGTCGCAGCTTCCGCGAAATGAATTCGCACCGAGCCGACTCTTGAACTCCGCCACCATTGGTCAGGACAATGAACGGCACTTTTCTGGCTTGCAACACATTTAGAGCCTCTGTAGCTTGCGGAATTGGGCTCGAGCCCTTTAGAAGCACACCATCAATGTCGAACACGAAGCCGAGTGTCGAATGGCAGCGGCGAAATGCTGCTTTGAACATTGTCAACTATTGTGCGTGAAGAACAATAATTAGATATATATTTTCCAAGCGTTGGTCGTGCTCGACCAGTATAAACAAAGTTACGTAATGCAATGCGAATTAGGTTTGCGGAATCCATCTCTCGTTGCACCATCCTTTGACGGTGAACTGAGTGGCATTCGAGACGTGGCCGTATGGACGGACACATTTTTTGTTGTTGCAGTCGAAGTCCTGGAGATTAAGCCAAGGAACAAATTTGCCTGACTCTCTGACTAGAGCGTTGCCTGTGTGGCAACAAGGTATGTATTTTCCGCGAACGTGCTCGACAGCGTCTTCACGAGGCGGAAGAATCACATTGCTCCAGAGTTTCTCGCGCGAGATAACTCCCAATTTCAGCTGACCGCGCAAATCAGGATCCAACTGATAGCCCGAATCGTCAAGGAACTCATCAAACGACTCCATACCGGACTCGTAGTATTGCTGGTAATAAAGGTCAATCTCATAATCTGATAGCTTTATATGACCGGCATTCTTGGATGCGTAGTCCAGAGCATAGACTCTGAGAAAGTTTGAATTTATCCGGTGCTCACGAGTGCGAGTCTTAAATTCCGGAATGGTGGCACAGAAAGTAGTTCTGGCTGCCCGCACTTCAACGTGGAATGTCTCCAATGGGATGGAAACCGGTTGCTGCTTGCGTTGCGGAAGTATATCGTCGGTCATTTTCTCATTAAACAGGAGCGCTCCTGCAGTGATGGGTATTAAATTAAAGTTTTTGATTGCCTGAATCAGTCTACCTGTTCTCGATTGTGCCTTAGGTGCCGAAGCAGGAGTGGAAACAGATTCATGATCCCAGACTAGCGGATGCCCAAGACATTCTTCATGTAAATAGGATGACTGGAGCGAGTAAAAGCTATTAGTATCGAACTCGGTGTCTGAGTCTGAGGTCCAATTACCAGAAGAGCACGAAAACTCGTCCCCAGAGCTGTGAGAAGTTGTTGACGACCCATCCGATTCGTTGCAGGACCCGGGAGACCGGACAAGTCTGAAACTGGTAGCATTTTTGGTAGAGAGTAGTGAATGTAAAGAAGGCGTGGAGCTCAGTATCGAGTGCCCATACAGTTTCTGCTGATTATTTATAGGTATTGAACAGCAAGAAACCATCATAGCTTGTCGGATTGAAATTTGCTGACCATCATCCGTTTTATATTCTGCGCGGCATCTGTACCAAAAAATCATGTCGCTGTAGCGGCACCGAAAAGGTAGGGAAAAGCGATCCGCAGCGATTCCCGAAAACGGTTTTTTTGCGAATCCAATAGGGAAATTGGATAACGGTTTTTATTCGGCCGGGCAAAAAAATACACCTATACACATTGAAGAGCTAGTTAAGTAGACGTTGTTGAGCTTCGCCGATCGCCGTAGACAGCCAATCTATCGACTGCTGCAACACCGTAGTACGATATGTTATAACACGGTCCTCGGTATCTGCGATCGCTTCGTAAACAGAGCATTCGCGTTCTAGGTCGCTTAATTGTGCGCACTTCGAAACAATGTCTTTGCATATCCCACCCTGATTGCGCACGTAGCCATTAGTAAACATCGAAAAACCCTTCTCTAGACGGTGCGATAGCTGAGAAACCTGTTTCAGGGCGCCAACCAGTTCGTCAACGTCTACTTCACTCAAATCATGTTCAACAGCGGCCTCATATTTGGTGTAGTCCATCTTCGCTAGCTCATGCTCTACAGCGTTCTCAACAATGCCCATGTCGTTTTCGGTTGAATTTCCTAATCCAGAAATATCCTCACTCACCAGCCGCACCAACTCAGCCATAACCAATTTCTCAATACCTGTGGCTGTGCCGACCTCTTCGAGGCGATCGGGAACGGGCAGCCTATATTCCAAGATCTTGGATCTAGCACTAAGATAGTGTTTCTTGTCTGCCTTAACATCTTCCATGACTTCAACCGGAATTTCAATAGCCTCGTCCTCGCTGCTGCTGGCTAAGACTTCAAAGTCATTCACCGGAGCCGGCAGATTGGCCAATTTGCTCTTTAACGACGTCTTCACCACAGGGTCGTCCTTTTCCTCCTCCTCCTCTGCATCCTCGGACCTTGTGAACAAAACTGAGCGCTCGTGTGTAGCCGTATGAAGATCTCTAGCGGCCTCCTTGATCGTCCGATCAATATCGACGACCTCTTGGTATTCGTCTGGCGCACTAAGCTCCATCTTCCTCTTTTTGAACTCCAAGTCGTCATCATACGTTTGTGCAGCGCCCTCAAACGTCACCTTAGACTCTTTCTGCTCTCTTCTGCGTTTTTTCTCGTGCTTCTCTAGCTCTTGATTGGGTGCCTGGTTGTGGTCTGCTTTTTCGTCAAACTCCGTCTGGTCTTTTAGATTCTCGAGCTGCTCTGTGCGCGTGTCAAACCGGCCCTCCTCCGGTTCTCTGGCCAACGCTATATCACTGTTGTAGTCCATCTGCGTAGCAAACTTCTTCTTCACACGTAATCTGGAGTTGATTCCCACTTGCTTGAGCTCCCGGCGCTTCTGCATGATTGCAGCACGCCTGCTCTCGGCCAGCATTCTCTCTCTGGCCTTCCTTTTGGCTTTTTTTCCCTGTGTGTTGGCCAGTCTTGCTCTGGCTTCGGTCAACATCTCTCGCTCATCGTCGTCCATCTCCTCAAAATCAGGCCGAGCAGGCTTAGACTCCGGATTCAAATTCAATGCATCAACACCAGTAACAGCCTGCTGCATGTTGCCTGTCAGTCTGAAATCTGAGTCGTCTAGATTATCGTCTAGAAGCTGCTGATACCGCTCTATACATTGATTGGCTGTCCTATTCATCAACAAGCTGATACTGTTCCATTGATTGGGCCGCAACCTCACCATGTTCAACAGCTTCTGGTCTTCGTCTTTAGTCCATTCAATTTTCTTAATTCGCGGATCGAGCCATTCCTGCCATCTCATCTTGCACTGTTTGGCCGTCTTTTTCTCCATCAACGAACTGACCCGAGACCACTGGTTCAGTCCATACTTGGAGATGGCGGCCTTCAAGATCTCATCCTCGACGTTTGTCCAAACACCTCCCTTCACGTAGATGGGAGCCATCGAATTTTAAGATAAAAAGATTATTTTGTTATTTTTCGTTAGCTTGCACTGTCACAGGCCTCGGGTCAATTAGAAAAAGGTTTCTTTGATTTTTTTTATTAAGCCAGTCAATCGTCTTGCATTATCGTGGATGACGCTCGTTCCCAGCTTCCGACCAAAACATCAGAAGCTCATTCTTCAATGTTACCCGTCGAAGAAACTGTCTTTGAATGATACCAAGCCGAACAACGCTGAACTCAGCTATCTGCTTTATTATGCGTCAACGAGACGGACCAAGCTTGAGAAAGTTAGTGCATTTCTTTTAAAGAAGACTCGATCCGATGTTTCGCACAATCGTGTGGGCCATATAAAGGTCACGCTGTTCATCCTGCAAGAATTAATCACGAAGTGCTCGGACGACCTCGGAATCCTGTCTACGTACATTATTGACATCCTTGCTCTGGTAGTGCAATCTAGAGAGTTTACAACTTGCCAACTGGGACTGACTATTTTCAGCCACTTTTGCGCCAAAATACAGCAGAATCTGAAACAGATTCTGTCCAGCAGTGCCGAATTGCTACGACAGTTCCTTAAACTTGCTTCAAACTACATTTCTCTCGGAGCCCAGAACAAAGATTACCAATGGTCAAGACTCTCAATTGAGGCTACAAATGTTGTCTCAAGGTACATAGACCCAAATATCAGCAACTTCGGTAATACCAGACTCATTGAGAAATCCATCTATCTTATTCTCGACAAGGCCGACAAGCAAGACAACTCATTATCTCTCATGAAGACCATCACAGGTCCGGACGACCAGGACGAAAACACCCCTATTGAGAAACTGGCTATTCAATCACTCAAATCGTTTTTCGATACGAACTCCAAGAAGCAGGTCGACCTGACAACGAAGGCTTTGGTCAAATATATCGTTGATCATACTGCAGAGGTGAGCTGGTTCAATCGTCTAATCGAGGCATGCGCAAAAAAAACCCACATCGAGTTAAGATATAGAATTGTCTCGATGCTGATTTTGGAACTCAACACTAGCAAGAGACCTGAGACAAGGGAAACCATTGCATATTTGATATCCAACCTGTTGTCATCTGAGGATGTTAATATGGTCGGCTTGCCAGTGAAGGAGATCTTAAGCGATATCCTGCGGTTTCAGAAAGAGTCTGTGATTGCTAAGCACGCTCCTTCGCTTAACAACGGATACATTGAGGTTGTGCGTAGCTTGGGCACGCACATCTACTATAACAACCAGATAAACGACATGATAGAGGAAGTTCTTAGATTGTATTATCAATCTATGAATTCTTCTGAGGTTCTCACAAAGGCATCTGATTTTGTCGAGCTGTCGGACGTCTTCATCTCCGATGTTGACGGCATTTTCCAGAGCACTCATCGCGACAGTTTGATTGAATTCAAACGGGCTCCTTATCCTATAAACGTCTTCAATTATCTATATTACACAATGGATTTCAAAGATGTGCCAGCTTTTGTTGGTTCGAGTGACAGATTACAGACCCAAGAAAAGTGGTTTGCTCTTCTGCTGCGGTTCTACTCTTCGGAGGCAGACGCAAAATTACTCTCGAAGCCGAATTACGAAAGTTGTATTACTAACAAGACAGACAACACTGTGCTCATGTTGCTCAACCTTATCGCAACGATTACGAATAACTCTACGTCCGCTCTTAATGTGCGGGTCTACAAGCTTTTAATACAGCTTGTGCACATGATGAAAGTGAACTTTGTCGTCAATTACATGAGCTATCTGTCGTCGTGGCTTTCAGATCCGTCCGACTATAAAGCTTCGCTTAGCTGGCTGCTTATGTATGAGATCACCAAAGTGTACAAACTCCCTGAATTGTCCGTACTCGCATCCAACAAGATATCGGAAATGGTGGAGGTCGACACCTGGTACCAGAGCTTTGCAACTCCGCCAAACATGGCAGCAACAGGAGAAACAGGTTCAAGCACGACTGCTCCTGACGTGCTTTCAAGAGAGATAATTGCCTACCTTTCGGTCGATGCGGAACTCAAATACTGGCTTCATACTGCAGGATACGACGAATCGAGTCCAGAAAGAACACCAGTGGTCATAAGAACACCACCAAAATTGCTTTTAGGCCATGCAACTACCGCTACGGACTCGATCCTCAACCATTCGTTGTCGTCAATCGGGCTGCCGTACGACGTCAGTCCTCGATCTGCGGCAGGCTCCATCAACAATGGCTCAATATTCAATTACTCAACAGCACGCTCCAACACATCATCTAAAGTCAGAACGAATTCAACACACCTGAGGGATTTAAATTCGATCATCTCGGGCATCTCAGCTGGAGATGGTTCCTACAAATACACCCTTCCTAAAAGCTCAGCCTCAAACTCCAACCATAAAAAAAGTGGCTTGGCATATTGTATCAGCGACCTTGATCTCAGCGATGACTCTGATGAGGAGCTCACAGATGCTCCTCTAAGTAAGCCAAACGGCAAGAGCCTGCTCACAGCATAGACAATTTTCTACAACAGGTCCTAGTGGTTCATAACGTACATTAATCCTATATTACTCGTCTTCATCGGTCTCAATTGCCTCATCGTCATCATTCAAAGCGTCAAATGCATTAAACTTCGACACCTGCGCAATGGCAATAGTGTCTCTCGTGTCTGCACTGGCTTTTCCAGAAGATATCTTGGAACTGCTAGTTTTCACCTTCATGGTATGCTGTTTCAATTCTGGTTTCTCGTCTGCGGCCGTCTTCTTAGCTTTCGGTGTGACAAAAGAAGTCCATCCTTCCTCATCTGTCTGCTTTAACTCCTTGGGCATCTTCTTCTTCTTGTAGCCTGTAAACGACTTTCTTCTGAAACCCTGTTCATCCACGTCCTTCAAAGCTTCTTTCACTTCATCAACAAGCTGCACAAAAGCCGAGAGATCCGTGCCTGCCGGAAGCACACTGTGTGACTGCAACCCGATCAATTCTTCTTCGGTATACTTTTGAACCATCTTGTTTTGTATGGACAAATAATGCAATATTTGCAAATTTTTAACGAGACGTTACCCGGTCATCAAGAAGCAGAGATCTAAAGTCAGGCTGTGCTCCAAATTTTTTTAGCACTTCGTATTGATTCACCATGGGTAAAAGTCTGACCAAAGTGAACAAACAGGTCAAGAACGGCAAGATGCTGCACCCAAAGGGCCGCAGAGCCAGGCTTATATCAAGAGCAGCACTGCGTGATGAAAAATTGACAAAAAGAAAACAAGTTCAGCAGGGCTTAAAGTCAGATGAGTTTCAGATCGTTGCCTATTTCCAGCAGGCTGCCTCAATGAACGAGGAAATGGCTTCAAAAAAGACCTTCCCAATTGAGGAGATCAAGAATCTAATCGAATCTTTCATTGCGCGCGACGACGACGAACTAGAACATCTCAGAGAGGAGCGAAGGCCTGGAAGACCAGCCTCAAAACGTCAGGATATCATTGAAATGCGAAGAAAACAAGAGAAACACATGTATGAGACAGGCTGGAGTGTTCCAGATCTGCGCGATTCTAAAACTGTGGAGCTTTTGCGTGCCTGGAACGGAGATCGTGGCAGTTTGACTGCTATCAAGTTCGAGACACTGAAACGAATTGATGAGTAGTATGAGTAGTATGAGTAGTGTAATATAAATATCATTCATGAATCGGATGATACCTTTGTATCTCTTTGGTATTTCTTAAACTCGTCGAGCAGTTCAAGCTCTTCCGAGTCAACAAAATAGCTGAGTCCAAGGACTGCCAGAAATCCTAGGCCGACAGCGACCAATCCATTTCTGGCCCACTTATAAAACTTTACCGAACGCTTTCTGAAGAAGACGAGCTTTTCGGAGTCCCCATCAAATAGCTGCCAACTGTGGCGGATCAAATTGTTGACGTTGTTTATATACGCTTGTGGAGAACGTAGCTGGGACATAAGGTTGGACACATTGCGTTTGCGGCTCACCACCGTTTCTGGATTGTACTTCTTAACGTACTCAAGAGTTCCATCTTCATGTAGTATCACAAACTCATAGCCTTTGGGAACCTCTTTAGGCGATGAGAGATTAGGAAAAAGATCGATCGCTACCCCTCTCTGGCCACGGAACAGGTTGCTAGGGAATAACGTGTTAGGAAGCAGGACAGGAGTGAAAAAATTGCCGTTTTCCAAAGTTCTAGGATCTATTGACAGTTGCTGCTTAGCCCATTCGTAATTCATTTTGCTCTTGAACATCTGCTCTTGAGAAATATCATTCTGGTGCTTCGCGTTTTGTAAAAACGACTCCAGCTCGGCTTGAGACCCAGAAGGAGTCTGATCCGGACCGGCCATCCACGGGCGATAGCTGGGCATAGGTGTGAAATTCGTCATCTTTGGCAGGTCATGATGAGGCGACTCCTGCTTGACTAGCTTATCGATGGAACCGAGAAGATCCTTAAAGGAGCCTCTTTGTGATTTCGAGACATGGCTTGGAGACACCTTGGTAGGCCTCCGAACTTCCGGCTCCGCATCATGAAGTAGCGTACCCAAAGTTTTAGTCTCTGCCGCAGGTTCTGGTTGTGCTCCAACTTCAGTATCCAGTTGCGACCTCAGGTAAGTATAGTACTCTTCATTGCGCTTCAAAGTAGTAGTAAAAAGCGATATACGCTCCCTGTTACCAACTTTGCGATTGTACTGAAACATCGTCTTGAAGTCCTCTATATCAGTGTCCTTATTATTGGCACAGAACTTCTTGAACAATTCGATCTCTTTCCGAAATGTCTTTCTAAAATAAGGATATCCCATGGGCTCAGAAATCGAACCACGCACTTTCCCAGTGCTATAATACCGCGTGGAACCAACACGTGCACCTGCAACTAGAAGCTGTTTGCATTGAAGAATCAAAGTGGACATCGGAGAATCTCTCTAGGATCTATTTAATTTAAAGTGAGTCAAGCACTGCCAAAATCCAATATAAATCCCAATAATTACATAATACATACACTCATTTCTTCCTACTGAAGAATCCTCTCTTCTTCTTCTTCTTCTCTTCCGCTTCCTTCTTCTCCGCCTTCGGAGGAACATATGCAGGAGTGTTTGGTGCCGGAGTGGGCTCTGGGACCGGAACCAGGTTGTTATCCATCTGCGAAGCTGGTAAGCTCGAGTCGGAGCCTGAGTTAGTATCGACCGCCATTGGTGGCCTGGCAAATGGGAAAAGGTTTTGTGGAGCAACAGCCGCGGATTGTGACTGAGGTTGAGGTTGCTGAGGCTGTTGACTTTGTGGAAGTCTTTGAGCCTGCTGAGGTTGAGATTGAAATTGGGACTTTGAAGCATTGTACTGTCCGTTGATCCCCAAACCGTTTGAGCTCTGGTTTCTTCTCACAACCGGGTTCAAAGTTCCCGAAGAGCTCTGTCTAGTTGCATATGGAGGTTGCATGCCATTTCCAGCATAAGAAGGTATCGACGAGTGTCTTGAAGGCCCCGGCATACCTTTAGTATCGTTTCCGAGAGCAAATCCGTTCAGATTAGTCGAGGATTTACGGTTCTTCCGCGACGTCGGTTTAAATTGTCTGCTTGATTGTCTAGGCAGGGCATTGTAAGGGTTTTCTTGTCCTTCGTAACCACCGTGTCCGCTGTTCATACCGGAAATCATAGACAAGTTGTCCTGCGTGTATGACATTGGCACAGACTGCCCTCTCATCTGTGAATGAGAATACTTCGGTTGGAATATTTGCTGCTGATTAGGTAGGCCTTGTGGAGGTAAATCATGGGGCAAGCCTTGTTGTGGGGCGTACGATGGCGAGGAAGAGCCATTGTAATATTCAGGACCAGATGCTCCCTGTGGCACGTACTGCCCAGTATATTGAGGCTGGACAGGTTGCTGGTAGTATGGGTATGAGTAATTTTGAGGCTGCTGGTACGGTTGCTGATACGGCTGCTGGTAGCCCTGCTGATATTGCTGTGGAGGCATTGCAGGCTGATTTGGTGGTAGCTGAGACGTTTCCCGCTGTTGAGAGTAAATAGTCGGAATAGGTTTCGGCTGATAAGTGCCAGTTGGAGCTTGGTTTGAAGGCAATTGATCAGAAATGACGTATGCATGGGCCATCTCCGACAGTTCCTCGAGATCGCTGTCAATGTTCTGGCTACCATTTGCTGGTAGAGACTGATGAGAATTGTTCTGGTACGGCTCATAAGACGACGGTGGCTTTGCCATCGGAGGAACATAATTTTGGTTCTCAAAATTGAATGGAGCCCTGTCTACCTGAGAAGCCTGTGATTGCTGGGATGCCGGCGGTGACGGGTGAACAGCAGCTATAGATGCTGGGGGCTGAACAGATGGCTGCGCCAATCTGATATTGGACTCTGCAATTTCTCTCTCCTTGAGAGCGTTTTTCACCGAAAGCTCATCGTGGCGGAGTTTGAGGCTCCTGATATTCTCTGCGTTCTTTCGCAGCCAGAAAAGGGATGTATTCGATTCTAACGTCGACATGTTGTTGGCACAGAACTGGCTCATCATGGCATACAAGAACTCCAGATATGGTGTCTTGACGTGGAAGTCATCGGCAACTAATATAGGTTGCAGCAAAAGCAGATCCAGATTGATATCGTTCTGATTGTAGAAGTCGTAGAACAGCTTTGGAGCTTCAGCATAATCATCACTGACTTCTGTTACTGGAAACAGCTGACTCATTCTCTGGAGCAACGAAGCCTCGTTGTCGTAACTTTTAAACAGCTTGCAGCCCATGGTTTTGATGACACTGATGACTTCATTGATGAGACCACTGATGAGTGGCTTGGCCAGGATCTGTTCCTGGAGCTGGTCCGGGAACGGTTTTTCAAATAAAATTGACAATGGCTCTATGGCTATTTTTGGCAACGCAAATTTCCACTGGTATGAAAGAAATTCTAATGGCGTGCTGAGTTTGTATACATCGATACCTGCACTTTCAAACAGATCTGAGAACTCGTTGATAATCTTAATGTCACTTTTCATGTATTCGTTTTCGGTCCCACTGCGGCCAATGTACAGCAAATCACTCTCCTTTTTGCTTTTGTAGACTTGGTAGTTATTATTTCCAACCAGTCGAATATCGTAGTCGGACATGATGGAAAGGACCGGCACATCGACTTCGAGTTGAAGTGAAAGCTTTGCGAAAGACTCGAGATTCACGAAATTTGTCGACTCGATGATTATGGAGGGAACATTGTTGACGGTAAGCTGAGCCTCGACGACTTTTGCAATCTTGCCGAGCACAGACGCCAGCTCTTGCAAAGAGGCTGCCGACACCAGGATATAGTGGATCGGGGCTTTCGAAACGTCTGTCACCGAAATGTATTGATCCAGTGATTGGTAAACAGATGAAAGTGAGTACCTGGAGTTGCCGAACTGGGGAGAAGTCCATTGGAAAGTGGCGGAATTGCAGGCTGGACCCACAACGGTGAGATCACATGTTTTAGAGCTGAACAGCCGCCAGTTATAGAAAGCCAGGTTGGGGTGAGCCCCAACCGACAACACATTGTAGCGGGACGTCATAACAAACGAAACGAGGAGAGACTATGGTGAGAATAAGGAGTCAATAAAGGGGGAGCTAGTGACGGGTCGGGACAAGCCTTATGCGATAGTCCTCGTGGTGCAAAAATAGTGCAGCTAAGCAATGTTTTTGTCTTTTGAAGAATTTTCTGGGAAGGAGAGATCTTGGTAGACAGACAGAATATGTGGGTAAGCAGGGTACGCGGAGCAGGCGACGATCGACGCAGAAGTTTTTTTTTTCCGTGCCGAACTTTTCAACGTCCACTCTGCCGTTGCTGCGCCATAGTGGCTCACTGACTGCAGAACCCGAGCAGAAACCGGTCTAGTGCTGTGGCCAACTTGCCTCACCCGCTTTTTGGTGTGCAGGCTAGATATGGACTGGTTGGGGCGTGGATGCAGAGCAATATGCGAAAGTGTATCTCCGGTGGTTGACTCCTGATCCCTTCGGTCATAAACTTTTGTACATTTTACAGGCTTTCTACGATTATGCTTGTACTACTAGTAGACACGAACGTTGAGTTGGTAGCGTCGGCTTGCTTGTAAGCTGGCCGAGCAGCATGAAAAGGGCTTTGTCTGTGGAGCTGCCGGCCAGAAGTTAGATCTGGCATTATTGTCCAATCGATAGGCTCTAGCAATTCGGTTTTAACGTCTGCTATCATTGTGCTATGCAGATTCGCTACTGTAGTTCGTCGACGGGCCCGGATTTGCGGAGTTCGGTCTCTCTAAGACCGTGTAACTGACGGATATTCATGCTGTGCAGGGATGTGCAGCTGGAGACTCGGGCGTTGGAGTTTGACAGCGTCGGCCAGTTGTGCGAGGATTTGTGGACTTCGCTGCGGTTCAGAGTACCACTAGACCCTCTGATGTAGGAAATGCTGTTGGGGCAGCTCGCTCTCTAGTCCTACTCGTTCTACTCTTCCCTATTAACAGTCGGGCCAATATTGGAGAAGTCATCGATATCTCGTGCCTCGTGCCTTCTGGACCCTCTCAAACTTCCGGTGATCTTCACAGGATATATGTGTATTTTCACCCACTGACTACCGTTACGGTGTTCCGGTTGATTAGCGGAGGCTCGATTTACGCTATCACAAGATTATTAATTGAGATATATTTGCGGAAATTAATAAAAGCCCGAAATTTGCCAGAAATATCAGTAAATTCAATGTCTTCCCATCATTATCATTTTGACGTTACTATGACCTGTTCTGGCTGCTCCAACGCAGTCAACCGGGTGTTGACAAAGCTGCCGGGAGTCAAGTCGGTGGATATCTCGCTGGAGAAGCAGACGGTTGATGTTCTGAGCGATCTCGATTACGACACCGTGCTGCAGGCAATCTCCAAAACTGGCAAGAAAGTCAATGGTGGCGAAATCATCAACTGATTACAGCCAGTCGTATGGGCACTCCGCAGCGTACTCGAAATCGTTGAAGACATACTGCAGAATTCCGCCAACAGAGTTGTCACTCACCCCGATAGTGAGCACTTCGCCGTAGCCGTCGTTAGTTGGAGTGAAATCGAGCCCTGTGACTTTGCCGAAGAAGTTGATGTTTTGGTATGGCAGGTCTACTTTGGTGGTTGAGGCGCGATCCAAGTCCACCAGGTAGACGTTGTCGATGGTCTCTGCAAAAGCGAGATAATTTGTATGGCTTGAGACGTTTAATTTTAGGTTGCGAACTGCACTTTGAAAAAACCCACACATGCTGAGAAGTGGATCCTCTAGTTTCCGACGATCGTAGACCCTGACGGTACTGTCCTGATTACCGGTGGCCAACAGGTTGTCCCTCCAGTCGCACGAGAAAGAGAAGTCCCGGTGGTGAGAAAAAGACTGCACCGGACGACCAAATCCTTGTCTTTTGTCGACGATGAGCGACACCGGCGAATCACCGACCAGTAGCAGCTCGTTGAAGTTGTCTGGTGACTGTGCTATGCAGTTTATAGGATGCTCATATAAGGTTTTACCTGCGAGCATGTTTTTTTCGCAATTGTACAGTCGCACAAACTTATCGTTCGATGCCAGCACAAACTCATCGCCTTCCGGCATGTGAACGTAATTAGTGATCCCATTGACATTGGAAGTGATCTTTATAGACTCAAGCTGGTCTGTGGTAGGATTGTAGAGAGTCAGAGCACCGTGAAAGCTGCCGGCGCACACGAATTTAGAGTTGGTATTAAGAGTGGAGACTTTGAAATCAGGGTCCAAAGCCAACGCGCGCCTGGTGAGCCCTGTAGACGGATCAAGAACCATGATTTGGAAGGAATCGGAACCATTGGCTGCAGAATAATAGACCTCGTTACGATTTCGCGTAGCCACCAAAGATCGGAGCTGGAAATGCACCAGTTTAGGTTTCGGGCTCGAGAAAAAACGGTGGAATTCAAACAGGGTAGTATTGACCTGGCGGAGATGGAAGTCGACATCGTGGCAGCTGGCATGCTCGATGGAGCCGGGAACGTGTGTATAACTTCGCAAATGTTTCATTCTCTGGTTGATCATTTTAAATCGCTGAAACTCATTCTCCCAAATCAGACCCTGAATGTCCATATATCTTTGGGAAGACGTGCAGTTTGAAGCAAACCCGGCTATCCTTTCCGGATCAATAGTATTGCATGAGCAAAGACAGACCGATTTGCGAACTTGGTAGTTGTAAAGAAGTGATTGGATGTCGTCTTTGGTTTGATAGTCCCTCTCGAACGAGCCAAAGGAGCCCAACGTTGAGTATATGAACTCGAAAAAGTCGTTATCGAGCTCATACACTTCGGATGGGACACCGATATACTCATTCGGCTGCAACACGCTGTAGAATGTCTCAGCCATGAACCGTTGCGAATCCGGTACCTGCGATTTGACCGAGAAAAAATACCGTAATTAGTTTCAAGTATTATCAATATTTTTTTGGCTAGTTTCGATGGAGGATTATTTCAAAATATTTCTCCAGGAGCCTACCCTTTCGCTTTTATGCGGAGGCATCGCGGGAGCATTGTCGAGGACAGCTGTGTCACCCATGGAGCGAGTCAAGGTTCTCCAGCAGGTCCAAGGAACTACTAACTCGTACTCGCATGGAACACTCCGGTCGATCGTCCAGATCTGGCATGAGGAGGGCTACAAGGGTCTCTTTCGAGGGAACGGTATCAACTGCATCCGTGTAGTCCCCTATTCTGCTGTTCAATATGCAGTTTATCATAACTTGAAACGTGCTCTGATGCACAAAGACGGGACGTTTTCCATGCTCAACCGACTAGTTGCCGGGTCAGTTGCCGGATTCATGTCAGTGCTCACCACATACCCCATGGATCTGGTGAAGACCAGACTGTCGGTGCAGACAGCCCGACTGAAGAATCTAAGCAAGGAGACCCGTGGGGAAGCTCTACCGGGCATGTGGCCTAGTCTGGTCAAGATCTATCGTGCCGAGGGTGGTTTGCGTGCTTTGTACAGGGGTCTAACCCCGACATCACTTGGAGTCGCTCCGTATGTGGCGCTGAATTTCACTTTCTACGAGAAGCTCAAGGAGTTGGTCCCGAAGGAGCACCAAGGAAACACAGCGGTTGCGTTGCTGATCGGTGCCCTCAGTGGTGGAATCGGGCAGACAATTATCTATCCAATGGACATTCTGCGACGGAGATTCCAAGTAGCATCGTTGGCTGGCGGCGAGATGGGGTTCCAGTATTCATCCACGCTAGATGCGTTGACCCAGATAATAGAAAAAGAAGGTTACAGAGGCTTGTATAAAGGATGGGGAGCAAATATGTGGAAGATTTGCCCCGCTATGGCTGTGCAGTGGGCCAGTTACGATCTAATTAGAGGTTTTTTAGAGTCGAAAAAGAAAAGTTAGAAAGCCTGGCCAAAATGCCAATAATTTACGATAACTGATAGCCGAATAAGCTTCAGACGCAAATCTACAGGCTTTCACACGAAACAATAGCGCTTGTATTCAGATAAGGCTATATTCTGTATGTCTGTCAAGGATGGCAAATCTCTTCGGAGCGGGCCAATCAGAAGGTGAGACACTCGGGTTGTGCGATGACACATAAGTATAGTTCAGATCCAGCTTTTGTTCTTATCGACAATGAAAATATATTGTCCCTGTAAGAGAAAGACGCAACAATCAAGAAACTGAGTGTGTAACTTAAAGAAAACAATTACACAGAAAATCTGCAGGCGGACTTTTCTTGAAGGTCGTGTGGTTACTGGTTCGCTTGCTAAAGGCGACGTCCAATTAAGAAGATTATCATATAAAAGCCTCAAAATCCTGGCGGGGTCTTCTTCACTGCTGAATCCAACTCACACATTGAAACAACCTACTTTGCCTTTTTGCAACTAGTGGAACTGTGCAATATCCGTTCTTCGCACGCTTCATTTCCGGTCTCCGAAAATGTTTGCTCCAAATACTTCGAACCAGAAGTCTGAATCTCATATCAAGCTTCTAAAGCGTGAGATTGAGAGAGAATTCACCGAGCAGTCCAGTACCTCTTTACAGATATGGAAGATGTTCAACAATAAGAATACCTTGTTGCCAAATAAAAAACGTATTCTTAATCTTTCATGGAGACTGAACAGCATCGAGAGTGTTAAAAGACGCAGGAACTGCACCAAGATTACCAAGCCCGCAACCTCAAAACACAGCCAGAAGAACTTTTTATCGCAACCGACGAATAATGCGGCTTTCGTCAAACAACCGGTCTCCGACGACTTATTTAATAATGATACTCCAGATAACCCGGAGTTCGATTATATCGAGCACATCCGAAGGATTTCCAAAGAAGAATATGGAATCAATCCGGATTTGCCTATGAATCAGGAGCCGTTCAGACCTTTGGCTTCATCAACCGAGGACGACCTTGCTTTCAGTATGACTAATCCGATCAGTATTGATTCGCAGGAGCGTATAGAGTCTAGTGACTACTTTTCTCCTGAGACCAGTCACTCACTCTCTTCCAACACAAATTCGATCTTTTCAACGGCAGCTACTCAACCGTACCAATATTTACAGTCACATTCACACCAATTTGGAATGTCTTACCAGCCTTCTGTGCACCCGCAGCACAGACCGAACGATGAGTTCAACGTGGACAGTTTCCTCAAATTTGATGAAATCGGCAACACCGAGATGATGGATCTGCCTAAGTTCGACCATCAGGACAAAGATTTACCTTTAAGGTCTGTCAAGGAAGAGAGACCAACTTCGGATTACAGCTTAACTAATTATATCAACACTTTGGAAGTTTCCTTAGATCGACGCGAGAGACCATCATACCAGCATTTACCGTCAACGCTAATGAACGGGCCTCCGAAATCTGCTCCTGCGCCTACGCCAATTTCGGCTCCGCCTGCAGCTAAGCATACTCAGCAACCTATTTGTGAGAACTGCTTCACGTCCACCACACCAATGTGGCGGAAAACCTCGGATAATAGGCTGCTTTGCAATGCCTGTGGACTGTTCTTCAAACTGCATGGAGTAATCCGTCCATTGAATAACAATCCCTGCAACTCGAAAGTGAACGAGCAGAAAGTCAAACGGCCTGTGGACCATGGCGATCGCAATTCCACGGTGCCTGTTGCACCCCAACCCATACAAATGGGCAGCTATAAGCCTGATACTACGCAAATGGGCGAAGCGTTTGCTGGCGATTGGGATTGGCTGAAACTTAATGTCTAGATGGAGAGGTTGACATTGAAGTTACCAACACCCGAGCGGGAGCGTTTGCCTACCGAGCTGGTGTTGGGCGACTTCCAGAACGAGAATAGAGAGAGCCAGAGTGAGCTCCAGGACCACACGCTGCTTATGAGTTCGCCACTATTGTCCTCGTTCGTGAGCTCCTGAATGACCATATGTGACAGTCTGTTTGAGAGTTTGACTCGAGAGGTCGGCTTCTTGGTCCATCTAGATTTGCGGATTTTGGTTCTATGGTTCGGCTTGCTGGTGTTATGCCTCAGATTGATAAATGCTGATGAGTCCGAAATGTAGCCAGTGGATAGCAAATTGATAATTGATCGCCAGATTCGCTTCGCGGTGCGGTACCTCGAATATCGAGGTGAGGGCATCGATCGCATCTGACGAGCTAGAGCAAATAGTATAAAACTTCTGCGCTTATTAGCTGCACAGCCCGTGATTCAACTTAAAAAAAGATTTTTCTATATTGACGTGTTATAGAGTAACGGTGGAAATGCGATTGTGGCTATTATTTGCCTTCATTTTTCTAGCAATCTGTGGTCTTTGCGAGCGAGATTACTACGAGGTAGGTACCAACAAGGTGACACTAGTCTAACATTACAGATTCTGGGAGTGTCTCGAGATGCCGACGAGAAAGATATTAAACAGGCATATCGAACGTTGAGCAAAAAGTTCCATCCAGACAAGAATCCTGGCGATGACTCTGCCCAGACCATGTTCATGGAGATCGGAGAGGCGTACGAAGTGCTGATGGACGCCGAGAAACGGGCTACGTACGATCGATATGGTTCCGAAGGGCTTCAGGGAGGCGGCCAACAGCAGCATCACGATCCATTCGACATGTTTGCAAACTTCTTTGGAGGTCAGCAGCAGCGGCGGGGAAAGCCACGTGGGGCAGATACCTCAACAGAGCTCGAATTCACACTGAAAGAGTTTTTCAACGGGCTCAATACCGACTTCACCTTACAACAGCAGGATATCTGCACGCAATGTGATGGAACAGGTTCTCAGGATGGAAAAACGCACACCTGTCCTCAATGTAATGGTAGGGGTCGTTTGCTAGTCAAAAGACAGCTTGGACCGGGTATGTTCCAGCAGTTTGAGTCTGCATGTCCGCAATGTAATGGATCAGGCAAGCAGATCAGCCACCATTGTAAGAAGTGCGGTGGACGAGGCGTAATGAACATGAACCGCAAATACAACTTTCATTTGCAGCCGGGAATGCCTCGCAATCATGTTGAGGTCTATGCAGGGGAATCTGACAAGTCGCCAGACTGGGTTGCTGGAGACTTGCGGGTCAAAATTAGCGAGAAAAAAAATGGCAACTTGGGGTATCGACGCGTCGGAAATAATCTGTATCGGTCGGAGGTTTTAACCTTGAAGGAAGCCATAAAAGGAGATTGGGAGCGCGCAATTCCGTTCCTGGACAACTACGACGGTAGCATAGTACTCAAAAGAGCTGCTGGCGAAATGGTAGTGGACGGGGAGATAGAGCGGGTGCGTGGGCGTGGCATGCCAGTGTACGGATCTGTGGACGAGTACGGTGATCTTTTTGTCGAATACGCGATTGTGTACCCCGGAAGTGGCAGGATAAAAGACGAACTTTAAACAGGATCGAATTTCGTTCCCGGAATTAGTATTAGTTCACGTTCAGTTGGTCTATCAAATTCCGTGTTATCAGCTGGATATAATTCCCAATTCGGAATTGTATTTTCTTATCATCATTCCGCTTCTGGCTGCTAATTCCGTTCTGCTATATAAATTAGGACACTTCAGCTGTCTATTTTGACATGTCTGCTGCTGTTGCTAAACCTGCTCCTCCTCCAGAAGAGCTTCCAGGTGCCAAATTGCTGCCTGGCGAGTACACTCTGCCGGCCTCATGGTGGACTTCTCAAAAAGTGTTCGACTATGAAAAGAAGGCTATCTTCGCCAAGTCATGGCTGTTTGTTACCCATCAGCAGCGATTCAAAAAGGCTGGCGATTATTTCTCCTACAGCTTTATGGGCTGGAATTTCTTCCTGATCAAAACCAAAGTTGGTCAGATCAAGGCTTTCCATAACGTCTGCAGACACAGAGCTTATCCAGTGGTGAGAAAAGAACACGGCTCGTCTATTATCCTTGGTTGCAAGTATCACGGCTGGTCTTACAATACTGACGGTCTGTTGACTAAGGCGCCTCAATTCGATGAGGTGGAAGGTTTCGACCCAAAAGCCAACTCGCTTTTTGAGATCCACACACATACCACTAAGGAAGGATTAGTGTTCATCAACTTTGACAACACCGGCAGCCTTGTTCCGTTTGAAGAGTTCTTTGCCGGTCTTGACCAGGATATGGCTGAGTTTGATTTCGACGACTACGAATACCACATGTCGTACGAGCTCGACGGCGAGTTCAATTGGAAGACGCTCATGGATGGGTACCAGGAATGTTACCACTGCCCGACTGCTCACCCTGGTCTGGCCGCAGCTTTCAAGATGGAGACTTACAAGGTCGTTCCAAAAGGAAACTACTGCAGACATTACGCCAAGATTGTGGACGAACAGATCGAGGAGACCGAGGAGGCTGATCCAGATACTGAATTGTCCTGGTTTGGCTTTGGTAAGAAGAAGGAAGCCAAGAAGGAGGCTAAGAAGAAGGAAAACCCAGGTGGAACCTTCAATGGTCTATGGTGCTACTTATTCCCTACCAATGGCATTAATTGTTACTCTCCAGCATTCTACTCGATAAGGGTGTTACCAATCACTCCAACTAGAACCATCTTGCAATACGACATTTACACCAAGAAAGGCCTCGAAGAGGAGAAAAAGAAGGAGTTTGTTGATTTCTTGCAGCAGGTCGAGCTTGAGGACTACAACTTGTGTGTTCTCACCCAGAAAAATCTTAATCAAGGCATCTACTCAACTGGTTATCTTCACCCACTCAAGGAGCGCGGAGTGGTTCACTACCAGGGAATTGTCAAGAAAATGGTCAAGGAACACTTCGAGCTCGAGCAGAAGGCTGGAAAGGAAATTAACCCGGCTAGAATCGGTGGAAAGGAGGACTCCGACGAGGCAAAGGAGTTGGAAGCTTTGTGCTCCAAGATCGAGTGCCAGGGCTCTAACCCGCAGTCTTTAGGTGAGCTTGAATGGTAATTATATGCAATATAGATATGGCTATCATTATTCAATTGCTACGCATTTCCGTAATCTCGTCAATGACGCTCTGTCGTAATGGGCTGTCCACAAACAGCGTGCAAATCAATTTTGTAAGCTCTTCGGTGGCCAACTCAAAATACTTTGCATCGTAGAAGCTCTCCAAGATCTCGCGCAAACTGGACTCTAGCATCAACTTCACTTGCTCCAGCTTCTGGAAGTTCTGAATCTTGCGTAATTCGGGCAGCTCTGGCCAAACCAGTGCATCCAGAATTCCCTGGGCAGTTTTAGCCAAGACCTTAGACTCATCGGAGGCAATGTTGTATCGCTGGATAATCATCGAACTCACATATCCGCAGATTTGCGCAACAACAGTGCCTCCAATGCTAGAAACTAGCACAGAGTTCACACAATGCCCAGTAGCGAGCTCCCCATTAATTTGACTTAAAATCCGCCCAACAGCTGCAACTAACTGCTCGCCATGCCGCTCGCGAACACTGTTATCGTACGAGTTGTCGCGGAACAAGATTGACTCATGAGGCCGTATTGCTCT
This sequence comes from Ogataea minuta, assembly GCA_003706195.2. Taxonomy (NCBI): domain Eukaryota; kingdom Fungi; phylum Ascomycota; class Pichiomycetes; order Pichiales; family Pichiaceae; genus Ogataea; species Ogataea minuta. The sequence continues at coordinate 1,414,100 of PPKR02000001.1, forward strand.
GAAGACCCTTTCTAAATATCGCTGCAGCTTTCTGGTCTGGAAACTGCTCTTCAATTCAACACAGCTGCCGAGATTCATACCGTATTTTGCTGCCAAATCTTCAACTATCCGTGAATAATCGGTGTAAAAAGCTATCCAGCTCGAGTAGGTTTCACTACCGACCATGTAAAAGCACATCACTAACTTCTTTATGTTTGCCTTGAACAGATCCTCCACATCCTCGAGTGATTGAGCAATGGACTTCAGCTCATCATAATTTTTGTAGTAATCTGCCACTATATCCTCCACCCAATTGCAAATACGCGAAAACTTAATCGCTTGAGACGCATTGGAAGACTTACTATTAGTGGAAATGGACTTGACCCCTAGATCTGGTTTCTCGTCGTCCTTCCAGTCCTCGTTCCAAGCATCCCAGTCGTCATCCGCCACTTTCGCGGGACTCTCCTGCGTCTCAGGAGCTCCCCAATCCTTATCCCACTCCTCATTCCAGTCGTCTTCCACCACTGGCGTATCAGGTTTCTCGGCTTCCAGAGCCTCAAGCTGCTTGAATCCGCCTCCGATTGCCATGTCCTTCATCTCATCTATTTTCTTGTCCACAAGATCCTCTATCCAATAGGTAACCAGATCGTCCATCCAAAACTCCAGATCGCACGAGCCGTCTCGCGTCCAGCCATCTTGAACAAGCAGAGCAGACAAGACTTCCAGCTCGCCAACGCTCTTGGAGTCTCCAGCGCCATATTTGCCAAGGATCAGGGGATAGATATTAGCAGTATCGAACATCTTTGTCTTCAAAGAAGCAAGCAAAGCTTTCGCAACATTCAATTTAAGACTCCCAAGGTTGTATTGCTCGCCATCACGGTTGAAGTCCATCAGAAGATTGAAGAAGTTGACAATATTCTCGAGCGACTTCAGATACCCAAAAAAATCCGTTTCGTCTCCGAACTTGAGATTCATCATGCCATCAGTATACTGCAACTCTGCGCTCCTCCCTAAAACCTTTTCTAGAGTCTGGCAGAACATCTTGTTGAACGCGAAGTACCAATTCAACTCGCGGCCCTTGATTTCACAGAACACGCTGCTCCAGCGAAGATACTCCGCAAACGTTATATCCTGATATTGATTCTGATAAGAGATTATCGTTTCGTCAATATGCACGTACCCATCCAGCGTGGAGACCATGTACTTCTCTACTAGCTCTTCGAACTCGCCTATTTTCTCTTTGATCTGCTCGACTATCACGGTTTCGCCATCAACCATCCCCTCTAGCTCTTTCACCCGAACATGTAGCTTCTTTAGGCTACCGACAGCACTTTCAAACGAAGTATCATCAGCCAATGCCCCAGAAAGTTCCATGATCAGCCCGTTGATCACCCATAACAAGTTACAACATTCGAGCTGTTGTATGTAGTCAGAGTCTTTAAACCGCGCTGCACCAACGTCGGTGGTCTTAGCAGTACGCTCGAGATCGCGCGCCAGTCTATCAACGTCATAGTTTTGAATGTATGATTCCAAATTGGCACCTATCGATTCCATGGCAAAAGCCTAAAAAAGTTGAATTTCGCAACCTAACAAAATTATACACTAGTATACAGAACAAGCTACACCTCCAAGTATTTTTCCATGATCTCCTCGGCCAGCTTGAAGTTCCCATTGTAACAGTAGATCAAGTACGTGTTGTATGCAGCCTCGCGTTTCAAGTCGAAAATCTCATTGTGGTCCAGCTCAAGCACTTTCTCATAGAATTGTAAGGCTAAGGTATTGAGCCCAAGGAGATTGAACGTCCGGCCCAGATTGTAATTGATCTCCATCTCGTAGCCTCCTGAGGCCCGACGGAGATCTGCGTACTCGAACATGAACGTCAGGCCCTGGATAATCTGAAAGTTCTTGTTGATTGTCTGCCGTTGCATCGACCTATGCAAGTTGGACAGAGCCATCAAAAATACCAACGACGGATCCTTGTAGTAGTCCCGGTATATTTTCAAACTGTAGGTCAGTGCAGCTGTGTACGATTTGTTAATGTACAGGAATGTCGAGTAAATGTAGTTAAGCAACGGGTGAAACTTATCGGTGTCGACTTTGGTGTTCGTGATCGCGGCCATTCCCGAGATCTCGCGGCCCTCCTTCAATGAGTCGTGGGTTTTGATCTGTCTGAGAATATACTTCTGATTTGGGGCATCCACATAAGGATGATAAAAGGCTTCTGTTGGTTTACACGCCGCCAAAAATGTTTTCAGAACAGGCACTGAGAACTGGTAGTCATTCATCAATATCCGTAAGTGGTTCATAATGACAGAAACATCATTGGTAATGAACCCAACAGAAAGACCAATCAACGTGATTGTGAGCTCCTTCTTCTTGAAAACGTTGATGTGGCGTGCTATTTCCTGGATTGAAAGAGCATCCTCAACATTATGTTCGTACTCAGAAATCATCAGGGAGAACTTCATGAAAAGGTCAAACCAGCACTCAAACGAAATAGCCTTGAACTCTTGCTCGGGTATTGGCACTCGGCCTGAGTCCATCTCTTTGGAAAGTATCATCTCATCCTGCAAATACGGAAGCCGCGATAATTTTTGGTCAATACTAAGCTTCTCTGTACGTCGGCGTAAACCAGTATTGAACTTCTTCGCCTTGTCAGACGAGAAAAAACACCTATAGGTTGAGAATACCTCGATCAACTCAGAAACCAGGTCGATCCACATCGACGCAAGGGAAAGCTTGTTCTTGCCCAGCGATTCGGAGTCGTCCTGCTCCAGACGTTCCAGTAGCTTGTTTGCGCGTGCATACTGCTCCTTGATACGAGTAGTGGACTTGAGTTCCTTCTTGTGCAACACTTCGGGGGCAAGAGGAGTAAACTTCTTGCGTTTGGCCTTCTTTGAAGGTGGATACTCAGCAATTAAGGCTAGTTGGTCGGGATCCTTTTCCAGAATATCCTCGCTCATGCTTTCGTCCTGTTCCTCCTCTTCAGCATCCATCAGTAAGTTTTTCCGAGCGCTCGCTCTCTCTTTGTTCCGTTGTTCTCGAGCTTCCTTGTAAAGCTTACTCATGCTCTGGATATCATCCAGATAGAAATACACCTCTGCGAGAGCTACTTTCAGCTCCACATTGTCTGGATCATGCTCTAGTAACCGTGTGTATGCCTCCTTAGCATTCTCAAAGTCTTCTGTCTCGCGCAAACATTTGGCAATGCTCAGAACCAGCTCGGCAGGATTGTTTTCATAAACATAAGAGACGGGATAGAAATAACGTAACGCCTCATGATAGAGTCCAAAAGCTTCGAGTTCAGACCCAATGCGCAAATACAAGTCTGCTGTCTCCTGGATAGACTCACCAAGAACATACTCGAAATGACGAAGAGCTTCATCTGTGGTTTTGGAATTTAGTCTAAACAACCCAAGTTGCACGCGTATATCGATAGGAAGGGTGTACTCCTTTGCTTGTTCCTCTGGTTTGAGAGCTTGGAATTTAGGATTTTCAAAGCGTCGGTCGTCGAATTCGCTGTCGACCGTAGTCTGGTCGTCCCAAAATGTCTGCGACTCGCGGAACTGGATCCATCGCGAAACTTGTTTGAGAGTTTTGATAGCGAGCGACCAGGCAGCCTTCTTCCCGTAAAGCTCGAGCAAAATGTTGAGCTCCGACCAGTCAAACTTGATTGTTTTGAGCTCTGTGATTTCGCCCGCAGTCCGGCTTTTCATGTTTTCTTCCAATACTTTATTGTACATGCTTATTGCATCGTTCACACGGTTCTCGTCCACATACACTTTGGCCAGTTCGCGATATATCTTAGGCTCCTGCGGCATGAGAATGCGTAATTTCAGTAGACTATCGCTCGCCCTCTTGAATTGACCACGCTCACGGTACAAACATGCACGCGCAAATATCGAATCATAGTCTTTTCCATTACTCGCAGAGATCGCTTTGGAATAGCAATAGAGAGCCTGACGAGAGTGCTCTAATTCCACCGACAACTCCGCCAAAGTCCTCCAAAACTCGAAATCCCATGAGTGGAGATGGGCAGCCAGCAGCCAGAAATTAGAGCATTTGTTGTAGTTGCCCTGGAGTCTGTATATTTCTCCAAGTGTTTTGTACGCACTGAAATTGTTTTTGTCAAGCTTGACCACCTCCAGATACAGATTTTGGGCCTTGGGAAGATCAGACATGACGAATGCCTCATTAGCCTCGCTCAGAAGCTGCTTCACTTCTGGGGAGAGCTCTTCTCGGCGAATTCTGCGTCGCATGGCTGCCAGGCCTTTCGTCTTCTTTGCTCCTTTTTGAGGCTTGACTTTGAAATTGCGAGCCTCGCGCAATGCATTCCGAAACTCAAAGTCCTCATCGATGTCCTCGTCGTCAAATTCTTCCTCACTGAAACCAAAACTGTCTGGCTCCTCCTCAAAGTCCTCGTCATCCAGATCGTCGTCCTCCGGAATTGGCTCATCATCCGAGAACATAATGGCGTCCTCGTCCACACTATCCTCATCAATCAAATCGCGCAACGCGTTTGCATCGTCTAGCAAGAATTCTTCGTCCTCCATAGACACTGTTTAGATTTTCTGATTTAATTATATTTTTTTATTCATCTTTGACTTTATTTATTCTTGATGGTAAGTGTGAGATAGATGCGTACGCTAACTCAGTTTTCCGGATTTGGATTTGGATTTGGTGAAACGTCAATCCCCCTGATGCAGGGGTTCGATGATTATTTCAGGTGCTACCCGATCGCCATGATGCCTGATCTCACTAGAAAGAACGATGCTAACTACGGGGGCAAAATCTTCTTGCCGCAGTCGGCACTCCACAAGCTCACAATGCTCAATATAAGATATCCGATGTTGTTTCGGGTAACATCTGAAAGCTCTGGGATTGCAACCCACAGCGGAGTGCTTGAATTTACAGCAGAAGAGGGCCGCTGCTATTTGCCACAATGGATGCTGGAGACAATTGCTGCCGAGCCCGGTTCTCTGGTGAACATCAAGACGGCTGACCTTGCGCTGGGTACTTTCGTGAAACTGGAGCCACAGTCTGTGGACTTCCTCGACATCAGTGATCCCAAGGCTGTGTTGGAGAACGCTCTGAGACGGTTCACTACACTGACTGTCGACGACGTGATTCAGATCGATTATAACGATCAGATCTATAAAATCAAGATTTTGGAAGTGAAGCCAGAGAGTAGCACGCATGGCATCTGTGTCATTGAGACGGACTTGGAAACAGACTTTGCTCCTCCAGTTGGCTATGTGGAGCCCGATTATAAAAAGCTGAAGGAGGAACAGGATAAAGAGAAGAAATCGAAAGCATTGGCGCAACCGTCGCTAAAGGGAGCTGGCTCTATGGCGCAGCAAATCAATTACGGCGAAATGCTGAAAGAAGCTAATAAAGGTACACAAAAATTCCAGGGTGACGGTGTAAAGCTATCAGGGAAAAAGATCTCCAAAGATGCGCAACCAACCATCGATACTAAAGAGCTGGATCTTGGCGGACCAATCAGGCGGCTCGAGTTACCTGACGGATACCTTTTCTTTGGATTCCCTGTCAAGGTTTATAAAGGCGAGTTTGACGACCCCAAAGAGGAGAAGAAGAGTTTCCTCGGCCAAGGCCAGTCTCTGAGAAACAGTAAAAAGCGAAAGGATCGCAACAAGAGTTTCCCGGCTGTGAAGGATAAGGGAAGGTCTCCGGAGACGATAGTCATCGACTCTGATTAGTCGACAAGCTTGCTTAATTTATAAATGCTGAGCCCGACGTATTCGTCGAAACTGAGGTTTTCGGTGAACGATTCGTCGAAGTCCACGAGTTTCGCGGACCGCAGCAGGCCAGCCATGCGGCGTAGGCCAGACTCATTCCATAATTCGTTCGGCTGGCTGTAGTCGTGCACGGTAGCAAGAACAGCAGAGGTCCATGTCTTGAACACTATTGTTGCTTCGTGGATAGCACTTGAGCTATCGTTTCTGTCTGCAAATTGCACTGAGCCTACTGGCCCAAATACCTGCATCAGCTGTGCGATAACTTCCGGAGTTATTAGCGACACCATATGAGGCTTATTTTTCCAGCGTAAGCGCACTTTGCATGGAAACCTGCTGAGATCAGTTGCGACATTGGTGTATGTTGTGCTGAGCTGCTTGATGCTGTCTCGTCGCAGCTGCTCGTTTTGCTTTCTAAGTACTTCGATCTTATTTAGTCGATATGATTCACTATGCTGGTATTTTTTGTGTCTGGACTCTTCTCTTAATAGCTCCTCTTTGAGTGCTCTGCTGTGTTCGGACTGTAGCGACAGAGTCTTTTTGCGCTGCAATTCTAATTCAAGATGTTCATTGTAGCGTTTGCGCCACTCTGGGTCATCCAGGATCTTGTAACTGACCAGTATCTCACGAAACTGCTCGTCTGCATTCTCTGCCTGGTTCTTGTCAGGATGGAGGACGAGAGCCTTTTTCCGGTATGCACGACGAAGATCGTGCGAAGCACCTCTCTGGTCAACCTCCAGGAGCTCATAGGCAGTTTTTTGGCGACCCAGAAGCCATGTAAAATCCTCCTGCGACACCTGTGCCATTTACCCGGAGTACTTAATCCGTCGAATTATTTTGGAAAATATTTCAAGAAATACATGCAAGAAAATATTTTATCATTTCTTTGTCAGTGTAAGTACCCTGTTATGATGATACCTTTTCTCAGCTCACTCTGAAAGTCATGAAGAGACTTACTGTTCCAACATTCATCAAATATCTGAGCAGCCAGTACTAACAAGTTAGAACATCGTTATAAATTATATTAATAGATTGAAGTTATATATCATCGTAATACGTCAGGGCCTTGTCAATGCTGAACTGAATAAGGTCAATGATCTGTTGGTACGATTCATCTAACCCCGCGATCTGCTCTTGCAAAGACGCAATCCGCTTGCAAACCGCTCCTTTCTCAAAGAGCCTCACAGAGAGGACCAGATTAATGTATGCTAATAGGCTGTTGAGGACAACTGTGTTGAGCTTATCAGCGAAAGTCTCTTCGATTGCCGTGTCCAACAGCTCAAGTATCTTTTTCTCGCGCTCTGGAGTAAAAGCAATGTACTTAGATTGTCGTGGTGGCAGCGCCGGCGCAGCAGGGTCGACCTTGAGGCCAGCCAGACTTGTCTCAACGGGAACCGGGCACGGCCGCATCATCAGATCTTTCAAGATCCCAATCATGGAAGTTCTGAATGATTCGGCTGCACAGTTCTCAAGCGAGTCAATGATAAATTCGTATGTGTCTCTCTCGTTCATATTGATGAAAATCTTGGTGATGAGCGAGTAGAAGAATTTGCGCAAGCTTGGATCGCGGGACTCTAGACACAAAGTGGCTAGTGTTTGGAAATACGCAAATATGAGCAGCTTATCTTCTGGAGTGTACTTGAAAGTCCCCAGCTCCAAAGACTTCATTGTCAAGATCATCAAACTCATAACTGCCGTGCCATGTTGCAGCTTATGGTTCATCACGTATGGAACAAGCATGGACAATTGTAGCTTCACCAGATCCAGAAACCCAGGAATTCGAAGTTTATATTTATGGCCCTCTACCAGACTGCTATAAACGTAGAGGAATATGGTAGCAGCAGGAGAAAACGGAATCTCCTTTGGCGACTTCTGTCTGAAAGAGGTCGAATTGTAGTTTTCGATCACAAGCTTAAAAATATCCTCGATCGCAAGAATATTGGCATCTCTAAATAACTCTTGGGCCTGGATGATCTCCTGTTCAAGCATTTCGTCAAGCTCTAGATCCATTGACATTGACAGATATACGAACCGATCCACAAATTCAAATTTTTCCTCCTCGTCGTCAATGTTATCGGGATTGTGATTGTGCTTGCTTCCCAACTGTGGATAGACAGATCCTAACAGAATCGAACTAAGACCGAGAGATGCCGCTTCGACTACCACTGAGAGTAACAGAAGCAGCAACTTGCGTTGGAGATAGTTTTCGTCGTCAAGCACACGAGCCAAATTCTCCACTGAGTCGGAGTTGGATTCTGGGATATCTGGTGGCCTATAGTCGCGAATGAAGGTATAGAGTCTGCGAATAACAGCTATATCTAACAAATTCTCGTGTGCAGTTTTGACGAAATTGACGAGTGACGCAACCACCATTCCTAAAAACTTGGACGGATATATCGTACGGTTGCGTCTCAAGCATACATTAGTGAGCTCCAAGAGCAAGTGGCACTGGATGATGAAGCGTTCTTCACACGTTCTGGTAGAGACTTCCAGTTCATCCTGAGCCTGTTCATCATCAAGTTCAATTAGCTCGCTGTCTGGACGTTTCTCAAGCTTCATATCACGAATCAGCTCGCAGGTCGTAAGAAGCAGCTCTTTTGGGTTCCCATACCGTGCCAAGATGTCAAAAATGCGCATCATGTACACTGTCGTCTTGTGGCCAAGTAGGGCCCCTCGAGGCTTACTTTTGCAATGGAAAAACCTCAAAAGCAGTGGAGGAAGGTCCCACCCTGCCTCGTAAACAAGCTCGTGGTTTGCATCAAACAATTCCCTGATCTTTTCTAGGATCTCTTCTCTTTCGGGCTCGGAATAGACAGAGGGATCCCCTAAATAGATATCCAGAATGGTGGAGTAAGAAATGAAATCCTTGGTCTCCAAACAGTCCTGGGCACTTTCTTCAAGGACATTTAGTGTCTTTTCTAGAGTAAACGGTTCTGCAGAAGAATTCGTCATGTGCTTAAAAGGCTAGAAAATTCATTATTTTATATATGGGCCCTAATCTCCAGAAAACTTACGTAAGCGTTGGTCCCTCAGCTCGAATACTTCTCCCAACCGTCTGGTTTCTTGAGCCCCATAAGCTGGTAAAACTTGGGCGTGCACGAGTATGGACGGAAGGTGAAATCGTCGTTCGGACTGCACATACACCTCTTCGACTCTCTAACTTTTTCGTCAACCGGACAATTGTGGAATGGGTTGTGGAAGTATCCAACGTCATCAAAGAAGTGAACTTCGTCTTTGGGCATGAATAATGCGACAGCAATCGAATGAATTGGCGCGTCACCCCACCTTTCGTAGAAAAATCCACCGGCCTTGTCAAGGTAGTCGAAATAAGCCACGTACGCATCTGATCTCCAGAACTTAAGCGAACCGATTTCGAAGTTGGACCAGAAATGGCACCCGTTATAGCTGCTTCCACCATCGTCAGAGATCCAGTCCATCAGATTAGAGTCGGCGAGGAATTGCGGGTTCTCCTTGATAAACTCCTTGGTAGTCTTCCACAGAGTAGGAATAGTTTCCTTGTATTCCGGTAAAGAGATGGTCCAGCCATAAGACTTCTTGTTTTCCTTCATGAACTTGAACACATCGTAATCAACATCGCAGTAAATCTTGATTCCAGGCTCGACTCTCCAGTAGTAGTCGTAGTCCTCCAGAACAGGGTGTCTGAAGAAGAATCCAGATTCGTAACGGCACATATGTCTGTAGGATATGGAGTCACCGTAAATAATCTTGTTCTGGCGCATCTCATCTCTCACCTGCGCGGCCTTGTCTGTGTCGATCCACGATGGAAAGCTCCACTGCTCCTTTGGAATCTGGCCGTACTTAGTGTTTCCTGAGCAAACCGACGATGTGACCTTCTTGAACTCCTCACTGAACTCACCATCGTTCAGGAACACCCAATCGTAGTGGAACTTCGAATTGAATCTATCCTCGACCTCTCTGATTGATGCAACCAGCTCCCAGAGGTCTTGATTTCTGGCCAAGGACACAAACGTTGCTTTCTCCTTGCCACCTAAAGAGGCAGCAGGCACCTTAGACAAGGCCTGTTCGTCAATTGGTTTCTCGACGGACGTCTCCACCGTCTTCTCCGCGTCTGCTGCACCAGTTGCCTCCGGAACAGTACCGGCTGCGGAGCTACCTTCGGTAGCCTGCGTAACAGTCTTGGGCATGCTATACGACGAGGACGAGCCTTTCGTCAGAATGTAGCCGCAAAAGACCAGCACGAGAGCAAAGATTCCAAACCGGATCAGTCTAGCATTTGTACGTGCCATCTTGTTAACAGGTAATTGTTCTTGTTTTTTTTTCTGTCGCTACGTGTAGTCAGGGTAAGGAGCTGAAAAAATATTGAGAGGAGAAGAGCTAAATTACAATACATTTTCCACCAGCGACACTCTAAACTGATTGTATTGAAAAGCCCGCGTCAGAGCCTAAACCGTGCTGCTTTTTATATATATCTATCTTACACCTGGCCAGCTTTCTCTGCCTCCTCCTTCTGACGTTGCCGTTCCTCCTTCTCCTTCAACTTCTTCTGACGCCGCTCCTCCGCACGCTGACGCCTCTCCGCAGCACGTTGTCGTGCCGCCTCGCGTTTGCTTTCCAGCTCATCCTGCTTCTGTTGCTGCTGTGCAGCCTGGCGATCAGCCACCAAGGCCCGATATTTTTCCGCGTCGGCCATCTGTGGCTGATGTGATACCTCTATAAACTTGAGGTTGCACGAGGAACCGGAAGTGATGGACCAATCGGCTCCTGGATCGCACGTGCACCGCGCACGGGCCCGGAAGGCATCGTCCAGTGGGCACGAGCCTGCAACCGTGTGCTTATACGAGATGTCCAAGAACAGATGCACCTTTTCCCGACGCATCATCTTGGCAACCGCAATGGTGTGAACAGGAGCATCACCCCACCGTTCGTAGAAAAAGCCACCCGCACGATCCAGCTCGCCCACATATTCCTCGTAAACAGGGGACCTGAAAAAATCCAGGTTTGCTATCTCGAAATTCGACCAGAAATGACACAGATTGTAGGTTATGCCATCGTCATTCGAAATAAACGGGAGCAGGCTGTCCTCGACCGGAGGAAGCTGATCCTGAATACGTTGTTGTCCAAAGAAATTCATGCTTGTCTCCCAAAGAGTTGGGATGGTCTTGGGGAACTCTGTTAGGGACAACGTAAATCCGTAGTCTATTCCCTTCTCCACCATAAACTTGAATGGATCTGTCAGAATGTCGCATCCGTACTCGATCGACGGCTCGACTCGCCAGTAGTACTGATAGTCGTCGAGGATCGGATGCTTGTAGAAAAACATCGAGTTGAACCGACACATGTGTCGATAGCTCTCGCTCGAACCGTATGCAACTTTGGAAAACTGCACCGATTCTCTAATTTCTTTGGCCCGCTGCGGATCCACATACTCTGGGTACGACCAATGAGCGTACGGGATTATTCCATAGCGAGCAGTGCCAGAAACCATTGCTGAAGTGTGTTTGATAAATTCTTCGCTAAACGGCTTATCGTTCAGGAACACCCAGTCATACTGAAATTTGTGGTTGAATCGGCTTTCAAGTTGCTGGATGGAATGAAGCATATCGAATAGCTCCTCATTCCGCACTAAAGTTAGCAGCGTAGCATTCTGTTTGGCCTGGTTTCCGTAGTGTTCCTTGACTATACGTAGCTGCTCGTATGGCTTGTATTTATGTGTCATGGTACCATGATAACCAGCCGGCAGCGGAGCACGCTCAGGATTTTGGTGGAGTGCGTTGTCCAGCGGCGTACCCTCGAGCGGGTTTCTGGGTATCTCTTTCGGCTGAGCCTCTGAGGTGTCCGCCGGTGGAGGACTTTCTGGCTCAGAATTGGCAGCCTCGGTGGATTCTTCGGCAACCTCGACTATTTGGTCGGTCGACCCGGATCCGTCGTCGTCCTCAGGCTCCGGTTCCTGGAGCACTAAGGGTGGAGGAGCCTGTTGGACCGGCTCGTTACCAGAGTCAGTAAAGCTTTCGACATGCTTCATGACGTCACCCAGAGATACCTGAAACCGCTCTAAATGGTTGACGGTGGCATACGCAAGCAGAAAGAGTATTACAGAGGCCCCCACAGCCACTATTCTTAATTTTGGCCCACGTAACATTCCCAGTCTCATCGAGAGTATTTTTCTGCCGTAAATAATATTTTGAATGGCTGGGGCACGCAGTAAATCCCTGCACTTCTTATTTTAGCAGTTTCACGTCCAACGTCTTGTACATGCCCAAGTTGGAAAATCTGGAGTCCCAATCAAAAAACATCCACTTCGATGGTTCTGTTCTGTAAGCCTCTCGGCAAGGCCACAAAGAGAAAGGATATTACGTAAAATAATGCGGCTCGTCTTGGCATCTTCTATAAATCTGCATAGCTTTTCCAGTTCGGAGGCTTCCTCCGGTCCGTCACCTTATAATAGTGCTGGCCACACGAATAACCGCGGAACGTGAAGTCATCGTTCCTGTCGCAGCTACACCGGTTCGAAAGCCAGATATTGTCGTCTACAGGACACATAGAATACACTCCGTGCCTGTATCCAATATTTTCGAAGAAGTGAATCTGGTCGCGGTCCGCAAACAGCGACACTCCTATCGAGTGCACAGGCGCATCTCCCCATCTTTCGTAGAAAAAGCCTCCTGTCGAGTCCAGATAGTTGAAGAAGTCCTCGTACACCTTAGACCGCCAGAAATTCATATCTGCTATTTCGAAATTCGACCAGAAGTGGCAGAGATTGTACGAATTGCCATTGTCCTCCGAAATGAAGTCCATGAACGAATTGGGGTGCTTGGCGTCCGGATTTTGCTCCAGAAAAGCGCGAACATGGTCCCAGAGCGTGGGGATCGTAGCGTGGAACTCGTGAATGGAAATAGTAAACCCGTACACCTTATTTCCCTCGCGCAGTACAGTGAACGGATCGGAGTCAATGTCACAAGAAAATTCAACTTCCGGCTCCACCCGCCAGTAGTATCTATACGGTTGCATCAGTGGATGCTTGTAGAAGAATCCAGAATTGAACCGACACATATGCCTATAGCTCTCAGAATCAGCATAGATGATATTCATGTCTGTCAGTTTTTGACGCTCTTCTTTAGCCTTTTCCTGGTCGATGAAATCGGGATACGACCAGTGCTCAGTCGGAACCACCCCGAATTTGGCCTCTCCAGACACCATGGTGGACACTTTGTTTTTGAATTCGTCTGAGAAAGGCTCGTTGTTAAGGAAGACCCAATCGTAGTGGAATTTGTGGTTGAAACGATCCTCGAGACTCTGGATTGAGCGAATGATCTCCTTGAAGTCATCGTTTCGACAGAGAGTCAAGATTGTGGCGTTCTCGCGCTGAACATTCGTGTTCATTTGGATCGGAATCCGAACAATCGCCTGTTCAATAATACGCGGTCTGGTAAAACCAGAGGCCCAGTAAACGTTGGCAAGAACTAGCAACACCGACACCACAGCCCCTAACCGCAGAAACCAGATATTGCTGAATCTAATTCGTTGTCGGAAGCCGGATATCAACATTTTTCCCACTCAGCACAGGGCGACGTGAAATTTATATTCGATCTTCGCTTAGCTGCTTATAAATTTTTTCTCTCAAATCTCATAATGCGTATGATATCATTGTGCGGCACAGACCCATAGGCAGGCAGGCTTAGTACTCAGGATCCGCTCATTCCTGCTTGGCGGCCTTGGAAATTTTAGCCTGCCGGCCCTCCCGGACGATCCGCACAAGGCCCAACAACATGATCGTCGCAAAGGGTCCAAGCAACGGGGTGTAGACGGCCATCTTGTGCTCCTCGGGAAAATACATCTGCTGAACCATATCCTTCTGGAAGAACGCCTTGTCCGACAAAACATAGGCCTGGGCCGCCAGGGCGTTGGCGAGGCTCCATTCACCCCGATTTACAGCCCCTGCAGCATCCCATAGTCCCTGGATCGCCAACTCAACTTGCTCACGCGTACTGTCAGGCACGCTAATATTAGGTAATTGCTGACATAACTTGCATAGCGAGATCAGATTCTCGATCGAGGCATGCATATTCTTCAACGACTGGAATCTCGTCAGAATGTCTACTCTTATGGCTGGCGACTTTGGCTTCGAAGGAGCACCAATCAGCTGGAACAGCTGCGAAGCGAATATTTCCAGGATCGGCAGGAGATCCTCGTGCTCCAGAAGCACCTTATCCGTGTTGACTATAGCCACTCCGCCCCATTGTGGCACGATGAACGAATTAGAGACCGAGTTTTCGATCTGAAGTGGGCGCACTTCGGGGGACGGCACGTACGCAAGAAAATTCACTGCCGGAACGGACTCTGTGTTCTGATCAAGACCCCATTCTGAGTAGTCAATGAATGTGGATGTGTCAGTTTCCCGTAGCAGGTATTCCTGCTTTTCCGTATCGTATTGGAGCACAATGTTGTCCGAGAGTCTCTCATAGTGCTGGACCTGCGTATCAAGTGTGAAATTGGCGTACGAAGCGAGATTGTCAAGGTAATTCTTGAACAAGCTTGACGTATGGACCACATCCCAAGCTATTGGCTCGGCGCCACCCTGTAATAGGGACAACGTTACGTGGTACTGTGGTGCATATGGCATTTTGAGGACAGATTCAGGCTTGTTCAGATTCAGGAACATTTGGATCTCCTGGCCAAAAACGTCATCTAACAGCGATTTGGCAAGCATATCAGCGACTTTGTTGTGGCCAATGGCTCTTGGCGAGACAAAGAGCTTTATCAACTTATTTTGGAACGGCGACACGTAGATTTTGTCTGCCTCCTCGTCCATCAGTAGTTGAACTTTATAGTCTTGCTCTCTTCCTGGATCAGATTTGAGCACTATTCGCCAGGAAACAGGAAAGTCGTACGAGCTCAATGTTCGATCAATAGCTGCCTGCGCATCTTCGAGAAGTCCGGTAGCTGTGGGCGCGAGGTCCACGTAAACGGGGACCTCGTAGCGAGTGGAACTCGCGAGGTCTGCAGCTAGATTGGATATCTGAGCCACGGGCAATTCGGCCCTATGGACCGAGGTTGTGAGCACCCACAGCGGGAGTCCCACTAAGGCACAAAGAGCAAGAATAGATATCAAAATTCGCCGTCTAACAAGCACATCTTCCTCGAACACAAAGGACATAACGACAAAAATAAATAAAGGTTAATTCCTTCTTAGGTTTGTAATCTCGACGCGTCGATCGACCTATTTACATGCTAAAAGTTTATCACTACTCCCGGACCATGCGTCGTAGAAAGGACTGTCTGGCCCACCACGATTGGCGATTTCGACTGGGCACTCGAAACTGCATCCTTCACAGCCTTCGACACAGCCATGACATTTCTCAACACCTCCTCGTCAGAAAAATCGCATCTGGCTATGGTCAATGCAACCTGATTGTTTCTCTGTCTGAATGGCTGGCGAGCCAAGTTAGCACCGATAAATTGTGAAACATCATCAACGACAGTGCCTCTCTTGGCACTGGGCATCAATCCACGAGGACCAAGGTTCTTAGCAATCGGCCGAAGCAAAGGAACCATTTCCGGGGTGCAGATGCCGGAATCGAAGCTCGAAAGATCGACTTTTCCTGCAGCAATCTCGTCAACCAGCTCTTTCCCTCCAGCAAGCTTTGCTCCGCTTGCAAGTGCGGCCTCTTTCATGGCCTCATTGCTTGTGAACACAATGATCTGAGTGTCTGTAAGTGGCCGTGCGAATTGAACAGTGCCCTGCAGCGGGGCCACACCTTTCTTCATGACGATCCGCGTCTGGAGAGTAAGTACAGCTTCTCTCAGCGGCCGTCCAACTTCTGCTGCACGCAGGTACCGCAGAGCCTTGGGCACACTCATGTGTAGTGGGGATTCAGAGGCCGGACGCTTTGCGTTTCTAATTGCCATGACTTCGCGCCTTTCAGCCCTCTTCTGTGCAGCACGAATCTGTTCTGGGGTCTTCTTGGCCTTTGGCGGAGCCGCCACTGTGCGCGTGGCGACGAAAAACCGTTTGAACATAACGCTGCCAGTCGTTGTGTTCAGCATGGTGAATATTTAAAGTGAAAAAATTTTGTGCCCGGCTTATGTAAAAATGCTTGGAAAAAATGCTCCGTCCTATGAACCACAAAGTCATCTCTGTGATAGGAACCACGGGCGTGGGCAAGTCACAGTTTGCCATCGAGCTCGCACGGGCTATTGATGGCGAAGTGATTAACGCAGATTCGATGCAGATGTACCGGGGACTAGACCAGATAACCAATAAGCACCCAGTAGTGGAGCGTCAGGGCGTCGCACATCACGTTATGGACCACGTCGGTTGGGACGGCGAATATTACATTCACCGATTTAAGCAGGAGGCCATGGCGGCCATCGAGGATATACACTCGCGAGGAAAAACGGCCATTCTGGTTGGAGGAACGCACTATTACCTGCAAAGTCTATTATTCCTGAATAGAACGATCGACAACGCAGGCTCTGGTAAATTGACCGACTCTGAGCGGGCGATTGTGGACGGGTCTCCAGAAACGGTGTTTGCAACCTTGCAACAGAAAGACCCGAAGATGGCCCAAAAGTTCCATCCAAACGACCATAGGCGGGTTCGCCGCGCGCTGGAGATCTACTTTGCGACGAAAATGAAGACTTCCCAGCTGTATGAGTCTCAGAAAAAGCATGTTAATTCTGCCCTGCGATATAATACACTATTTTTCTGGCTTTACGCCCGGGCTTCAGTTTTGGACGATAGACTCGACTCGCGCGTCGACAAGATGATCCAGAACGGCGCTCTTGACGAGATTAGACAACTCCACGCCTTCTACAATCAAATGAATCCCAAAATGGAGCTTGACAGAGGCGTTTGGCAGGTGATCGGCTACAAAGAATTTCTGCCATATCTCGAAATGGGTCAGGAGTATTTTGACAGCTGCGTCGAGGAGATGAAGAGATCCACTAGAAGGTATGCTAGACGGCAGGTCAAGTGGATAAGGAATACGCTGATGGTTGAACTGGAGAGCGAAAAGGAGCATAACTGGATTAATGGCGGCCGGGTATTCGCGCTGGATGCTACAGATTTAGACAGCTGGGAGCAGAACGTTACCGAGCGTGGGTTGCCGGTTGCGGAGAAGTTCGTGCAGGGATCTACATTGCAGGACCACCAAACGCTACCGGACACATTGATTGAAGAGTTGAAGCCGAAAAGGACCAAGAATAGACACTCTGAGGAGACCCAGTGGAAGCACCATTATTGCGAGAGTTGTCTGGACGAGGATGGAAAACCAACCGTGTTTGTGGGAGATCAGTTTACCATCCATCTGAAGAGTAGACGCCATAGAAATAACATCAACAGAGGGAAGAAGAAGAAGGAGTACGATGAATGGCTCGAACAGCAACAGGGGGTCCAGGCCGTGCGGCAATGAGGCGTTGGGGCTCATGCGTATATTATTATGTAATGAAAGTGATGATCAATAGCTCTATACACTGATCTTTTTCTCCTCGGATGCAGCCTCCGGCGCAAACTCGTCGTTTCTGACAACATGCTCTTCGATCAACTCGGAAGCGGCGTCACTCTCGTCCGATTCCTGTGGGAGTAGCATGTTCAAAATGACACCGAGCAATCCTGTCACTGCGAATCCGGTCTCCATCACCAACACAATAGCATCATAGAATCCAGAAAGGGACTTGTTCCCACCCTTGTAGGTGAATGCATAGGCGAACCAGTTTGGAACCAGAGTGGCACCGAAACCGAACATTAGAGAGCACGTAAGGACAAATCTGTCTCTTCTGGTGAAGGGAGTGGTGGCGATAATCCTAAGACCAGAAACAGCCACCGAAGTGAATAGGAAGGTGGTCATTCCACCCAGCACAGCCTTTGGGATGGACACCAAAGCCGCGGCGAATTTCGAGAAGACTCCCATGACAATCAGGAAGAAGCAGCACCAATAACCGACAGTTCTTGAAGCACACTTGGTGATGGAGATCACACCATTGTTCTGAGCAAAAGTCGACATTGGAGTCATGGTCATCAATGCGGCAATGATACCATTGAATCCATCGGCCAAAACACCGCCCTGGATTCTTGACTCGTAGTTTGGACCCTCAATGTCCGTTCTCGAGACATCACAGGTGGCTGTGATATCACCAATAGCTTCCATCATAAGCACAATATAGCATGCCAAAAACGGCAACACCGCTGGCCCATAAACTGTTAGCTTGAAGGTATGAACCCACATAAAAGTGGCCACCGGTGCGGCATCGATACTTTCGTGCGTGAAATAGCCGCATGCAGCTGCAACTATACATCCCACAAGCAATCCAACAATAACAGCACACGATTTCATGATCGGAGATCCCCACTTTTCGCACAAGACGATCGTGAGATAGACCAGGAAACCCAATCCGATGAATTGAGCAGAACCCCAACTGTACCCCTTAGCACAGGAATTTGGTTCGCTCATGCAGCCAGATCCACCGGCGAAATCCTCAAAACCAGATTGGATCAGCGAGGCACCAATAAGCAACACAACAGGACCGGTAACAACTGCTGGGAAAATCCTTTGCAGCACTGCAGGTGGCAGAAAAGATAGTAACACCTCAAGCAAACCACAAACGGCAGCTGTTCCCAGAAGAGCACCGTATCCGTTAGGGCAGGGGAGTTGCGTACCGTCCGCACTCACTGGACAGAAACCAGACTGGTACATGATTGGAAATGCTCTCTGGACAATGCTGATAGTGGCAAACGAGGTTCCCACAACGGACACCAAACCGGTACCAATATAGTATGGGGTGAACGGGATTTTGATCCGGGTGATCTGAATAGAAGACAAAATACCCGAGATAATTAGCGAGCACGAAACCAAGTACTGCTGTTGATCATCATCTAGATTTGCAAAAGAGCCGATAAGGATTGGGGGAGTGGCCAAACCAGCCAGCATGGAAAGAGCATGCTGGAGTCCAAGCAAGAACCCTAAAAGGATAGGAATATCGTCGTCCAGGCCGAAGAAGGGCTGAATCACCTCTCTGCCCTTCATAAATGGAAGCTTTGGTCTAAATAGGTAAGCGTAGTCATAATCGCCAAGTAGACCATCTTTGGTAGACACTTTATGCCAGACTCTGCGTGCGATATCACTGACAGTCATGGTTGCAATAAAAAAAATTTGACAGGTTCATAACTTTTTATACCAATCTCGTGCGCGTGCGGAATTCTCCAGATCATCACTGCAAGAGGTGCGTTATCAGGAAATTATCGCCCGAAAGAAATGAAAAAAAATTCTCACAAGGGGTGACATCGACATAGCGGGCATGACACAAGAGGCATCAATTTGCTTATTGTTCATGATCCCGCATGGCTGTGCAGCTTGGATCTATTGTCCCCTAGATTAACCTTTTCGGGAGATGCCGCTTGGTATATTTCGCGGAGCGCAATTCGCCGTCTTTCGATTATCGGGGATCACCGCGATATTACATAGAGTTTTAGTACGCTCATTGATCTATATACAGTCACTGTTTAAGTACATCAGTGAGCTTCCCAAACGCTAGAACGTCGTCAATGCGCTCGCAACCTGTAAAGTACATCACCACCCGCTCAATACCCATCCCCCAGCCGGCAGTAGGTGGCATACCCCATTCCATGGCCTCCACGAAGGCAGCATCTGGCAAGATTGAGTCCATGTCCTGGTACTGATTTTTAGCTCGCAATTGCTCCTCGAATTTCGCTGCCTGTTTGAACGGATTGTTCTCCTCCTCGTAAGCATTCAAGACTTCAGTTCCATTGATGTACAGCTCAAATCGATTGGAAACGCTGTGTTTTCCATGTGCAGAGCCTTTCGCCAGAGGTGAGAGCACCTCAGGGAAATTGTAGAGAAACGTCGGCGACTTCTGGCACAGCGGCTCAAGATATATTTCGGACAGAGTATTCAGCAAGCTCTGTGCTGATCGGACTGGGGGGACTTCCAGTCCCAAAAGCTCGAAATATGTCACCAGTCCTTTGCTGGTGAATTCCGGTATCGGCTGGCCGGTTTGCTTAGGCAGCTCGTGCATAAAGTTGACTCGAGCGAACTTTCCCCCGTTTCTATTCATATGCTGCTGCAACTCGCTGCACCTATCTTTGCAAACTGCATATTTCTCCAGATCTGTCACAAATAGCCCAAATAATTGTTCCGTGAGTCGCATTAAGTCCTCGAGACCAGTATATGTACTGTAGAATTCACAACTGGTATACTCTGGATTATGGGTTGAGTCCATGCCCTCGTTTCTGAAAACGGGCCCGATCTCATATATCTTGTCGAATCCAGAAATCACCAGCTTTTTCAACCACAATTCTGGGGCAACGCGCAGACTCAATGGTTGCGGCTCATTTCGGTTGTCTTTCACATGCACGCTGGTGGTCACGAATGGCGACGCGTTAGCCCCGGTATTGCCAGAGCCCAGCACCGGTGTTGATACTTCCATGAACCCTTCAGACTCCAAAAACCGCCTGATCAGGGAAATTAGCCGCGATCGCACCATCATCACCTCTCGAGACCGTGCATTCGCAAGGTAATCTATCACTCTATTGCCATGGACTTTGGCCGGATCTTTGAAATTAGGCGGGATCGGGTGTAAAGCAGGCGAGGCCAGACGAATATTTTCGCTCACTTTTAAGGACAGTTCCCCGGTATTTGTAGTTCCCGGATACCCAACACACGAGACGTGGTCTCCAGACCTGAGTTGGCCGTGGACGCGGGCGAATTCCTCGTTGGAAACTCCAATTTGTTTGAAATTGGCAACCACCTGGACCTTGGTGTGATCCTGCACCAGATCCACGAACATGCTGCCCTTTCCAGCTCGCCTAATGCTGGCTATCTTACCGTTGAGCACGTATTTCTGGTCCTTCAGTAGCCTAGTATCCGGGTTCTGTTCGAAAATCGGCTGGTATCGTGCAACGAACTGTGGAACCCGCTCCACAGCGGCCCCTTGTGGACTCAGCTCGTCATACACCGGATAGTACAGTCTGTCCTGGTCTCCAACTGGAAGTTCAGAAATCGCATTTTTCCGGTAGGCAAAGTCTGAGTCCTCTATTATATCCGGTTTAGATCCGTACTGGCGGGCCATCACCCATATTCTGGGCCAGCCTCGCCAACTGGAGCGTGCGAGTATCGACATAACTGACCGGAATATTTTGGTGCACAGATGTGGCTAGCTAAATTTTTCAAAAATTTTCAGTGTCTACCAACAATATGAGTCTCGTTTTTCGGCGATTGATCGCAACGTCGCTGGCCAGACGCAATACGGTCGTCAAGGACGCCGTGTTTACTGCACAAGTGGAGGCCGAAGCCCTCGCTCCTGCTGAGATGGCTCCTGTCGCGAGTGAGGCCAACGGCGACGGACAGCTGGATCTGCTGAACGAGCTGAAGAATTTGAGCAGAGACGAGTTCGAGGACCTGCTGAACTCGGCACCACGTCCCACACTGAACAGAGACGAATTGGCAATGCTCAAATTCAGACAGCTGTTCAAAGCTTTCCTAAACAGAGACCAGAAGGATAATGAGTTCTCTGCCACGGCGTCGATGATCGAGCAGTATCCACGACTGGTTCCGACCTCTGCCAACGAGCCGTATTCAGACTCGGAGCTGGTGGTGCGCAGACAGTACCACGACGCGGTGCTTGCGAGCCGTGGTGCCGATTTGAAAGCTGTGTATCGGCCGCACGAGCTCATAACCAAGCCTCCCTCTGCCAACCAGATCACAGTCAAGAAGCTGTTGGCGGCAGGTGCGCATTTGGGCCACTACACCCGGCTCTGGAAGCACAAGACACAACCTTACATCTACGGAGTGTACAACGACGTGCATATTATCGATTTGGAGCAGACGGTGGAGCACTTGAGACGTGCTGCCAAGGTGGTGGAAGGTGTGGCCGAGAATGGAGGGACGATCCTGTTTCTGGGGCTACGCGAGGGCCAGCTGCGATCGGTGAGGTCTGCTGCTCAACGGTGCAACGGGCTATATGTCGCAAGCAAGTGGGTGGCGGGAACCATCACCAACAGTTTGCGAAACACCAAACCCAGAATCGAGGTGGACATGGCCGACGTTGCTACCAACCGGATGCTGACCGAGTTCGAGGACCGGTGTGTTGTGAAGCCGGACCTGATGGTGACTCTGAGTGCGTACGACTCGCGCACGGCGCTGGGTGAGGCTGCGCAGTCGAGAATCCCAAGTGTCGGCATTGTGGACACCAACTGCGATCCCGATCTCGTTACATATGCCATTCCAGCCAACGATGACTCGATCCGGGCCACTAACCTGATCTGCGGAGTGCTGGCCAAGGCGGCCGAGCGCGGATACCAGCGGCGGATAGAGCGCATGCGCAAGTACAAACAAAGTCATGGGTTTGACATTTCGGAGCCAATTTCAGAGATCAAATTTGAAGATTAGGTTGCCATGTATATAGCAATGGGGAATCATTAATTATCTTTTTTTTCGTCCTCTTCTGATTCAGATTCAGATCGTTCGTCCTTTCGCACATCCAGAAACACGTACCGATACAATATTCTGAAGATGAGGAACAGCCAGTACAAATTCAACACTTGCAGAGCAAAGATCAGAACAAACACGATAGGCTGCGAAATCCAGCACTTATACTGTTGAGTCTCCCAGTTGAGAGTGTAATCGCCCACTGTACGAAATTCTGTGATCACGGACCACAAGATTTTGATATTGAGCCAGTGTCTCAGATAGATCCACACAAACACGAACACGACAAAGAAGGGACCCACGATAGGTGACTCAAGGTAGTTCAATATTTTGGAGATGGACAAGAAAAAGTCCGAAATGTCCATAGTGATATAGATAGCTATGCCCATCCATGTGAAGTTGAACATGTACGACAGGCCAATGAGCAACATGGTGACAATATGGTGGAAGACCAGTTCCTTGAAATCCTTGCGGGGTTTCTCCAATTGCAGCATCAGCACAACACTTTGCTGGGCCCAAAATGATGCCTGGGCAAGGTAATAAAACTTGAACCAATACTCGTTGGTCAGATGAGGGTAATTCTCATAGAATGCTTTAGTATTAAAAAACCACATTGGGGTCTGTTTCATGACGTAGACACCGCACGGGCCACTCAGTCCATAGTAACACACGGAATATGCTTGTTCGGTGAATCGACGGACTTTGGCCGGCCTTGCAATTCCGGCTAGCAAGGCCAATGGTTTGAGCACAACTTGCATCAGGAACTCCCTGAAGAAGGTGAAAAAAACCATTCCGTACGCAACGAATGCAAAATCCTTCCAGCCCTTTTCGTAGACCGGCGGGTTAGAGCCCGGAACCTCGTAGGACATGGTCACGAATCTGTGTAACGGGTTCGATGGAGTGAAGTTGTTCGAGAACCAGTACGCTGCTTGGGTAATCGCTAGCAACATCAGCGAAGGCAACCATGGATGTCTATAGCTCAAGATCTTGATAGATAGCCAAATCTTGCCCAGAACAGCCAAATCGTTCGACGAATCGGCCTGCTTATTGAACTGTTGTTCGTGAACCTCCGCCTGTGTTTTCATGTCCTTGTTGGAGCGCATCGTGTGCAATGCAGGAACGGCAGTGTCACCAAGCTCAATCTTGCCTACTGACGACTGTCTGCGTCTGGGAGAGTTTACGTTCTGGACCATAAAGACTGAAATTCTTCCAATGTTTTTTGTTTATTCCTCAGCCCCGAATTATCGCGCTTTTTTCTCTACCACCAAGGAATGCCAATACTTTAATGCCAAGACATGTGGTGCACGGATGTAGAGTGAGCACTTGACTTTGTTTTCCACAAAGCAGTTGTCAACAAAAAATTGAATCTCTGTTTCCAGCGATTTGATGGGGCGTTTGGCCAGACGACTACGACGGCACAATCTCTCCAAAGTGCTTCTGGCTCTGTTGTTATGTCTGTGTCTGTATGTTTTCCTGCCGCACAGAACGCGACGCACGCTCAGTTTCTACGAACAACAACTCATGTCTTCTAAGTCGGACGGCGACGTTCTCCAGCGACTCCGAAGCGCTCTCGCTGGTCCCCGACCGGGAGAAGGACTATATGATGAGCTCCAGGAGTACGAGAGAAGTCTGACTGAGCTTCTGCATATCCACGACGACGAGCCCGCACGGTACGTTAGGCTGATAAAGTCAGACCACGAAGTGCAAAGAAATGCGAGGTTCCAGAAATATTTCAAACAAGCCTGGTCTCAGATCCTTGCCAGTCGCCCCAAACTTGGGTTCGAGCCCGTTTCAAAGGCGGCAGTCTCGCCCAGAGGGAAGTCGGAGGTCTGGTTCAAACGCGAATACGGTGCTAACGGGATCGTGAATATAGCCATGCATGACACGGGTCTGCAGTTCCCCGTGCTAAGCGAGCAGTTTCTATCAGACTGCCTTTTGATCCCTCCAGAGATGGCCGTCGAGCTGTCTGCTTCGCACAAATTGGTCGTCAAGGAACTGCCCCAAACATATCCAGACGGCATTTACGAGGGCCGCGGAATAGTACTCATTGGTGGTGGCAAGTTTTCGTGGCTTTCTCTGCTTTCGATCGAGAATCTGCGTGCGACGGGCTCAGAATTGCCCGTCGAGTTGATTATCCCCACCGATAACGAATATGAACCAGCCTTGTGTGAAAAAGTTCTACCCGGACTGAATGCCAAATGTGTCCTTCTCACGGAGGCGATTTCCGAATTCCGCAAACACAGATACAAAATCAGAGGATACCAGTACAAAGTGCTTGCTCTACTGGTGTCGTCTTTCGAGGAGGTGTTGTTTTTGGACTCTGACAATATTCCTGTTTACAATCCAGACGGAGTTTTCGACGAGGAGCCATTCACTACGCATGGATTGATCCTCTGGCCAGACTTCTGGCGACGCGTGACGCATCCGGTCTACTACAAGCTTATCGGCAAAGAAATCGGCGAGATACAGGTGCGCAATAATAAAGACGACGTTACACCACGAGAATATTATGCTGATGACGATAACGATGCTTATTCAGAAATCCCACTGCATGACCGTGCTGGAGCCATGCCAGATCCATCTAGTGAATCTGGCCAGATCTTTGTCAACAAAAAGACACACATTCAGGCTCTGTTCCTGGCGCTCTACTACAACTATTACGGACCGCAGCATTACTACCCACTTTTCTCGCAGGGTGGCACGGGTGAGGGAGACAAGGAGACCTTTTTGGCAGCGGCACAGTACTTCGATTTGCCAGCGTACCAGATGAAAAAGCAGGTTGACGTGATTGGATATTGGCAGCATCATCCCGACGAATACTATACCGGAGTCGGCATGATCCAGTACGACCCGGTAGTCGATTACAAACTTACCGGTTCATATGCTAAATGGTTTGACAAACAAGTGGAGCTATCTAAATTCCGGGACCGCTCTTTGTGGGGAAGAGTGTACAAGTGGTGGGTCGGAGACGAGCTGTATGACGAGACGAAGACCTTTACGAATTGGTTCAATAAGGAGAATTCCAGACCGATGTTCATCCACTCTAACTTTCCAAAGCTGGATCCGGTCAACTTACGAAAGGACGGACATTTGTTTGTCACTAAGAATGGAAAGAAAGAGCGCGTCAGGATGTACCGAGACCAAACCGGACTCGACTTTGACTTTGAGCTGCGTCAATGGCAGTTCATCAAGAAGTATTTCTGTGAGGTTGGGATTGAGCTCAACTATCTGCGACTTGCAGGAGTCAGCTCGCTGGACTACTGTGATTTTATTAATGAGCAATCGCAGTTCCTCGAGTCCACCAAGGACGTAATAGATGTATCATAGATAATAAAACGATTTATAGTTCAGATTTCGTTTGGCAGCTTTTCAAGGCTGTGCAAGTTTTGAATTTATTTATTTATCGACTTGTGAATTGAATAAATCGAGGACTCCGAAAGACTTGCCTA
Organism: Ogataea minuta; assembly: GCA_003706195.2. Lineage (NCBI taxonomy): Eukaryota > Fungi > Ascomycota > Pichiomycetes > Pichiales > Pichiaceae > Ogataea > Ogataea minuta. The sequence goes on from PPKR02000001.1 coordinate 1,439,708, forward strand.
TTTCCGTTGAAAGCCCTCCAGCCGAATCCGCTTGGGATAGCCATTTTGCTATACTAACTCCGACTGTCGGCTTGATTCAAAATGAGAAGAATCAAATTAAATCTCCCTCTCCGACCGAATTTTCGGCGAACTCCAGCTATCGATGACGAGCTGGACGATGTGGAGGAGCAGGAGCTTGATTCGATACTTGATTCCGTTGAAACTTCCTCTGTTGGTGAAGCCCCGATCAGCTTTGAAGCTCCCATGATCAATCAAACTAGTTCAAACATGAGAACCTACTATGACACACTACTCAACTCAAGCAAATGGAACATCTCCAACTTGAACGTACAACCCGGGGAGTCTTCATTTGTTGTATGGTTCATATTTTCGTCTTATTTTCCACTCGTGTGTGGATGTATAGGGCCCCTATCGAACCTTCTAGCCGTGGCATCTGTGATTTGTAACTGGAAGCAGGATAAAATTACGGGCAGACCAGCTGGACGCGACGAGAGCTGGTGCTACATTGTGAACTCTATATCTATGGCATGTGGAATTGCTGCAAATATCAGCTTGCTTCTGAACTTTCGCCAGAAAGTAAGCTATGTCCAATCTCAGATAATTTCGCTGACCTGCTGGCTCGTTGCAAGCTTGATGTTGCTGATTCTCGTCGCTGTATACCACGTGAAGTTCATTCAGGAAGAGCATTACGTGAAATACAATTACTCATACGGGTTCTGGTTCGCTGTGTTCACTGTTATATTGCATTTCATCAATTTTGTGCTTCTCTCATTAAATGAGCTTGGTGTTTTATTACACAAGTATCCGCCGGTATTTAATGTTGACGGAGTCCAGAACACACTGATGTCACAGTGCCTGTTCTTCGTGATCTGGATTACGTGGGGATCCGGGATGTTCACAAGACTGCTTCACGTTTCTTACGGAGAGGCTCTGTACTTTGCATGTGTCACTATTCTAACTATTGGGCTGGGAGATTTTGTTCCCACTACCAAAGTTGCGCAGGCAATGACGCTGATCTGGTGTACCGTGGGCCTCGTCACGTTTGGTCTCATTATTGTCACGATTCGCCAGCTGGTCGTGTTCTCGTCTTCCTCAACCTTTTACTGGCATCGGGTTCAGTTTTTTCGCCGTCTTGAGCTTGAGCGTACGCCTAGTGCTCTCTCCAGTGAAGAGAGCTTTGCCAAGATGAAACATGTGAACAAGAGAGCACTCCTGTATGAAAAAATCTTGAGTTCTGTCACTATATTCACTTTCTGGTTGATTTTCTGGCTCGTGGGTTCACTCTTGTTCACAGTGTTTGAAGGATGGCCGTATAATTTGAGTTGTTATTTCGCCTTCTTGTGTTTCGTCACCATTGGCTATGGCGTGCCTTCTCCAATTACCGCTGGTGGCCGCACGTTCTTTTGCGTGTGGTCCATCGCAGCGATTCCAGTGATGACAATTCTGGTGTCAAACATGAGCGATTTCCTGTTTAGTTCCCTTACTGGAGTTCACAATCTACCGTTGGTGAATAAGGAAGAGCGATCGAACACCGATCTTACGGACTCAGATCCCATGACTGCTCTATTACAAGTACTAGTCCAGACCAACAAGCTCAAATCATTGGATTTCATCAACTCTGACGAGTTTAACAGACGCGTAGAATTTTCAACTGATCTGCTCCATTATTGTGATGAGGGAAAAGCCATAAACCATACTCATCAGCCAGAACATCTCGCCAAACTTCTTAAAGATATTGACCCCAATTTCGACGACCAGTTGTTCCTCCGCAAATTCTCTAAAATGACTTCTAAAAGAAACTCTGAGACCACTATCACCACTCGGTTTCGGAAGAAAAACGATACTGTTTTACGCCGTTTGAGTGAACTCCAGCGGATCGTCACAGAACTGCGGAGATCAACACTGCTAGCCAGCGTCAAACCAGATCATAAATACACATTCGGCGAATGGGATCGTTTTCTGGATCTCACAGAAATGGGTGGGACGGACTCAATGTACTGGTTGAGCGATAATAGCCCGTTCGGGTTCCCCAATGATGAGCCACTCTATTTCACATATCATTACATGCACACGTTGGAGCATAAGCTGCACGAGGTGGCTATGCAATACGATAGATTGGAGAATACTTCGGTACCTGCTGATGGATAAATACTTACCAGGAAATGTTTTAATTGATGAGGATCGATAAATATTGGGCTAGGTTAAAATGAAGAATAACAAATAGAGGTATTGGACTGAAGTTAATAAAGTAGATGTATTAAATAAGCCAGATGAACCAGATGAACCGAATGATTACCAAATGACCATCAAGAGGATTTTCAAATGATTACTAGATCGCTAAATTCACGTTTGTACTCCTAGAATGTCAGAATACGAGATAAACCAGCAGATATGCCAAAGTATTAATTATAAATTATATGTTGTTGCCCCCAAATATATAGTACACCTCGCACCGGAAAGGATTAGGGAAACGCGCTCTAGCAAAGATGATTTATGTAGCGAAATTATGCTTGCAAGTCAACTATGGAATCCATGTCAGCAAACCTATCAGCAGTTAGCAATGATTATGAGTATGCAAAGGTGCGGGTATCAGATCTATGCAAGTTTTATTTTCTTCTTCTTGTTCTGCTTGTAGACCGTTTCTTCAAGTCTGTAGTTTTGTCCTGGTGCATTCTCCCAACATGAATCTTCATGTGGTCAGACCTTGTGAATTTGCGAAGACAAAACTCGCATACGTATCTTTCAAGATGCAAGTGGACACAATTGATGTGTCTCGAAAGCAATGCTCTGTTTTTGAATTGTTTTCCACAATTCTCCACATCGCAAATCAGCCTGCTTCCAGACTGAACTGATGCCCGTTGTGGAGGCTTGCCTGGAATTTTAAGGGTAATTCTGGACTTTCTTTTGAATGGCGGCGAAAGACTGGCTAAAGGAGGATTCACATTTAAAAGCTCAGGCTTGAACCCGATGTCTTGCATGGGAGAAGTATCCAACACCGGCGAGTCCTGATATGACATTGGCGAGCCGCTGTACGATATCGGTGTCTCTGGTGTAGTCTCCACCGCAAACTCCGGCTGTTCTTGATCAATAAAATGGGAGAACGTGAAACACGAGGCATCAAAGTGATGGATCCCTATTGGCGACGACGTAAGAAGGTCAGGGTAAAGCGGACGGTACAAACTGCGAAGGACAACCGGGTAGCCAGACCCATTGAGATCGACTTTCGTCGGGTCAATAGTAAGTTCTGGCAACTCATCGTCGTGTGTAACGTAATGCTGTTGCGATGTTTGAGGAGTGTTTGAGAGGCTATTTGATTCAAAACCAACGTCGAGATCTACATCGACGTCGGAGTAGTTGAGGTCATCGTTTTGGATCTCATGTAAAAATTCCCCTGTGTCGAAACCGATCTCTCTCAATTCGGCCACTAGTGGTTCCTTCTCCTGAATGAATTCTAGCTCTGAGTACCCAAATGAAGATACAAATTCCATCAAAGGAGCTGGACTGTCTGTCGATTGCATCCCCTGAACGCTTCCTACGGTGCAGTTGGCCAAATTCTGTACGAATAGGTTTGGGTTTTGTCCATGAAAACAACAAATGAGTGTTTAAGACACAGATCGAGCATTTTGCCATGCTTTTATATAATTTCTTATCAGCACACCGAGCCACGCGCATCGTGTGTGCGGCGTGGTGGCGAATGACACACATTGTAAACGCTTTTGCCACGTTTACCCGGCCCGAAATTTTGTCTCGCTCGAACTTCCCAAAACATACATACCAATTTTCCTAAAAGGGTAAGCATAGTATTTGGTTCAGCCACAGGAGAGCAGGACGGAGATCAGCTCATGGCGGACGACCAGCGGCCAAGCGGCTATGTAGATGGTATGTACACATGACCAGTGGGTGCTACAGCCTAGCACAAATTGCCCTGTCTCTTTTCTCGTCTTGTTTACGACCTGAAATTCTTCCCTCCACCCAGTCGCACCGCCACACCCCTTCAATAAGAGCAACCAGTTTAATTTCATTTCTTCTCGTGAACCTTTATTCATGCTTTCGTACCAAGAAAGTGCTCCGTCAATTACGAGCAAAAGTACGCGTCAGAGCGTCTATCAGACCAACGGCAGACCTCTGAGCGAAGAGGCTATCTATAGGGCCAAGCTCAAGTACGGAATATACAATAACCCGGCAAGACTAAATCTTGGAGTGGACCCTTCAGCTTCGGACACGGCTGCTCTGTTGGCCTCATCGACGGACCTGTCAGTTCCTGCCTACAAAAGAGAGCTTTCGTCAGAAGCTGCCACTGCTGCTTTGATTGCAAAGACCGATTCTGCGCCTAGGGCATGGAGAAGAAATAACTTCGCACCAGAGGCTGAGTACGCGGCTATCAGTGCTAAGTCCCAGAAATATCCGTTCTACGAGGAGGACATGGATCCTGTCGAGTTTGAGCAGTCGCAGGACGCAGCCTCGTCTGTTCTTAAAAGGCCACTATCCTCGACTGCCAGAAGTGCTCTGCAGGACTTGTACGACTTTGACGATGTGCGGTCTGGAAAAACGACGATGTCACAGTTTCAGACCAGCTCCACTCGTGGCACTACGGTGCGCAATGCATACGAGGCAAACAAGGTGATCGACATCGGTCAGATTCTCAAATCGGCAACCGACTCTGCCACCAAGTCGATATACTCGCGTACAAACCCAGACAGTCTGGACGCTCGTTCTGGTCTCAGCACAGCCAATGCCTACTCAAAGGCGAATGGATCTGTTGATATCTCCAAGATCACTACGTCAGCAGAGAAGAGTGCTCGTCTCAGCATGAGTTCGCGGATGAATCCTAGTCGTGAGGGCATGTACGGCATTCCGACTGCTAGCGACGGTCTGAACAACTCGAAGTTTGCTTCTGTTGGAGCTCTTGCTTCGCAGAACTTTACTCCAAGTGTCGACTATGCTAGTGAGGAGAGAAGCACTCTGGCGAGAAACTCGTTGATCGACAACAGAGTGCTGCTCAAGGCCATTGACAATGCGCATGCAACGCTTGACGGTATGGACAACAAGGCTGTCCAGGACAATCTCTTTGGCAACAAGGAGTGGAATATGAAGGCTGTGCAGATCGCGCAAGCTAACTTTGCCAAACGTCAGAGCCAGACTACTTCAGGCAAGATTGATCTTGGTGGAGGCCTACTTCTAAGTGTGGCCGAGATCAATGCTATGGCTGCTTCGGTGGTTAAACCTATTCTTTCCGATATGGATGCCAAGGTCGAACAACAAAGAGCCGCCAATCTCACTGCTAAAAGGCAACAGGAAGAGCTCAAGCAGAAGCGTTCACTGTTCTTTGCAGCACAGAAGCAGGCCAAGATTGATGCCAAGCAAAAGCGCGAGGCTGACAAGATGTCTCGTCGTAAGAAGTTACAGGACGATAAGGACAAGCTCAAAGAAGATCAGGCTGCCATGAAGGCCGAAAAGCAAGCGGAACTGGAGGCCAAGGATCAGCAGTTGAAGGACCAGATTGAAGAAGAGGAGAACTCCAAGCACGTCCTGGATACCGAGAGAGCCAACAAACTTGCAGAGCTGAATGGAATCAAGGGTGGCAAGGATGCCGAGCGTCAGGCTGAGCTTGACGGCATGCAGGCCGAGAGAGACGAGGATGTTGCGCCATTGGTTGCCGAGGTCGAGGTCCAGACTGCTATCTGGAACGAACTCAAAGCCAAAAGAGAAGAGGCTGATGCATTCCACGCTGAGCAATTAGCTCGTTACGAAAATGCCAATGCTCGTTTGGAGACCACGTTGTCGAAGCTAGAGAAGATTGGAGCTAAGATTGCTGAGACTGAGGCTCTTTTGGCCACTGCTACAACCGACGCTGACAGACTAGTTGCTGAGAGCGATCTGATCCACGAGCAGGCTGAGTTGGACCACGAGCAAAAACAGCGTGAGTTGGACGAGTACTTGGCCGTTAGAGGTAAACTTTCGACTGAGAAAGATGAGCTAGATACCGAGAGAAAGAGGCTTGTTGACGAGCTAAAGGAGATCAAGGTTTCTGCCAAGGCCGAGCAGAAGGAGATCAACTCGATGTTGCCTGAGCATCTGCAAAAGGAGATTTCTGATGACATTTCCGACGAAGAGACCATCGACCATTCTCCGTACGTTTTGGACGACAAATCTATTCAAGAACCACCGGAGATTGTCGATGAGGAGGTTCCGGAGGAGAAGATTGACTACGGCTTTGGAGACGAGGAGGAGAAAGCCAAGGATGCAGCTAAGGTGTCTGCTCCTGTTGAATCAAAGCCCTCTGTTCCTAAAAAGACGTGGGATGAGATCAAAGCCTCAGGCAACTTTGGGTCTGGCGAGGACCCCTTGGCTGCCATCCCTACAAACGAGAAGCCTCCGATGGCGTCTGTGGTGGCTGACAACGAGGTGAATAACGTCATAGCCAAGCCTCTTGTCCAAAGCAGGGAAGCTGAGGTTAAGACGGGGGCTACGACGGCAAGGAAACCAGAAGTTGCCAAAGTTGGCAAGCCTGAGAAAAAGGCCGGGCTGGGCAAGAGATTCATGAAGTTCATGACCACCGAGCCTCCAAGGCCTAAGAAGAAGGAGAAGGCGCCTGTCAAGAGAGTCGAGCCAAAGAGAGTTACAAAAGTCGAGCCAAAAGCCGAGCCAAAAGCCGAGCCACAGGCCCAGCCTGAAGAGGAGGTTGACGGCGGTGAGCTGAAGACTACATTCTCAGGTTTTTCGCAAGGGTCTGAAGTTGCCGAAAAATAGAGTTCGGATGTTCATTTCCTGTAGCATGGTTTGTATTATTGTACTGAAAAATTTTGAGATCGACGCGTCGACATTTTCCACAGCCCAGCCACTGCAAGTAATTATTCCAAAGGAGAAAAAACTGAAACCGCGGCAGCTCTTTTATGGCTTCTTGAATATGGCTAGATTGAATAAGCACAAACCGGTCGCCACGACCCCGAAGACCCCCAGAAGCGTGGGCAGCTCAGACTTTAAAAATTCACCTGCCAGTTCCAAGAAGGTAACCCCGAAAGGGTCTTCTACCACCCCGAGGGAAAAGCCAGGCTCCAACCTGGCATCGGGGTTAATCAGAAATCAGCCTGGAGATCCAACAGAATTAAAGACTCAGAAAAGACGCTACAAGCCAGGAACTGTGGCATTGCGAGAGATCAGGCGATTCCAGAAGAGCACAGAGCTGCTTATCAGAAAGCTACCGTTTGCCAGATTGGTGCGTGAAATTGTCCAAGACGAGTTTGGAACCAGCACCTACAGATGGCAATCGGTCGCAGTGCTGGCGCTGCAGGAGGCTGTGGAGGCGTATTTGGTTCACTTGTTCGAAGACACCAACCTATGTGCCTTGCACGCGAAACGAGTCACCATCATGCAGAAAGACATCTATCTGGCCAGAAGACTGCGTGGAGATTAGTGTATCTTTGTATTATGTAATGTGAGTAAACTACAGCTTGTTATGCCAGATGCCAATAGGGCCTTTCTCCAAATAATCTTCTCTTGAGAAAGAGCCCCCAACCGAATGCGTGCCAAAAATCTGCTTAGCCAAAATCTGTGCTCCCAAAAACGAGCAGTCTTCAAAGCCGCATTTCTTCCACTCCGAGAAGTAGTCGGGCCGCGAAAGGAATCGGAAATGCTTAGGCACCTGGATCAAGTTCAAGTCCTGGATCATGGTGCTGGTATCGTTGCGGAATCCTGCCCCAACTTGGCCCTGCACCGCGCCTTGGCCAACCACAAAGTTCGTGTACATGTAGACCATCAGGGCCTCTTTGAACCCGCGAATCTTAGTCGTCTGGCCCACGAGAATCACATTGTCATAACAGTCCTGTGCGCGTTTGAGATCGGTAATCTGTGAGAGAGTACGGTGAATGGTCGTGCCAACAATCTCGATGAGCTCCGAACATCCCTGAAACCGCTCCTTACCCACGCTGATTGCCTTTCCCTCCGCGTCCACAAAGGTGTTCGTCTCCAACTCGCTGTTTGGCTTCGACTCGACCTGCTCCTTACCGTTCTTGCGCTTTTCACGCTCTTTTTCTGCCAGGATCTCTCTCGTGGATTTGTCACTCGTCACAATCGCAGCAACATCCAGAACACCATCCTCTTCCTCCTTGCTCTCCATCAACTGCTCAGCTCCAAAGAACGAGTTCTTTGCATCTTCTTCACTCAACACCTCAAATATTGGCGATCGCTTCAACACTTCAATTTGTTCTGGAGACAAATTAGGAAGGATTTTGCTCAACCTTTCATTAATCGAGTATCCTCCTTTCTCAATCACCTTTACCCCTGGAATATACACTTGATAGTCTAGAATTGGTGTCACCTCTGTCTTTTCAAACCCAACATCAACAACACACACGTTGGCTAGCGAGCCGTACGAGAACATCGAACTCAAAGATGCGGGAACAACCGAAAATGCACCAAACTGCAAGGTCTCAAAAGCGTACTTTGTGATCGTTTCAATCACGTCGTTCGACCATCTGCTCGAAGATTGAACCAACGTAAATGCAATGCTGTTCAATAGCACGACCGGGTGGTCTTTCAATATCGACCGAACAATACACTTGAGCAGAAAATTGAGGCCACGCACGTCGACAATGTCACCTTTCACAACCGGGTACACCGCTAGCGACTCGGCCTGAGGCTGAATCGTATAGAGCGAGTTATCGGACGGATTTTTGTATACTTTCGTTGGAATACTGAATGCGGGTGGACTTAGCACATCCTCAATGCCAAATCGCACAAGCGTATTCTGCGAGCCCGGCTGAACTATTAAAAAATTATCTTCTCTGTAAGATGGCATACTGAACACAAGGAACGTTTCTAAGCTTTATTTTGATTTTCGAAAAGATCATCTTCGTGTTACCCGGCTGCAAAACTACTATTTAAGGCCATTTCCCCCCCAAAAATATTTTCTCATACTTACCTTGGGAGATCACAGGAGATCATGAAGTCTTTGTGATCGGGCCTGTCCAGTATGCTTTGCACGTACCTGCAGCTGGCTGGCTTGCCAACTCTTTCCTTTTGGGGGAGTGTGGGTCTCATAATTTTTGATTTCTACCTACCGAATTCCAGCTTGCTGAGTTCAGTGTTTAAAATTAATCACTCTATTTAGGTTTCACCACCGCAGTGTGAACGTGCTGCATAAATGTCTGCAGACTCACGTCGTCTGTCAGGATAATTGCGCCCGTTTCAGTGTGTCCATTGGCCAGCACCGTTAAATCGTCACCATTTTTGTACGATGTTGTCGGATTTAGCTTCGACATCAAGAACCTGGCCTGAGACCCGCCTTCCTCGGTATCGATGAACCGTGGTAGTGGGAAGCGGTCCACTAAGATGTCTGCTGCCTCTACGCGCGGCTGGTTCAGAAACTCCTTGAAATATTCGTAGTCTGGTAGATCTTGGTATCCGTGTCTTCGCCAATCTGCTATTTGCGAACCGTGAAAAATAAGCAGATGAAAGAAAGTGTCCAGCAACAGTATCCTGTTTGGCTTAATGGAAAGAGAGTCCAACAACACTGGCTCTGGTTCCTTTTCGATTTCAAACGAGGTCAGTGTAGGCTGGATCATGATCAATGAGTTCATACACTCCTCGGTTAAGAAACAATGTCTATAGAATGCAGTCTCGTCTGGAGAGGAATTGAATATCTGAATGAAGTTCGACCGCCGTAGATGGTACATGAATTGCGGAAATAGATTCAAATTGGGCGAGAGGACCAAAGACTTCGCATCGTTCACTTTGTAGCTACCGAATCTCGAACACAGATCCACCAAAACCTTGTCGCACCACCTAATCGCATCCGTTGAGCTGTCTTTTAGAACCTTGTCAAGAGCCTGTCGTGCTACTAGCACGGCAGCAGCCTCCTGATCGAAGTAATCAATCAAGTTCTGGCCGGGCTGCAGAATCGGGCGGTGGCTGGTGGTCACGCGTAGTCTGCGTGTTCCATCCGAGTGCTGGTAAGTAGTGATGAACTGGAAGATTCCGTACGGCTGACTGGCTTCAAGATATGGCTCCAAATATACTCCATAGGTGGAGTGCACAGATAGTCCGCCTAGTTTCCATGAGTCTGTGCCTCCAACCCCAATTTCCTTATCGCTAACTGAAACACCTTTCCTTTTGAGCGAGGTCACGTGACCGACAACCCCACTGATCTTTAGGTTCGTGGATACTTTCAATTCCAGAGTTGCATTGAGACCGAATTCCAATGTACCGCTCGCTGAGCGACTCAGAAACCGCTGCAATGACTGCTTGAAAATGGCTGTTGAGAAGCCATCGCTCTGTATGACTGCTCCGCCGGTCTTGTGCACTAAACACTCCATCTCAGCCAACCCCACCTGATCGTATGACCCGACGAACACATCGACTGTGTGTCCGCTGAGGGCTGATATGCTTGCCAATTCGTCATAGAATTTGCAGGTCTTCTTGTAGTGTTTGAGCATACTAGGGTCTTTTTCCAAATCGCTATGCGATCTGATTGGGTTTTTCAGCGGTGTTTCCACTATACTTCCTGGACCATAGGTACATGGGCCTCCCGTAAACAGCATGACTCGTGCTCCCGTTTTCGGGAATGTGGAGGCAAGTAAATTGGATGCAACGTTGAGAGCTGCTCCAGTGGCACGCTGGCTTCTATGGTATTTCTCCACGGGGAAGGAGTCTGCAGCCAGTGACTCAATTAGTGTTGTGAGCTGAAACTCGCACATGGCGGCCTGCTGTATGAATCTATTTGCAGGGTTGATGGGCAGCTCCAGATTGTTGGGAATTGGATTTCTACTGGATTTCAGGTCGCCAGAAAGCACGCCTAAGATTTTTTCTATCTGGTCTGCGCTGTAGGCTTTAGATCCGTTGAAGCTGTAGCTCGATGCGGAGTCCTGGTGGCCAATCTCGTGGACGTTTATGTTCTTTCCATATGTGATGAAGCCAATGAGGGCATCTGGCGGAATCAGATTCACGGATATCAGCAGACTTTCCTTCAGTGCCTCAAGGTTCTCGGGTTCCAAACACAAATCAACCACGTACAAAAATACAAACGGCTGCTGAACAGCCACTGGGGGTAAGATGTATTCAACACTGAGAGCCTCCGGACGAGTTTCGAACGGTAATTCCACCAGCTCGTTGTGCAATTGGTTTCTAGTTTTGCAGATCGAACACGACCAGGACCTGGTCTGAATGTCTGGCTGGCAGTAGGGGTTCAGTATGGACTTGCAGGCACGACAGACCGTTGGAGGACGGTTCAGATATAGGGGGCTATCCGTGGGTCTCAATGGCTGGTACAGACAGGAAATTGGGACGACATAATTCTTGGCGTCGGTTTTGGTCTGAGGCAACGCGTTCCAGGCAAAACGCAACCCCGTGGCGTCCTCATACGCCTCAAATGACAAACTCATGCTAGGAAATGCAGATGCCAGTTGTTATGGCGTATGTTTTTGAAAAACTGGATTTGGTGTGGGGAGTAAACAAATATTAGGTTTCTAAGTAAATAGGGATAGGCAAGATTTAGAGGGTCGCTATGATAGGCCAGCTGGAGCACGAGACGCTCCAGGACCTGGTGCTCACGCTTGTGACATGTAGAAAGGTGGAAGGAGAATTCAGGATCGTGGACCTTGTGCCCGACACTGAAAGCCCGTTAAGTCTGCCTCGTCGTCTCTCCATTGCCGAGTTGAAGGTGTATTCAAAGATCAGCTACACAAGGATGGGAAGCTTTTCGTTGCCGAGGTTGTTTGCCTATCTGGCACAGCTCCAATTTGATAACTGTCGTGGTGTTGTCGTGCACGGATTTTTGGAACAAGTCTCGCTGGTCTACTCAGAGCTGCTCACCAGCCCAGATCCGAAATACGGGCCCAGAACTTTTAGCGAATACAGGATGTCGATTGTTGTTCTCGTGCTATACAAATTGGCCGTTTTGGCCGAGCAGAAGCAAGTTTTTCTGAGCGATAGTCAGTCGATTGTGGACCGTCAGGAAGCCATTTTTTTGTCAAAAACAGATAACCTGGGCGATCTAAAGCACTTTCGGCTCTCGAATCTTGTGTCTATGCATCAATTACTGCGACAATACGACGTGCGCACTGTTCAGATTAATACTGTGGGCCGAACGGCGGCGGAGACTGAATTGGATACTGACTCTGTTGGGGACTGAAGCCAAACGACATGTTGCTCATTTGTTGAGGCAAGTTCGTATATGCTTGATTGGATTTCGATTCTCTCAGCAATTGTTGGTAAACCTCGACACTGGCGTCGATATTTCTTTGCATGCTCTGCAACTCTAAGACTTTGAGCTTGTACAAATCCAAAACCTGTTTCATCGTGGCTCTAATTTTCTTCAGTTCTTCGAGCTTGCCAGGAATCTCGTCCCTAATCAGTATGCTTTCAAACTCCTGGTCGCTAATAGGCTGCGCTTCCACCCTCGACTTCAGATCCATCAATTTCGACAACAGAACCTCAACATTAAATGAGTTGTTTAGCAACTTAGTCAGCCCAATCAGCTCCTCGTCTGTGGTCTTCGGAATCTTCTCCACATAATTCACCGGCACAATTCCCAGGGTACCGTTCAGACATCCGCGAATCCAGTCATCGTTCACCTGCTCGACCACAACAATGATATCGTCCTTCTTAAACGACAGCGTGTCGTCATCGGTCGACTCTAGATCGTATAGCGCACGAACTTTGTTTGGAGCTGGAGCAGACACTGGGTCGGGCACGGGTTCTGGTGCCCGTTCTGGTAGCATGTCTGCGGCAGGCTGAACGGGCTGAACTGGTGGCCCGGTCTCTTTCAAGGACATCTCAATCGCCTTCCGGAGCTCTTCGTCTTCACCATCGTCACCGACGGGCTTTGGTCCGCCATCCACTTCGGCAATTGCCTGCTGACACATATACAGATACTTGTTTTTCAGGTCATTGAAGACATCCTCCATTGCGCGCAGACTTTCGTCGCCTTTGAAGCTTTTGCTAAGCTTGTATATTTCCTTAATGACTGCATATTTAATAGAATTGTGCATTTTTGGGTCATGGACCAGCTTGGCCAGATAGTTAGTGACAAACGTACGCTTGGCTATGTGAGCACGCATCATGGCACCACAATTTTCCGCCAAAAAGTCGATCAATGCGATGGTACGCAATATAACGTTGGCGTTGTTTGATTCTAACTTCGCCTTGATGATGTTGACAGATTCCTCGATGTTGGTGTCCGGATCGGACTTGACCGTATCGACAACATCGAGCAGGAGTGAAAAGTCATCCTCAGTAAGCTCTGGGGAAGTGGCCTTGTCTATGCTAGTTTTGAGGGACATGGAAGATAGAGTAAAAATTAATCCAACATCTTTGCACCGATCAATCCGGTAAAGCCTTCCAAATCCATCATATATGTCATTCACATTCTGAAAAAAATTTACGTGCGGCAATCTCCATCCGAGGCATACCGCGGGTGAGCCCTGAAATTATTCTCCTGCAGCTAAAGAATCATAGTTGGCTGCAACTTCCTGAGATAAGAACTTGCGGCTTGACCGAATTGCAAAAAATTGCACAAATTATAGCCCGCTGCGATGTGCTGTAAGGCTTTTACATTGTTCTCCTATTGTAAGCCTCCACTGTACATTTGAAAAGATATCCGTCTGCACGTCAATCAGGTTGCAAAATTTCACTATTTAAACAAGCTGCTGGTCCTTGTCAGAAGACAGTCTAATACAGTCTAATAGTAATTAAGATGTCAGTGTCACAGGATATGGAGAAGAAACTCGATGGCTCGTTCTCGGATGAACCATTCGTCCAAGAAACAGCAGAGCTAAAGAGCTCCAAACTATCTGGAGTTTATGCTCATATTATGGAGATGTTCCATGGTGAAACTAGAGGAATTGAGATTATTCCTGTTGAGGAGAAGACCCACACCTCTGTTTGGTCTTGTGCTTCCATGTGGCTCTCCGCGAACATGGTGATTGCTACCTTTTCTCTTGGTGCTCTGTCTTATGGTGTGTTTGACCTCGATTTTGGTACCTCAGTGCTTACCATCATCTTCTTCAGTCTTTTGGGTGGAATTCCAGTTGCATTTTACTCAATTCATGGTGCAAAGTTCGGTCTGAGACAGATGGTTCTTTCTAGATATCTTGTGGGTGACCTTGCTATGCGCGTGTTTGCTCTCATCAACGTTATTGCATGCATTGGTTGGGGTGCTGTCAACATTATGTCATCTGCTCAGCTCCTTAACATTGTCAACAACCACGCTCTTCCTCCATGGGCTGGCTGCTTTATTATTGTTATCCTTACCATCATCGTCACTTTCTTCGGCTACAATGTTATCCACGCCTACGAGAAGTGGTCTTGGATTCCTAATATTGCGGTCTTCATTGCCATCATCTGCAGACTTTCCATGGACGGTGTTTTCATGGCTGGTGTGCCACAAGACGATGGTTCTGTCAAGACATGGGGATCTGGCCCAACTTTCGCTGGAAACGTGCTTTCGTATGGTGGTACCATTTTTGGTTTCGCTGCAGGTTGGACCACTTACGCCGCAGACTACACCACCTACATGAGACCAGATTCCAACCCATACAAGCTTTTCTTCTGTGTCTTGGCCGGTCTTTGTCTGCCATTGATTTTCACTCTTATCTTGGGAGCTGCTGCTGTGACTGGTATTAAGACAAACGACAAATACGCTACTCTCTACGGTGAGTACTCCATTGGTGGATTGGTCTATGCCATCCTTGCCCAGGACTCGCTCCACAGATTTGGTGAATTCCTTTGTGTTCTACTTGCTCTATCCACTGTCTGCAATAACATTCCAAATATGTACTCCATCGCCCTCGGCGCACAAGCTTTCTGGTCTCCGTTGGCTAGAGTTCCAAGAGTTATCTGGACTGTGGTCGGAAACTGCCTCACCTTGGCCATCTGTATCCCAGCTTACTACAAATTCGAGTCTGTTGTGGAGAACTTCATGAACTTGATTGGTTACTACTTGGCTATCTACGATGCTATCTCCTTCTCTGAGCACTTCTTCTACTTGAAAGGTTTCAGTGGATACAACCTCGAGATCTACAACAACAAGAAGCTGCTCAACCCAGGATACGCTGGTACTTTTGCCTTCTGCTGTGGCGCAGCCGGTGTTGTTGTCGGTATGGACCAGACGTGGTATGCTGGAGCCATTGGTAGACAGATTGGTGAGTACGGTGCCGATATTGGATTCGAGCTCGCTTTCTCGTTCTCGTTCATCGCTTACAACCTCACGAGACCATTTGAGAGAAAGTACTTCCAGCGTTAGTTGCTCCGCGAAATTAATATTAGTGTGCGATTCTATAATTATTTCAATCGATTTTTTTATTTAATTAACTCGCTATGCAATCCGAAGACATGCAGTTCGAGCCCTCGAAGCACCAGAATCAGCAGGGCCAGCATATCTCTGTGCTCCAGCCTGAAAATTTTACCACGTTATACCGGCTGGTAGACGATCTGGCTCAGGCTTTGCATGATAACAAGAAGCTTAAACAAGGCATCTGGAACGACGTGGACCGAATTTCCACGACAATCAATAGCCGTTACCAAGGATCAGAGATCCCAATTGACCAAAGTTTGTTTAAATACAGACAGTTGCAAGAAGTGGGGGAGCTAGAGCTCGATCTGCTTCCTGCAAAGAAGAAACGCATACAGAAACTAAGGCTGGAGAATCAAAAGCTCGCACAACTACTCGCCGATCGCCAGACATATAACGCAAAACTTCGAAATACTATTGACGTGGCAGAACGGAATTTGTTGGAAATTCTGAAACTTCTGTCAGATCGGTATCTCAAAATTAACAAAGAACAGTTAGAACAACAAGAGACCTACGGTAAACAGTTCCTGCTCAAGAAGCAAGAGCTGCACGATAAGTTTCTTCAACTGGCTGAAATTGATGAAAAAGCTAAACAACTATATGCAGTCTTCGACCGCTTGAATGATTTCCTTAGCGAAAACCAGGAACTACAAAAATTGGAAATTCATAATTTATCATAAGGTTCATTACTTCAGGCCAACATTCGCGACAAAATACGACTTCCCCACCCCAGATCCTTTGTTCATCATTGTGGCGACGTTTCCAAAATCCTCGTTGGCAGGAAGTTCGTCCTCCCAAACCATTGGAATGGCATTGCTCTTGGCAAGAGCGTCCCGCGCCGTCTGCCACGAAAACCTCACCGTCGAATCCCAGCCAAAAACCGGATGGACTTTCGAATTGAGCCATTGTGATGTACGGGGATCAGAGGGGTAACCAGAACCCCACTCAATGCCTTTAGAAAGGTAGTACAGGCTGCAATCTCTCGTCACCTTCGCAACAATTGATGCTGTCGAAACAATCGGAAACAGACTGTCTGCTTTCTTCGTCACTGTCACCTTGATCCCCGGAAATCTGCTGCTCAATTTTCGCTGATATGTCTCTGGAGGGCCAACCGTGTCCACATACACCTCTTTCAAGTTGACTCTTTGATCAATCACTCCCTGGATAAGCTTGATGGTTGCATCATGTGCCTGTTCGTTTAGATTGATGTTACCGACTGATCGTGGCCTGAGCATTTCGCTGGAAATGTCTCGAGCAGTCATTGTTGTCGTAGCCCAGCCTACGTTCTGACATAGATCTCCGTTCGGCTCGATGATCGAGTGCATTAATTGGTCGCGTCGTTCAACGGTAAGTGTCTTTGAGTCCGCAAATCCGTATTGGCTCTTCAGTTTGCTGGAATAATCTTTCAAACAGTATGCGATTCCATACACCATTGGTCCCAGAACAGGACCCCTTCCTGCCTCGTCCACACCCAGAATGACTGGCTCTTTCGGGGACTCCAGCACTCTTTTAGGCACAGGCGACCGATAGATCGTAGTGGCTGTGGTAACTGGAAGCGGAACAGAAGGTAGTCTAAGGTTTTCAAATAAGCTAGTTTCCATACGCGTTGGAAAATATAATGAATAATTTAACAGAAACTTAAATCAGCTAAAAAACTTTGAAATTAGTAGATTATTCTATGCTATGCAATATTGGTCATTGGCTCCTCCTCGTATTCGATCTCGATCCGTGGCCGCTTTCTCTTCTGCTTAGGCTCCTCATCACCTTCTGAATCGCTCGACGACGCGTCCGAGCCGTCCTCCAGCCATCTCTGGAGATCCTCCATATCCACCATCTCATCCTCGTCTTCCTCTGCCTCGACATATTCCACCTCGCCCACATCCGAATCGTCCTCCATCTCGGACTCCAGCTCGATCTCGTCATTCGAATCGAAATCAGACTCCTCCTCCTCTTCATGCTCTTCAACTTTGCCTAACACTCTCTTCCAGATCTTAGCGTCCACATTAAGTGGCTTGTCGCCGTAAGCACCTGACTTTAATCGATCCAGCAGCTCTTTTTCAATCGCCTTTTCGATCCGTGCGGCCGCCAGCGCCTTGCGTTCTCTAGTCTCTTCCCTCCTCTTGACCTTGTGCTTCACTCCAACATAATGTCTCTCATCCTCTCGAAGAGCCAAACGTCTCTCTGTAATGGCAACTTGTGTTAATCGTGTAAGTCTCTGCTTGCACTTGTGTATCAGAAACTTGTTCCAATAAAGAAGATGCTCGTCTATCTGATTTAATGCCTTCTTGTAGTCCTTGCTCAATTTGATTCTCTCCCATAGATTTTTCGGAGTATGTGCTCTTTCTGCCGTTTTCATGTACAAGTACAACTTTCCCTCCACGTTTCGTACAGTGGCATAACGCGCGTTGGCTAGCGGACATGATTGACGATTGCAGAGCCCGCTCACGTTATATTCATTTCTGCAAAAGTTCTGATCCTTGGTTGTTTTGATCTTAAAAGCGCAAAACTGTTGATTTATAACCTGCCAAATAACCTGTATTGTTAGCCGTTGCCAAAAGAGACATTGTTTCTCTTACTTACCTCGTCAGACATCCTGTGCTATATCTTTCTTATCCTAAAGAAAAAAAATTTTAAAAAAATTTTGCAGGTCCGCTACAATCGGTAACATCCGTGCACCTAAAAATAAAAGCCAAATCGTACCTATTCGTATCGCCAATCATCTTCACCCTTTATTCCTGTATTCCCTCGCGTAACTTCATAAACTCGTCATAGTCCATCGATTGTTTAATCCCCTGATAGCGGGTAAGATCAATTTGGGCATCTTTCCAACTTGAGCGATAATAGCCTGCCTTCTGCACGAGGTGGTCCAATGTCTCTTCCTTAGTCCAGCCCTGCTCCACAGCCACCTCTGGCAAGAACGTCGAAGATCTTTTGCCATTAATCACAATTCGAATCCCATGCTTTCCCAGTTCCCAGTCCAGAGGGTTGTCTGCCCGCTCAAAGTTTTTAAGTAAGGTGACAGAGCACGACAGCTCAACCAATTCTCTTGCAGAAATGGGATCAAAGCGTGGATCCTCCAGTGCTGCTACCAAAGCATACTCACGTACTCCATTTGGAAGTGTCAGATCGCCGAAATTGCCAATACATCCACGCAAAACCTTATCATTTTTACGTTTGATGTTCCATGTCACAAAAAGCGGGCACTTTTCGAAGGTAACAGTCGAATCGTTTTCCAATGCTAGTTTCCACTTACTGAAAGGAATTGGCTCTATCTTATTCAGTGTCGAATAGAGCGTCTCGAATGCATATGCTGTGTACGTCAGAACAGATGACATGAAAACTAATCGGGAAAAATAATTATCTTAGTTTTTATTACTAATTTCCATGTCGACCATCTCTAAGACACTGAAAACCACCCCTACCAGCCAGGTGCTCAGCATCGCCGCAGGCTGTTTCTGGGGTGTTGAGCACATCTATCTGAAACATTTCAAGGACCAGATCATCGACACCAAAGTCGGCTACGCTAACGGAACCACTGAGCAACCGGACTACAAACAGGTTTGCACTGGCACAACGAACCACGCTGAAGCACTACAGATCTCCTTTGAGCCATCAAAGGTCTCTTATAGAAAACTGGTGGACTTCTTTTTCGTCATGCATGACCCAACGACGGTCGACGCTCAGGGCCCAGATGTTGGCACCCAATATAGATCGGCCATTTTCACCCATAATGAAGAGCAGGAAGTTGAGGCAAAACGGGCCCTTCAAGAAGCACAGAAAAAATGGTATCCTAACAACAAGATCGTCACGAAGATTGAGCCAATCAAGACATTCTGGGATGCAGAAGAATACCATCAGCTCTACCTGTTTAAGAATCCGACTGGCTACCAATGCCCATCGCACTTTGTAAGAACCACTCCAAAATAAACATTTCTGCACCCGTGCACCGGCAGGGTGGCCTTTGTAAACTGGCTCAAAAGCGATAGACAAATAAAATACTGTTAATTTGGCGATGGCTGCTAGAAGCATCGCAATGACCGTGCAGGAGCAGCAGAAGGCACTTGACAGCGCATTGACGGTTATCCGGCAGCAGGTCTCGCTCATGAAGAAATGTTTGGCCGCTAAAGGCAAGTTTATGGACGCCCTCAAGCATGCGTCAACCTTTCTAAACGAGATGCGCACCAACGTGCTCACGCCCAAACAGTATTACGAACTCTACATCATGGTATTCGATGGGCTAGAGATACTCGCTCAGCATTTAAGAGTCAATCATCCAAACAACCATTTGGCTGATTTGTACGAGCTTGTTCAGTATGCCGGAAACATCGTCCCAAGACTGTATCTGATGATTACTGTCGGCACCGTGTATATGTCAGTTCCTGACGCCCCCGTCAAGGAAATTATGAAGGACATGATGGAGATGTGTCGTGGAGTGCAGCATCCGATTAGGGGCCTGTTTCTACGGTACTACTTGTCTCAGAGAACTAAGGATTTGCTACCAACGGAATTTGTGGTAGACAAAAATGAGGCTACAGGCGATCTGACCGAGTCTATTCAATTTATCATTACGAATTTCGTCGAGATGAATAAGCTTTGGGTGAGATTGCAGCACCAGGGCCATTCTTCGGAGAGGAAAAAGCGTATCAGCGAACGTAAAGAATTGCAGATCCTCGTTGGCTCGAATCTTGTGAGGCTATCGCAGCTTGAAAATATTGACAAAACCTACTACAAGGAGCATGTACTGCCGACGTTGCTTGAACAGATCATCCAGTGCAGAGACGTTATTGCCCAAGAGTATTTACTGGATGTAATCATACAAGTTTTTCCAGACGAGTTCCACTTGGCAACACTTGAAGAGTTTTTCAACTCGACCCTTAGTCTCAATGAGGAGGTTAGTTTGAAAACCATCCTCATGACACTGATTGATCGCTTAATCGATTTCAAGTTGAGGGAGTCAGATGGCGATTTTGTTAAGACCTTCGAGTCGCTCAATCTGACCGATATCTTCGACAAGTTCATCGACCTCATCAGAAAGATTAATGAGCTTAAGCCCGATTTGCCAAGCGAGGATTTTTGCGTTATTCTCGAAGGAATATGCAGATTGTCTATTGCCTATTACCCAGAGAACTACGACAACGTCAATTCCGTTTACAAATATGCGGCAGAGAAATTCAGGGAGTCAGGGACTAACGAGACCACCACAGAAAATCACTGGAAGTCTTTGCTGCTCGTTCCAATGTCCAGTTATTCGAGCATTAAGTCAATCCTTAAACTTGACTCGAGCTACCTCGAGTTCCTTGGACTCCAAAAACCATCCGTTAGAAAAGCTGCCAGTCTTGATATCATCGATTGCTTGTTAATCAATGAGGTGAAGTTGACCACAGTGGAGGAAGTGAGCAAGATCATGGAGGTGCTGAAGAACCTGGTGACTGCGGATGACAGTTTGACCGTGAAAGAGCTTGGTTTAACCCAGGCGTCATCTGCAAATACCACAGTGTTTGGTCTCGACTCGGCACCAGAAGATCCCCAAGACTCACTTGAAGTGACTCTTCAGCAGGAGAAATTGGCCAAGTTCATGCATCTGATCTACAACGCTGATCCGTTCCAACATTTCGAGCTGCTGTTGGAGTCCAAAAAGTACTTGAGTCTTGGTCAGAACAAAATCAAATACACCTATCCAACATTGATCTTCATTGTCCTCAAGCTCGTAAGAAAATTGCATTTACTGAGGAAGATTGAGACTAAAGAGGAGCGACTCAAAGTTTCCACCTTCTTTCAATTCATCTCGAGTGTCATCAACGAAATGAATGAGCGCAACATCAATCCAATTCTGCGACTGAATCTGAATCTAGTGACAGCCCAGCTGGCTGACGAAATTTCGTTGGTTGACATTGCATACGACTTCTTTATTGAATCGTTTGTTCTGTACGAGCAGAGTTTAATTGACTCGCGTGCCCACTACCAGAGTTTGATCACTATTATCAACAAATTGATTGAATCTACCAGGATGATTGAATTGAACATGGAAAACTTTAACACTCTGATTACCAAGTGCACTCTTTACGGCTCCAAGTTACTGAAAAAGACTGACCAGTGCCGGGCCGTGTATCTTGCATCTCATTTGTGGTGGATCATCCAGGAAATAGATGACTCCACCACGTCGCATATCTCATTGAAAAAGGATGAGAAGAGAGTGCTAGAGTGTCTCCAGAAAGCTTTAAGAGTGGCAGACAGCATCTTAGATGCAAAGAGTTCGTTGGAGCTGTTCACTGAGATTTTAAATCAATCATTATACTATTTTATCCATGGAAACGACATGGTGACAGTGAAATACCTGAATGGACTCATAGAGTTGATCGATAGCAACTTCAAAACGGCAAAAAAAGAGTCTGCTAACGACAAGGCCGGGCTTGAACAAGCCTATAAGCATTTCACCCGGACATTGAAGTACATGGGCGAGCAGCGAGCCATTGACGACAGATTTGTTGAGATCAAGCTTGATCTCTAATGACTTACCCGGGAGGGTCGGGGCTACATAACGAAGGATCTAGAAAAAAAAATACTGATATAAAAAAAATTTCACAAAATATTTTCTTCGCCGGTATTTCTTCAGTAGAAGAGTTGTGTCAAATGGTATGTGACTATCATGGCTGCTATTATGATGAAAACCGAGTTGCTTCTTTCCCAATCTTATCGCGACGATGATGACAGGGTTTAGAAAGTCTCTTGGGGCTGGATATACACCATCCTTGCAGGTGGTGTATCTTTCCAGTTTCGTTACACTTACTTGTTTACAAGTATTTGTGGAGCTTTTTTACTTGCCAGTAATATGCATTTCTGACCAGCAGTCTATGATCAGGTATACTAACTTGGAAGGCTCAGCCATTTGATGCAACGTGCCACTCTATAGTGAATGCCATTGGAACAAGATGATGAAGAGTTACCATAAACATTCGCAGTTTCCTCGGTAGATGCACACCCACAGGTGGGACGAACCCAAAAATCTCATCTGGTGCATTAGTGACCGCCCAAACTTCCTTGGATGTCTGATTTGTTCTAATGGCATTTGCAATAGTCTTGTGTCTGTTTTTAAAGGTTTAAGAACGATTCAAGACTATGTTTGTTTACATGTTTCCTCAAGCTCTTTGTTGATTTCGTCTGGAATGTCATTGTCAGCCACTTCCAGTTCTGAATTTCCCCCGAAATTCAGAAATTGGAGGTCATCGTTTAGTAAATCTTTCGGAGGCATACCGAGCTCCTGCAATTCTTCGAGCTTAGCATTAACTAACTCTTTATTTTTAGCTTCCTCGTAGTCAGGCAGATTGAATGTCTCGATGATCTGTTGGACGACGGCATATTGTTTTTGATAGTTTGAATAATCCTTGTGATGTTGGTTTTCGGGATTTTCAAGCCAAGCTGGGAACTTGTGGTAGAGATCGTTCAATGGCTCAAACAGGACGTTCTTTGAAGAGAGTTTGTCGAGCATTTCCACCAGCAAGTTGCCCACGTCGTCCATATTACCATTTTGTCCATCTAGTCCCTTCAGATCCAAGTTGATGTCCAATGACTTCATGAGACTGGTCAACAGTTCATCATCTTTATCCTCATCCTGAATTGACTTATCCACTTGTTCTCCCGATTCTTTCAATCTGCTGATAGTCTCGGAAATGACGCTCTGGAAATTGTCTTTGGGGGACGGCTGTGAAGAGGACGACTCAGGATTTTTGTCAAGGTCGTTGAGAAAACCTGTCAAATCGCTGGACAGGTCTGGATCCTTAGAGCCAATTTCCTTGAGCAGATTTTGAAACAGCTCCCGCTCATCAAACTCGGGCACGTCGTCCTGCTTGGGCTTTTCATCTCGCAACTCTTTCAGTCCTGCTCCTGGAGGCTTACTAAGTATTTCGTCATCAAAGTCATCTAGAAGATCGTCCAGGTCGTCAAGGTCATCTTCTGAATAGTGTTTTTCAACTCGCTTCTCGCTCATGATGCTATAAATTTGCGTTGCTAACCTCTTAATCTTGCCCAAATCGTTAGATGAACATGTGAAAATTTGACAGAGTCACACTACACTGCCTTGTTGAAAAATAAGATAGTAAATACTCATTATGGCTGAAAGAAACCTTCGAACGGAACGCATACAGCAGGAACGGTAAGTTGGAAACCCCGTACTCACTAACATATAGGAAAAACTGGAGGAAGGACCATCCGTTTGGTTTCTATGCGAAGCCTATGAAGTCCAGCGACGGGTCTCTAGATCTGTTGAATTGGACAGCAGGAATCCCTGGAAAATCGAGCACTCTATGGGAGAATGCCACATATCCCCTCACCATAATGTTTCCGGATGAATATCCAGCCAAGCCGCCAAAAGTCAAGTTTCCTGCTGGATTCTATCATCCTAACATTTATCCGTCTGGCACCGTTTGTCTCTCTATTTTGAATGAGGAACAGGATTGGCGGCCGGCTATATCGCTCAAACAGATACTTCTAGGTGTGCAGGAGCTTCTCGATAGTCCGAATCCAGATTCTCCTGCCCAGGAACCTGCCTGGAGATTATTCACGAAAGACCGCTCTGCATACGAGAAGAAAGTGAAAGAACAGACTAAACGGTACGCGAATCCCGAGAAGTAAGGACAACAGCATGATGTGTGTATGATTAATTAGAACAGAGGCTGTATAAGTAATTATTAATTGTCTATTTAGCGATTCGGGCGTTTTCTCCATCTTTGTACTGGATGAAACTTTCTAGATTCTGAAATGTCTCTTCTGCAAGTGCCTTGAGCTGGGGCTGGCTGTTTTTGTCGATTGCTTTGTAAATCTTCTTGTAATTCTGAACATTATCCTTCAGCAACTGATGGAGCTCTCCTTCGTGATACAGTGCATTATTGTAAGAGTAGTTGTCGTCAAAGAGATCAATAATCGCATTCAATGACTCCGCAAGCACACTTTCCACCAAGTACTGGTGTTTCTTACGCAGCTCGCCCGGCCGCATCGAATTGTAATACTCGATTGGCTCAACGATGTTCTTGTCCACGATCAACCTTGTTATGGTGGTGGTCAGCTCTAAGTCGTTGCAACGTCTACCAATAATCGTCAAAATGCGGAGGATTCGGCCGGTGAGCCCCACCGACAACGCTGTAAGCTTTCCAAGAGTATGTGCAAACTGAACAAGTGGGCTGCCTAGATTATCAATTCCGGATGGGTCCATAAACTCCACTGCGATCTCAACATAACCCAGATAAATGTTCACCGCTTCAAGATCGTGGTCCTCCATTTTCTGCAAAAGTTGCTGCGTCACACCAGTACTAATGCTTTGCACTAACTGAACACACGTATCTGGAACCTCGTCTTTGAAGTAGCACAAAATATTAGTCAGACATATGAGCACTTTGACACTGTTATAATCAAATACTCTGCCTAGGAAAGGTACGACAGACTCCTCCAATAGTAAAGATATTTTAGGCTCTAGTGTATCCTGCTCTCCCTTGATTTCCACAATGGTTGCAAATATATCCAGGACCAAATCGTACACACTCAGACTCTCCTTCTCCTCTGGAGTATCGGTAAGAACTCGGTTGACAATCGTGAGCAAACTCTCGGCAATTTGGATCGTTTGAATCTCGTCGAGTCCGTTTGAACAATCCAAAGCCTGAAAATGAAGACCGATTAAATACACCTTGGACAAGTCGTTGGATAGGCTCACAGACCCCAAAATCTGTTTGATGTTATCGTCCTCTGAGAATGCCTTGATAAATGGAGCAGAAATGGTAGACAAATCATATAGGAACTCAAGAGAAGTCAGAGTTAGCTTCTTGGTGTAGTTGCGCTCAACCAGAGTAATCACAAATCTGAATATTTCTTGTGAAACTAGTTTCGGAAGAATATTGTTGTGGAACACTTCACTAGAAAGCTCCAGAGACAAAGAGCCAAGACAAGCAACTAAATTCTCAACGTAGTCAAATAGCATATTGCGCTGCTCGTCTGAAACATTCTCGTCTTTCGAATGCTCAAGCGAGCTGGAAGCTTTTTTGAAACCATCCTCTATAACTGTCCAAATATCCGATCTCCATAAAAACACACTCAAATCGTAACCTTCCTCGATTATGAGGTTTCGAAGCAATCCAAACGACTCCACAACCACCTCATCACTCGAGTCGTGCACAAGCTTTGTCAAAATGGTTCGCACAAGGTCACTTTTCAAGAAGAGTCTGCGGATTCCTGGGTCAGTATTGCACAATGTATTAATTGCTCCCACAGCCATGGACCTATCATTCACAGCATCAGATTTGAGCTGATCTAGAAGTGGTGCAATTTTCTGAAATAGTTTGTCATCTTTGGGCACAGCCTGCTTGCGCTGGCCCGCCAATTTGGCACTTCTTGATCTCTTCTTTAGCTTTCCCATGGTTAAAATTTTTTTGCTTATGTCAGAAAATTATCGATCTCTATTCAAGAACAATTCTAGTATATCAGATGCCGATGAAACCATAGTTGACAAAGCCTTAATTCTTCACTATAGTAGACGATCCAGTTTTCCCCGCTGTCTGGACCCCTCCATCTTCTCGGATCTTTTCCCATGTGACTTGCTCGCCGCGTTCCAAAAGCTTGTTTCCATCTTCATCGTATTGAGGAACCTCGATATCCGAGCGTAGGTTGCCATCTTTGCGCAGCTGCTCAATCACCAGCGGTTCATAAAACTTCACACCAGTATAAACTCCGACGATCGCAAAAACGGCCACTGTCACGGCCTTATTCAGGTTCATAGACATGGTATATACAGTGTTAACTTTTTTATTACACAGCCCTAAACTTTTCTCCAAACCTTCGGAAGTACTCGAGCATCTCTGGAGTGATGTTTTTGCTGATATCTTTCATGGCGCTATCGAAATGTCGCTCCAGCACTTGTGAACAGTCTTTGTCTTCCATAACAGCAGCCAATCCAGCTTCCTGGCACAGAAGTACGGTCTCCGAGCCAGAAAAGCCTTCTGTAAGTAGACTCAGCTTTCTGAGCAGATTTTCCCGATCTTCGAGGTTGAATTGCGCCGTATTCTTCTCTAGAATCTGCCTCCGAGCATGCGCATCCGGTGGAGCAACATATACGTGTCTGTCCAGTCTGCCGGGCCGCAAAAGTGCGGGATCTATCGTATCTGGTCGGTTGGTAGCACCAATAATTATAACACCCTTAAGTTCCTCGACACCATCTATCTCGTTCAGCATAGAATTCAGCACCTGTCGTGACACGTTCCCAGCATCATCGCTATCGCGATTCGTGGCCAGAGCATCAATTTCGTCAATGAATATAATTGAAGGAGCAGAAGCCCGTGCTCTGCGAAACACCTCTCGGATCTTCTTCTCGGACTCTCCCACATACTTATTGAAAATTTCTGGGCCCTTGATTGCCAGAAAGTTAAGTCCAGACTCAGATGCAAGCGCCTTCGCAGTCAGAGTCTTAGAACAGCCGGGCGGTCCATAAAGCAGCAGCCCCTTAGGAGCGGACACTCCCAGTCGCTTAAACGTATCTGCTGCAGTGAGAGGCAACTGAACCATCTCCTTCAACTTGCGTTTAAGCACCTCCTGGCCACCGATGTCATCCCACGTTACTTTGGGCATTTCTAACACTATTTCGCGCATAGCACTTGGGCGAATCTCTTTTTTCGATTCCTCCACGTCTTCAAAGGTCACCATCTGTTCCCCACTAGCCGTTACTCCACGGGAAATGCACTTCATGATCGACTCGCGACACAATGACACCAGATCTGCTCCAACATAACCGTGAGTGGTAGCTGCAATTGTTTTGATCTCGTGCTCCGACAATTCATGCTGTCCACACATGGATGCAAACTGCTTGCTAAGGATGTCATAACGGCTGTCAGCATCTGGAATTGAGATCTCAATTTCTTGATCGAATCTTCCTGGTCGTCTCAAACTTGTGTCTATTGAGTTTACTCTGTTGGTAGCACCGATCACCATAACAGCACCATCAATGCTGTCCATAGCCATCAACAGCGTGGCAGTAACCCGCGTGTCGATCTCAGAAACGTCCTCGTTATTTCTGCTTGGAGTCAGCGAGTCAATCTCGTCGATTAGAACGATAGCAGGCTGATACTTTAGCGCTTCCTTGAAACAATCACGCAGCTTCTCCTCTGTTCCTCCAAGGTACTTAGACACAATCGATGGTCCATTGATATTGATAATATGGCACCCACGTGACTCGTATGCTACACTTTTAAGAAGCAGCGACTTACCAGTACCAGATGTTCCATGGAGCAACACACCACGTGGAGGATCGATTCCGAATCGTTGGAAAATCTCAGGCTTTCTCAGGGGAATATCAATAGTGCGTTGAAGACCCTCTATTTGCTTTTCCAAGCCACCGATCTTGGAATAGCTATAGGGAGCAGCTGCCGGCTGAAGACCCTCCACCATGGCGAATTCATACTTTGTGGTCTTCGGATGTATCAGGTATGGAATCAAGTTACTTTTCGTCCTTCCCGGCTCCAAGGACATATCATTTAGCGTGTCTGCAAGATCATCGATGTTGTCTATCTTGGCTATTTGCATATTGGAGGTGCAAAATCCTTCGTAAATCAAACCTAAACCAATTAATTCCGACAGTGACCTATCCCTGTCTTCTATCGACAAAAGATTGACTTTGACGCTAGTAGCATACGCAGGCTGAGAGACTGATTTCTTCAAAAGTACTCTGTCTCCCAAAAGAAAATGAACGAAGCTCAAAACATCTTCAGACACCAGCACAACTCCCAAGTCATACTTATCTTCATCCTCGGCCTTCCATGATTGCAAAATGAGCGTTAGCTCGGTCAACCCTTTCGTGAGCTTGACAAAATTGCCTGTACTCCATCCGGTTATCGAGAGAAGCTGTGGCGAAACGTAAGCAAATGCTGCGTTTTTGAGCTCTGTATTTGATGGTCTAATAATAAACTCCGTTGGGAGCTTTGGAAGCTTGGACTTTGCCGGTTCGGCATCTCCAGAGTTCTTCTTAGTAGATGAAGCTTTGGGAGGCATGAAACAATTTTTTTCAGCACAGCCAGAATGAATATAGAAGAAAGATTCAAAATAATAGAATACATTCGCATGCTTCGACGAGCCTACAACACGCTGACGCCGTCGTTTGTTCTCCGAACCAAAACTTCTGTGCCTTCGTTGAGCGAGAAGTATAACAAAAATGTTCGATTTCGCCGAACAGCAGACTCAAGGGTAAAGATCCTTCGACAGATAGTGCCCGAGAAATATAAGCTCGATGACCAGTTACTATATTATTCCGCCTATTCCAGCGACCATGTGCGACTGAAAACGAAGCTCATTGATGGCTGGAACACGGATGTGCGAATACCGTTGGAGAGTATTGAAGTGTTGGGCCGTAACATCATCAGAGGCAGAGTTTACATGTACTTATTCCGTCAGGCCCAAGCGACAAATAACACAGAGAGTACAGACGACTTGTTTGATCAGCCCAAAGAGATGCGAAATATGCATAGCATGTTATCAAGAAAGCGATTTATAGACCAGTTCTTGCGCACCTATGAGAATAACTTTGGTCTGGACAGAAACGTGGACAGAGATGAATGGATCAAGCTAGAACTTCACTCGCGAGCAAAAATCCCTTTCTATTTGGTTGGTTTTATTCATTTTCAACATGGGGCCGAGACGTGTTTTGAATTCGTGGACAAATTCGTGATCCAGGGTCGGATATCGGATGAATACACACACCTGGGATTGGCCGAACTTGCCCTAAATATGAGACGAAAATTTGACTATTGATGCTTTTCGTATGCGTATTACACTTCTCCAAACGGCCTAGGCTCCCAGACATCTTGAAGGTCGAAAATGTGGATGGTGGAAGTCTTCTGCCGTTTCTGATCAGATTGCTGTGGCACATCAGGAATATAGAAGTCTCTTGTGAACTTAAGTTGCTCCGCTACTCTAGAGACCAGACCGGTCTGCTCCAATAGTTGCTTATGCTGAAGTAACAGTTGGAGAAGTTCCGTGCTGACATCCGACGGACTTTTGGAGAGTAGCGAGAAGATTACACCAACAGAATGGGTGTTCAAAAACTTTGTATAGACAGAATTCTGGCTGAATGTGAGTTGGTTAGAAAGCAAATAATCAAGCCACTGAATCCTCTGGGCTCGAGAAGTTGCGTCCTGGAAGTCTGTGCCCAAAAGAGCATTGAACAAGTTAAGTATCACCTCGTAGCCAAGCTCTTCCAAAATTGGTTTGTAGAGCAGTCTAATCCCGTTTACTTTCTTGTCATTCAATGAGCTCTTCAATATTAAACAGTTCTGGTGAATCATGTAGCTGACTAGCACGTCCTGTTTGACGGCCTTGAGGGCTTTCATCGATCTCCAATATCTGGTTCCCATTTCGGTAGAATCTCCAAACTTGTATGTTTTGTGAATATCGTTCTTTCGTATACGTCGAAGGATTTTAAAGTTCTCGCTCAATGTGTGTGTGTCATTCTCAGCTTCGTCAATTGTGGGCTCTGTCGGCGTGCTCTCCAAAACTTCGTTCCAGTAATTCAATTCCAGCCATCTTAGGGCATTCTCAGCTCCAAAACGTAACATCTCTAGCGATGGAAGGGTCTCGTGCGTTCCGGCATGCCGTAGTTCAACAAAATATGTGGGCAACTGGAGAATCTCTGCAAGTCTGTTCAAACTTATGGCATAGGTGGATTTCTGGATCGGATCAAGAAGGCCATTGCAGAACTTTATTAAGGACATAGTATAGCTCGTTCGCAGAGGGATCAGGTCAGCACTGGCGTCATCAAGCTTCTCATCTAACAAACAAGAGCTAGTTAGCAATGAAGTGGCCTCCATCGAATGAGGAAGATTACCCTTGGTAGCATAGCTGCTGACTTTCTGCACCGCACGGGCTCGAAGAGAGGGACTGTCGCTATAGAACCATTCTCTCAACTGCTGGAACTCTTCTGCCGTCTTATATGGTGTTATCTGCGGATGTCGAGACATAAGTCCAGAGGCTTAGTGGGTTGGAAAATTAAAAAATACAGAGGATTAATATTTGATAGTTAATATTCAAATGTAGATCACATCAAATAAATCAATTAAACCAAAAATACTAGCAATAAACTCCTCAAAGCACCAAATACTAACCTTCTTAGAGGTTGTTCTCCCTGACTATTTTCAACAATTCGCCACCGGAAACCTCAATCACCTCATTCTCCTTCTGAATTGGCTGTTGACTCAGGAAGAATGCCACTTTTGCCACCTCCTCGCCCAAAATTGGCGAGCCAAGGGCAGATTCAGCCACGGTACCTCTCACAAAGCTACCGAGCTTCTGCATCCATTGTTCTCCAAAACCCTTTGCTGTTGTTCTCTCGCCCAACAGCAGGCCTGGTCTCAAGATTATGGTTCTTCTGAACTTCAAAGCCTTGAGCTTGTCCTCAATACGTCCTTTCGTAGCCATATATAGGAATCTCGAGCTCGAATCAGATCCGAGGCTTGAAACAAGAATCGCAGTGTCAAACTTGCCTGACTCCTTGGCTGCAGTGAAAGCAGCCACATTGATGCCCTCATCGATCTTGATGAATCCATCAGCTCCACCAGCGGCTTTGCGGGTAGTTCCAAACGAGGAGTAGTATGTAGAATGCTCAGGAATATCCAGGCTTTTGATGATGGATTGCCAATTTTCGGTATCGGCATCAACAGTTGCCACCAATTTCGAACTATCGCCAGAAATCTGTGGCTCACGACGGCTTAGTGTGTAAATCTTCGAGACATTAGGAGAATTGGCTGCCAGATTGACAAAATAGTGGCCACAAAGGCCTGTTGATCCAAGCGCAAAGTAAGACATCTGATATAATAAATAAAAAAATTCTACGATACCATTTGGCATACTATGCTTTAACATTACCTATATTCTGCATAACGGCTAGTTGATTAACGCAATTTCTGGAATCCGATATCGCGAGCCTTCTCTCTGAAACACTGTCTGCAGATGTTCAGTCCGTATTTTCTGATCAAACCTTGGTGGGACGAGCAGACTCTGCACTGTCTAGAACCTTTACCGTAGTTTCTTGGGTGGGAGTACCAAATGTTCTCGTGGGCCATAATGACTGGACGTTAGATTTCAGTTTGATAGAGCAACAACGGAGAGACACGACGGAAAAGCAATATATTTCAGTTTGCGTATTGGTATCTGGATGTAATGTCTGAATACTAGAAACAAGACCTTGAAGATTGCGAAACTTAACCAGCTGTTAGTTTTCCCAGTCTATAATGCCGTATACCTTTGCGTGTTCAGCTGCTTTCCACTGTTGTTGCAATGTTGCGATATCCACTTACCTGTTGACTATCGATATATAGAAAGTTAAAGTCTCCAAAAAATTTTCAAAGTCAGAGGGTGTTTGAGACCTGCAGCCCCGCACGTGACTATAACAGCTGGAAGATGTTTTTAAAACATCGTTGCACCACATAATGATAACGTAATCACCGAAATTTATTTCATCAAAATTTTTAGGATCTATAAAAAAATATTTAGTATGGCCGGACATAGATCGACGCTGAAGAAGGCCAATAAGGGTTTCAAGAGTGGCCATTCGT
Source organism: Ogataea minuta (assembly GCA_003706195.2). NCBI lineage: Eukaryota > Fungi > Ascomycota > Pichiomycetes > Pichiales > Pichiaceae > Ogataea > Ogataea minuta. Next base: position 1,471,568 of record PPKR02000001.1, read on the forward strand.
CTAAAAGGGCACTTAAAGCTGCTAGCAAGGGTAAGGTCGAAAAATCAAAGGCAGATAACAAGCCCATGCGAGTTCAGAGCAAACTCGAGCGCAAAAACCTAATTACTCAATTAAAGCAAAATAAGATCGCCAAAACCCTAGAAGATAGGTCACTATTTGACAATGCAAATGTGGAGAGGATAGTTACAATTATTCCGCTTACCAGCAATATTTCTGGCTTGGAGATTGCCAATAGATTGCTCGAATCAGTAGAGGAGCCAGGGTTGCAAATTGGGAAGAGCTCAGGACTAACTTCGGTAAGAGTCCAGAGATTCAAGACAAACTTGAAGATAGTGATTCCAGACATGAACAATCTGATAGGTGTTCTAGATTGCGCCAAGATTGCCGATTTCGTCATATTCGGGCTGAGTGCAACTGAAGAGATCGATCCCAGAATAGGGGAGCAACTTATCAGGGCGACAGAGAGTCAGGGAATTTCCACTGTCTATGGAGTTGTGCCAGATTTGGTGAGCGCTTATCCAAAAAGAAACCTCCAACTTGACGTATTGAAGTCTCTGAACTCGTATTTCAAGCATTTCTTCCCGCAGAACGAAAAACTGTTTGCGCTGGAAGCGCAAATGGAGGCTGTGAACCTGCTCAGATCTTTGTGCCAGAAAAGGCCGAAAGCAATTGGCTGGAGAGACAGCAGGGGATATCTCATTGCTGATTATGTGGCATACGAGCCTGAAGGGCTTGTGGAGGGTCATCTGGTGGTGGAAGGAACAGCTAGAGGCATTGGATTTCATCCAGATAGGCTTATACATCTTCCGGATTTGGGAGATTTCCCGGTGAGCCGAATCGAGAAGATATCGCGGGATGTTGAAACTTTCTTACCTGGTCCTGAACAGGATACTATCGATCCTCTTCTAGAAGCAGATGATCTAGACGAAGAAGAGATGCTAGCTGACGAGGATGACTGGGAGATGGATTCCAACGATGAATTCGCCAATGGGGCCAGAAAGAGACTTCCAAAGGGTGTGTCCGAGTATCAAGCCAGATGGATGCATGCCGATGAATTGGAGCAGCTAATAGAGGAGAATGGGCTTGAGACTAATGAAGAAGCCGAATCTGAGGCAGAGAGCGACGACATGAACTTCGACGCTGGCTCGCACATGGAATTGGAACCAGCAGAGGAAGCCAGACAATTGGAAGCTTTCCAAAGCCGCGAGCGCGAAGAGCTGGAGTTTCCAGACGAGATAGAGCTGCATCCGGGCCAATCTGCAGTGGAGAGACTTGCACGTTATCGTGGTGTCAAGTCGCTTGCCTCTGCTGACTGGGATTACGACGAAGAGGACGAGAAAACCCCTGCCAACTGGAACAGATACCTAAGAGTGAAGAACTACAAGGTGATGAAAAACAAGGTTTTGAGACAAGCACGGGCGGAAACCAGCGTTAAACCCGGTGATCGCTGCAAGCTGTACATCCGTGTTCCAGCATATGTTCTCGAGCGCGTGGGTGATCCCGCAGACAAACCCTTGGCAGTGTACTCACTGCTACCAAACGAGCATAAGTTGTCTGTTTGCCACTTTTCGGTGCAGACGTGGGAGGACTACGAGAAACCCATTAAGTCCAAAGACACTATGGTGGTCCAATATGGACCTCGAAGAATAGAAATTCAGCCGCTGTTCAGTCAGACTACGAAAAATGGCAACAATGTCGCGAAATTCCAGCGGTTTTTGCATCATGGAACCATTTCTGTTGCTACGGCTGTGGTTCCAGTGTGTTTCAGCAACTCTCCTGCTATTTTCTTCAAAAATACAGAGTCTGGAACTGAATTGGTTGCCCAGGGAACATTTCTTAACACAGACTACACTAGAATGTTGGCGAAGAGAATTGTCTTAACCGGAGAAATCTTCAAGATCCATAAATCTGTCGTCACTGTCAGGTACATGTTCTTCAACTCGCAGGACGTTAATTACTACAAAAATATTCCGGTCTTCACGAAAATGGGCCGTTCTGGGTTCATTAAGGAATCTCTGGGAACTCATGGTTATTTCAAAGCCACTTTTGATGGCAAATTGAATGCACAGGATGTTGTTGGAATGGCTCTTTATAAACGGGTGTGGCCTAGAGAGGCGCTTATATAAGCATTTAGAAAAGTTCAAAAATATTAATCATGTCTCTTGCTATCAACCGACCAGGCAGCTATACGTGTAACTCGTGCCAGATTCGACTTCCGTCGGCAGAGGTCCAACGTATTCATATGAAAACCGAATGGCACCGGTACAATCTGAAACGTCGAGTTGCAGGCCTGCTTCCTGTGGATTCTGTGATCTTCCAGTCAAAAGTAGCTCTTCAACAGCGACAAGAGGCGATCAACAGCACACAAGACGAGTTTGGATTTTATGTGCATCGAAGACAGACGAAGAGCAATCGTCAGCCTACTAAAAAAGATCTTAGACGGCAACGAGGCCGGGAACTGGCATCTGATAGTCGCGTCGATAGACGTATCCTTAGTCCGGCAGGGTCTGTTGCCTCGAGGGTGAGCGAGTTCTCTCTTGGATCGGTCCAAACTACAGTTGAGTCGGTATATACTGTGGACGAGCTTGTTTCTGAGCGCTCGGAGAGCGATCTGGAGTATCTGAATCCTACTACTGCCTCCGAGACCGAAGATTCGGAATCTGACTATACTGATACCGAGGAGGAAGTGATTCTAACCAATTGTTTCTACTGTGGGAAACGGAATGAGGACAAGGAAGCCAATATTGAACACATGCTTGCCGCTCATGGACTGTACATCCCGGAACGTGATTACCTGACGGACCTGCCGGGCCTGCTACAATATCTTGGAGACAAGACTATTGCTGAAAAAGAGTGTCTCAGATGCGGGTTTATTGGGAAAAATCTCTTGAGCATTCGACAGCACATTAAGGGTAAGGGTCACTGTGTTATACCGTACGAAACTCGCGAAGAACGACTCGACGTGGCAAGATTTTACGGATTTGATGAAAACGAATATACAACCGCTAGAGTTCTCCCAAGTGGGCTTGCCTTACCCAATGGTCGTGTGCTAGGCAGCCGGAACTATAATCGATATTACAGGCAAAATTTTCCGCGACAGGACCGTGAGATTGGCGAAGGGGAGCAGACATTGTCGCTGGTTGTCTCTGAACGTCGACTAGAGGCTCCAAATGTCAGCCGACAGGTAGTGGAGACTAGACGAGAGAAGCTTAGTTTACGGCAGCTACGCAAAGGGAACAATCTGGCTCATTTCCGTGACCCAATGAATTGAAAGAGGTATATAACGCTACTTACTGTTCTTCAATCTTCCTGAGAACTTGGTGATGTAGTCCATCTTCTTTGGAGTATGGACCGTCGAACTTATATCATTAGGGGCGCTTCTCAGGTCCAAGCCCGAATCTTTTAATTTGAGCTGGCTTGTGAAACTAGTGTTCAGGTCGTATGCCGGACTAGACTTCATGTTGTCAATCCGCTTTTGGGAGCTGTCAAAATAGCCGAGCAACTCTGAGTCATTTGGAGACGGTTTATCATCGTGCACAGTCTCAAACTGATGATGGACGATGGGTGTGATTGCACTTAAACGGTTTTGCAGCGTTCGGAATGAGTTTGACTGGGGAAGTAGCATCAACAATCCATATAGACATTTGAATAAATACCTGTTTTTCTGCGGATTCAGCAGGTCGAGCCTGAGTTTCGCAAATACCGGAGACTCCATCAGCTGAATCAGCAAATCTAGCTGGATCAGAAGATTTAGCGAAACTTCGTAATTTGCGAGATCCAGGACGATTTGGAAGCTAAGTTTGTAGTTAGATGTAAGCAGAGTCAGACAGAGCACCGATGCAGAATTGAGTGACCAGCACTTAAACAAAGTCTTGAACAGCTCAAAATCCTCACCACGAATTAGTTTTTGACGCAACTCCGCTAGTTCAGGAGCAATAATGAGGTTGTTGTTGAGAGTTTGTATCATGATCGACAAAAAGTTGAGGTTTGATTGCTCTTCGCAGAGCACGTTAGCTAGGGATTTGTAAATGCGCTCGGCATCCAAAGACTTGCAGATAGTACGAATAATAAAGTCAGCACGAGTATCGAGTAACTTACGGTCTCGCTTGAACAGGTTGAGTAGATCAACCATAAAGGACTGGAAGTATTTATCATCGGTCTGGTTGGAGATCTTTGAAAGCAGTTCGAGGTCTTTGTTGATGACTTTGTCCGAGGGATCATTCATTGCCCTAAGAAGGGTCACAAATGTGTTGTCTGAGTGCTCGAGAAACTTAGCAGGGTTTTTCTCGTGCAGCATAATCAACCAATCGAGCGAAGCTAATCTAGTCGACTCTTTTTCATTCAAGAACTGTAGTGTCAATTGGCTCACAATAAGTGTGTAGTTGATATCGTACTGATTTGTGGCCGCAAGTGACATAAGCTTGGCGTTCAAGGCAACCGCAATGTCACGTAGCTGCTTGTTGGCATGTGAGATGGTAGATAGTAGAATGGAAAGCAACTTGGGCATGAACATGATAAAAGACTCTGGAGATATATCAAGCAGTTCCACAAGCCACTGCAGAGAGACAAGTTCAATCAGCTCCTCAGAGGAATCGAGCGACGCGATCAGTAGATCGATGATTTTCAGGTAGTCGATCTCAATATCTTGACCAGGGATGTACAGATCACTCTCTTGGTCTACATCATTCTGCTTCTCTAAAACAATCTTCTTGATTTCAGACAGTCTGCGGATCTCGTGGAGCAGAAGGTTGAGGAAATTTTCTGTCACCACTCTAACGTCCTCCAGATTTGCGCTCAGATAACTTAGCAGAGCATCCAGAAACGAGGGAAGATAGGAGATCAGATCAAGTCCTGGAATCGAGTCAAGCAATCGCAACCATGACACCAAAAACATTCGGGTATATGGATTTGTGGCGTACATGCGTTCCTTCAGCAGTGGAATGAACTTGGACAGCGAAAAGGCTTTCGGTAGCTGAGGGTCGTAAACTTGCAACGTTTTGCCCTTCTGGTCAACGACTTTCGCCGACGAAGGCTCAGCAGGCTTTGCCAGCACTGACACAAACGATGCTGCCTTTTCGCTTGTGATGTCTTTGATCAATCTATCTAGAATATCCGCAGCATTCTTGACACTCATTTCCACGTCGGCCACCAGTTTGCACAGAACGTCAAAAATTTCGTTGAAATATACCAGGATCTCACCCTTGGATACTTTAGCTATGTTATAGAGAGCTTCACAAGCAAAATAACGAACCATAGAGTCCTGATCCCCGAAGCATGCCAGTACCGGATGCATGATACTCTCGAGATATTTCGGGACTTCGTTCTGGCCGAGTGCAATCGCAACAGCTGCCAGCCCAATTAGCCCTCCGTATCGTGCATTTGGCTGGTGAACGGCATATGCGTAGTCGTTTCGAAGCTGTTTGATGATGTTGACGATCTTCTCGGTATCACCCGTGCTCAACGCGTCTCTGACAACACGTTCAAGCTCTAGAGCAGCCGCCTTACGCTTATCATAGATGCGGTCGTTGAGGCCACGCTTGATTGATTTATCTGAGGTCAGAAAAATGAACTGGAGTACATACCCATTAATATTGATTTGTTTATAGAAGCTAATATAAATACAGTATCTTGATATTTTATATGTAAAGCGAAAATATAGTGTAATGTAGGTTATCGTTATAGCATCTCACAAGCGTGCGATTTTTGTGTTAGAAGATCCGACGTGAGTTCTTATCACAGAAGGTACAAAAGCCAAACAGGTAATTGAATTCATTACTCGCCATCAGTCTTTCCTTGACGTCTATATACTCATTGTTTTTGCATTTGTTGGAGACTAAATGTTAGTTACTTTCAAAGATGATCCAAATTTACTTACATCTCAACAATCTTGATGTTGGTATCCAAAAAGCGATTCAAGCAATCGGTCAGACAGCTGCCCTCGTTCGCACTCAACTGGCCGTTGTCGATACTACTGATACACTTCTTGAAACACTTATCGGTGAAGCTAGTCACCGAGCTCTGGATCTTCATCTTGGAGGTCTCCTGCTGAATGAAAGCAGCAACCTCCTGTCTTGCTGGCTCGTCCAACTGTTGTAATAGCTTTGGATCTATTTCACTCATTGGAAAAAATTAATTATTTCAGCGTTTTTTTATTTGCTCCAATTCAAAGTTATTCTCTCGGGCTTTTTCGTAGAGCATCCGCTCTGTTCGATCTCCATGCTTCTCTTTGGAGTCCCTTTTGTATGCATAATCCATTCGTATTGGCTTGTTCATGATAATCTTACCGTCCATCTCTTTAATTGCCTCGTCGCTGGCTTCGAAATCCGTGTAGTAGACGAACGCGTGGCTAGTATTATCGGCAGGAACAACCAATGGCGGCTTGCGGAAGGTTCCAAAGTTCGAAAAGGTAGCGCTGATGCTGTCTGAATCCACCAGTTTGTCCAGATTTCCTACGTAGACCACTGGACCAATGTCCTCCTCCATCTCTACTGTCTCGCCCTGGTTCTGCAACAGCTTCTTCACCCGTAATTGCTTATCGTACAGACTGATTCCGGTGCAAATGTTAAGAACATACTCGCAATCTTTCACGTTGAAGAACTCCACAAAGCCGTAGCCCTGGTGCTTCCGCAAAATCTTGTCCTTGGGCAATCGAATGCTCTTGACAGGTGCAAACTGCACGAACAACTCATATAGTAAGGTTTCGTCCACACGTGGATCGAGGTTCCCCACATACAGCGAAACTTCCTTATCGTTCTGCCTGGCGTCCATGGATATTTTTTTCGACGCGACGCGAAATTCTTGCATATTTATCTACCATGTCTGATCTGGAGTCGTCGCCTGAATACGAGCTTACCTACAAAACTAATCTTCAAAATCAGATTGCATTCAAGCGGAAGCTTTTGGAAGCGGCAGAGAAACAGCTGGAATTATTCCGATCGCAGACATCGGAGGTTTCACCAAAGATATCACAAATAGCTCTAACGGAAACACTAACAAAAGTTCCCTTCCGACCTCCCAGAAACGATCTGGTAGGCATGTCCCTCACTGAAAGCTCACTCAAGTTTCATACAGAGGAATTGACTAAAGCTGTCGCTACCCTTTCTAATACTGCTAATGATCTTCAACTACAGACCGAGAACGTTAAAGATACCAAAGCAATACTTAGTACTTTGAAAACAGAATTGAAGTCTCGAATAAAATCAGAGCTCGACACGAGACAGCAATTTCTTGACCACACAATTGACGAATCGACCATGGAGAGATATCTGGACAAGCATGCAATATTGATTTCCCGCGCTAAGAAACTGATCGAAATCTCAAAGAAGCTCATTGTGGACTACATTCTTCGTAAGGAATTTGAAATCTTCTTCACGGATGAAGGACTGGACGACAAAAAGCAAACGTTCCTTAGATTGCTGGAGATTCTGCTCAACAATTCAATCAGCAATTCGGGAAATCCCAAATTACTAGAGATTGATAACAATGATGATCCGCTGATCAGATACCTGATTCTCAACAACATCATTGTGGCAGATTCCAAGAATCCCAACAAAATCAAACTCCGAGACCTCACTACCAACATCTAGACAGATCTAAACGTTTGGAAAGAAAAATCATGTATATTATCCTATGTGGACTAGTTCATAAAGTAAAGTCTGCGTAATATCGAAGCACAGCCGTAAATGTAGCCGATCTCTCTATCCTTCAGTTCCTTGCTTTCGACACTAAAGCATGCAATCAAACAGCCTCCGGATTTATGATACAGTTCCAGCAGCTCTTCACGGGACTTTGCAGAGGCACGCTGCGAGTAGGCAGCTTGATTTTTGCTCAATTTCCGCCGTCTCATCAATTTGGCAGTTTTCCTAAAAAAAGGCATACAGATTCCAGAATGGTACTTTGCCTTAGGATCCCGAGAATCGTAAATAACTCCAAAGTCAGACCTAAACGCTTTATAATGGAAGTTGGGCTGAAAATTGGCAAAGTTGACGTTCTCCGGATACCCTTCACCACCTAAAAGCTTCATATTGATGTTCTCATCGCCTGATCCTTGTAGCATGTTTTTGAATTTGTATGAATCGCTCTCAATCTCATTTTCCTTTGGGAACATTTCGGAATTGATCTTAAAAAGCTCAGTAACTCTAATGTTCATAACGTAGACACAATTGAACCCCAGTCTATCCATCAATAATTTTGAAAGCATTTTCGAGGCAGCCGTGGCATTCATGCAGCTCAAAAGACTTCTCCAAACGTTCAAATCAATCAAATCTCCCAATGGTGTGCTATATCTGCTAAATCTAAGATGACTATGTTGTTGATACCGACTTCCAGACCCATCTCTCTCAAAAATCGAGCCCAACATGTCGCTGCTGGTAGCTCTTCCATATTTCTTAAGCATGATCTTTGAGTTCTCTGCAGAAGTTGGAGATGCCACAGTTTTGGTGAGGACAGCTGTGGTTGAGTTCGCGGTAGCAACATGAACGTCATCCAAATACTCCATGATCTCTGTTGCAATCTGCTGAAGGATTGAAATGGTGTTTTCTTCAATCTTTGTTCTCGGAAAAGCATCGAAGATGGTGAAGGTGCCAATCACGTCCTTGTTACTGGTAGTCAATGGGACCGCAGCATAGTATTTGATACCTGGTGGGCCTTTCACAAGCGGGTTGCTAGCAGTTCGCCAATCTTGTGAAGCGTCAGTTAAAGCGAAAAATCCAGCAGACAAGATAGCATGGGCGTCAAGCGAGACTGTTCTAGCACACTCCTTAAAACCCAGATTGTGTTGGAATTTGACAACCTGATACCGAGTGTCAATCAGACTGATGGAAGCTCCGTTACACTCGAACATTTTCATCGTCTTTGCCAGCAGCGAGTTGAATCTCGTGGTGTTATTCCAGTGAGGCAGGTTCGAATAGACATCCACAGCTTTCAGTCTTTTAGCCTCATTGTAGGCTTCTGGTGGCCTCAACAGTGTAGTGTTGGTATAGCACGAGGGACAAGGCACCGTAGAAAGATTCCACTTGCCCTTACTATATGCCTCCAGAAATGTTTCCTTTGTCAACGGAACCGCGAACAATGACTTGCTATGTATTGAAATCAAGTAAGCAAAATCCTGTTGTTGAAGCGCTGGATGATGATTACTTGTTTGACTGGCTACGGGCGAGTCTCTGAAATGCTCCTTCGCAGGGGAAGCAGCTGATTTGCCATTACTGTGGCTTGTAACGTTAATACTGGACTCGAAAATTTGACGCTTTAACTTACCGCGAACTGGTTTGATCGAATCTGCTGTTTGAATCATGTTTGTAGCCAGCATCTAGCATCTTGCTGGCTCAAGATTAAAGCAAAGTGAATTAATGGTTGAGTAGTTGGACGGGAAAAAGCTCTACCTCCAACCCTTTTTATCCTTTTTCTACGCGCTGGAGTGATATAATTGCGGCTTTATTTTTATGTCAGTTTGATTCATCCATCTTATCATCGCTCTTGCCTTCCTCCTTGACCGTCTCCAAATTCGTCTCAGCCGGAGGCTGCTCTCTTTCCTGTCTTGCACGTTCCTCCTCCAATGAAAGCCTGATTGCCAATGCCAATTCTGGATCCATGTTTGGATCGTCAAATCCAAACTCATCACCCATTCCCATTCCGCCACTCGCTCCACCCTCTTCCTGGAACAAAGCAGACCGGTCCACTTGTTCATACAGAAGATTAGGGCCCGGAGGGACCGTTATCAAATGCGATGAGTCGTGATTGTTGGCCAACGATATGAACCTCTCGAGCTTGGCGGTGTTAATTTGATGCTCCCCAAAATTGATGAAGTCAATCGAAATGCTATTCTTCTTTAGTCTTTTGGCAAGCTTGTCCAGCTCTGTGTCATCTTCCACGATTGGTGACCCCACAAACACCACCACCCGCTGCTTCTGTGCCTTGTTCTGCCGATTTTTCAATGCCAAACATGCAACCTGGATCCCATCCACCAATTTTGAAGTCCCTTCGATACGGCTTTCATGTAATCCACTCAAGACCTTACCGTACTCTGTGGTCAGATTGCTGATCACACGCGGCGACTCTCCAGCCATGGACATCAATCCAACAGTGGTCTCTGGATTGGCGTTTGTCTTTCGTCTGAAGATCAGTTCCACCGTATCCAATTGAGCCTGATACCGTGACGTAAGATAATCGCCATTTCTCATGTACTCGGAGTTGTCAATGACAATCATACATGCCTCCAAAACCATATCGTAGTATTGTTAGCTAAAGACTTCGAATTTTTTTTGCCACTTCGTTCACCAGGTAGTGTAAGACAGAAAAGGTAAATATAAAAAAGGTAAATATATATCAGCCATGGCTTCTTCTGGCCCTCCTCGCTTGTCCAAGGCTTACAAACAGCGCCTGATTCGGCGATTTGGACGCGAGATCGAGCAGCGTGAAATCCAATTCCGCAGTGCTGGACAAAAACAGGCAGACAATATCAACCGCAAGGTGAAGAACAGACTAAACAAGATACTACGAAAATTCTGGGACTTCAAGATTAGAAAGATACTGGAACTTGAGCGGGAAATGCCATTGGATCACCTGACTCTGCTCAAAGTGCTCAAGGAGTTGGAAAAGGTTCACACAGAGAAGCTCACTGTATAATCCGCAACTACGCATCAATACCGCATTCTTTATTTCATAATACTGTCTATATATCTTCGTTCAGATCGTCCCAGAACTGCTTGCCCTCTAAAGTTGGCTTTATGTAGCCAGCCCGGACCACAAAGTCACCAAAATGTTCATCGTCATATCTTTCCAAAGACCATCTTCTGAACATCGGCACCAAAAGCTTGAGCACCTCCTTCTCATCAACATTGGTCTTGTACAACTTGTTGAGACGCTCACCCTTATATCCACCTCCTAGCATCAAGTTGTACGTTCCAGCTGCCTTTCCAACTAAAGCCACTTCCGCCAGCCATGGTCTGGCGCATCCATTAGGACAGCCCGTCATTCTCATGACAATCGAGTCATTTCTGAGACCAAGAGTCTCCAGTTCCACCTCCAGCTTGTCAATTAAGACCGGCAAATACCTCTCGGCTTCCGCCATAGCCAGACCGCAGGTTGGCAGAGCCACACAGGAGGAGGACGAAAGTCTCAAACTCGAAAAGTTGACATTGTCGAGACTGTACTTCTTCAAAAGTGTCTTGATACCATTGAGGTGCTCGTCAGGAATGTTAGATAGTAAAATGTGCTGATTACCCGTCAATCTGAATTCACCAACACCGTGCTCAATCATGTAGTGAGCGACTTTGTTGAGACCCGTCTTGTGAGGTCTCTCAACCGTGTCCTCAATTCTACCATTTTCAATGAAGCAAGTGTAGTGATTGAGTCCAAGTTCGTCTTTGCACCAGCCAAAGTAGTCAATATTGGAGTCAATCTTAAAAGGCCTAGCTGGCCCGAAAGTCTTACCCCATAGCTCTTCGACTTTGCTCTTGTACACTTCGACACCCATATCGTCAATCGTATACTTCAATCTGGCGTGCTTCCTGTTTCTTCTGTCTCCATTGTCTCTTTGGATGATCATGATTTTCTCACAGACAATACATATGTCCTCCACAGGGCAGAAACCAAACATGGAACCTGTTCTTGGATATGTCTTGGTGTTGTTGTGAGTGGTACCCATACCACCGCCAACCAGAACGTTGTATCCAATGATGTTGTTGTCTTCCACAATTGCAATCAGGCCTACATCGTGGGCCCAAACGTCAACATCATTGTATGGAGGGAGAGTCAGCACAATCTTATACTTTCTTGGAAGATAAGTTGGACCGTAGAGTGGCTCAGAGTCCTGTATGGAGTCTCCACCAACTTTGATCTTAGTTGGCCCTCCCTCAATGCCCCTCTGGACATCCAAATCATCAAGCCAAAGCTCATGATACGCAGTCGTATTTGGGAGCAAATGCTTGGAGATGAGCTTGGAGGTCTCAACAAGCTGGGAGTGCAGATGTTGATTCGTAGGCAGAGCGGAGCACATAACATTTCTGCAGACATCACCACAGGCAGCAAGAGTGTCCATCAACGCTGTATTGATCCCTTTGATGGTACTTTTCAGATTGCGTTTTACCACTCCATGGAGCTGGAATGTGGCTCTCGTAGTGATCTTGAAAGTTCCGTTTCCGGTGGTGGCAGCCAGCTCATCAATCTTCAGCCATTGGTCTGGCGCCGCAACTCCTCCTGGAAGACGCACACGAGCCATGAAAGCATATGCGGGCTCTAGTCCCTCTTTCTTACGCTGCTCTCTAATGTCTCTGTCGTCTTGCATATAAACACCGTGGAACTTAGTCAATTGCTGGTCTGAAGCAGAAATAGCACCAGTAGAAGTGTCTAGCAGGCCCTCCTTTATGGTACCTCTGAGGTAGTTAGAGTTGATCTTCATGTCCTCATTGGTAATTGGGGGAGGCTCGTCCGCATTCTCAACAGAGACGCCCAAGGCCTCCCAGACCTTGGGCTCCCAAGTATTGTAACCTGTGTTGAAACCATCGGCGTCCTGATCATCCCCCATTCCTAGTTCGCACAAAATATTAGCACCCAACAGATCAAGCTTCTTGAACAAATCTTGACAAGGCTTGTTGTAGTAATGAGCATCCTCTTTCCTTGGCCAGTACTTGGAATCGCCAAGACCAAAAACAGAGAATTTGAGGTTCGCAAGATCCACCGTACTGGACTTCAAAGCCTCCCAAAACTGTTTGCCATTAGTGGGGAACTCACCCTGCCCAGAGGTGGATGTGATGAACACGACATTAGTCTCAATCTGCAAGTCTTCGAGAGATAGATCATCCAACGCAAGAAGCTTGATCTTGAGTCCCTTGGATCCGCCTCGTCTGCCCAACTTCTTGGCCATGTTTTCAGCATTTCCTCCGTCAGATGCAAATGCGATAGTTAATGGATCTCCACTCAAGTTCTCCAGCATCTTGCTGAATGCGTCTTTAGATTTGTCAGTAATTCTCTTGTCAACCTTCTTGTTCAGCGACTTGAGATTGAAGTCAAGTTCTGGAGATCTTGCTGCCAACATGGTTAATCTGTTTTCTCTGTCCAAAAACTCTCTCAGCTCGTTTCTGATGAACGATGAATCCATTTGAAATTGCTCTTCCGAATTTTCCAAATAAGGATTGTACCGGTACAATGGCCAGTAACCCGTGTCCACAGAATTTTTAGTATCTTTCAAAATCTCCAGATGGTCCTCGTAGTGAGGTAGGTAAGCTAAGACAATAGAAGGTCCTTGTGTGAACTTGTTGGCCTCCAGAAGAGCCGTCAAAGTTTGTGAGTACGAAGAGTACAATGCCACTGATGCCACATAAGAGTTACCATAGTTCATCGCGTAAAGACCGACGTTCTTCTTGCCCTGCTTTCTGTTGAGCGATGAGTCTGAGTCAATAATCAGCAGCTTGACGTTCTTGCCGGTTTGCAACACCTGATGCAAGGTTGATAAGCCTTGGTCGAAACACCACTTGTCGGATCCTATCAACCAAGTGGTCTTGATGCTGAGGTATTCTTTGAGCTCCAGAATTTGTCTGCCAATTGTTGAGCTAGATTGGCCAAGCAGCTCAATGATTTCTGAGCCGTCAACCTCAGAACCGTCCTTTGCCTTTATTAGCCATGATGCAAGCCTATCATTGAGTTCAGAACCCAGAAATTCGCCCAAGTTGTCCTCGATCAGACTTATAAGCTTGCCTCTCTGTTCATCCTCATAGAGAAACTTTCCGAATGCAAATTCTGGTGCTGGATTAATCACAAGGTTGCCCAGCAAAGAAAGGTTGGGCACAGCCTGACGGAGAAGTTTGACGTAAATATCATCGGCGAGTCCAGAGGCACGCAAAGCAATCTCCGAGACAGAATGAAATGGCTTTCCAAGAGCCATGTTCTGCACAGGCTCTTCCAATTTCGAGTTAGAGATAAGATCATCTAGCACTGACTTAACGTTCAAAGAATCGATCTTGAGCAGTTGAGAAGATATAACAGATTCAAACTTAGGAACAAAGTCCAAGACGTCGAGGAAAAGTGGTTGGAAATCCAATTGGAGAGACGATTGCTCCAGGATCTGCAAAGTTCCGGTGTAAGATGAAAAGAGCTTTGAAAGCCTGTCCATATTGAACGGTCTGTACACCTTGATCGAGATCAAGCCGATATTGGATGGAAGAGCTGGAAAAAGAGCATTTTGGTTTCCAAGGAGCAAAAACAGCTGCTCGTATTTGAAGAACCAAGACGAGTTGAGCAGTTCGAATTCGGAATAAAGCTTTCCCGATAAACCTTTCAGGGCGTAGAAAGCGGAATCAAGGGTTTTTCCATCAAAACTGGAGTATGTACTCAAAAGATCAGCCACATCGTACAATTTGATTGGTTCTTGATTCTCCAAATAAAAGTGCAGAACAGTAGTATTCGAAAACTTTGCCACCAGATGTGCCAGAATAGCAAAATCATAGGATTCCTGGCTATTGGATGAAACCAATATGGGTACCCCCAGATCTTTGCATGCTAGGACGGCAGAATAGTCGTCATTAGAGATTGACGAATGAATAACAAATTTCTGCGTCGTATGGGAGAGCTTCGGCAACTCGTTTATTAGATCATTGGATTTCAATCCTAATACTATAGCCTGGTCTTCTTGAATGAATTCCAAACAATCATTAACCGAAAGGGTCTCGATGTGCTCCAGTTTTTCGGCAACTGCATACACCTTCGAACCAGAAGCCAGAAATAGCGAAGTTGCAACGTTAGCAATAGCCTTCGGCAGGGTCAAATATGCCATAATGTATGAGAAGATCCCTGGAAGGTCACTAGAAGAACCAGAGATACTATGAATAAAAGTTTTGTTAAGGCTAGGATCTTATTTCTCCTTAGTACGCCACGATGTGGCTGGTGCAGACTGATCTTTTGGCACCGATCTACAGTTGGATTACCTTACTGCAGTGTATTATTGGCGGGCTTTGAAGATCTTGAAGTGGCGGTGCAATCGGCTAGTTATGAGAAGTCACGTGAAATGCCACTGATAGTCGGGGAATGAAAGAAGTACTGTAGTTTTAAATTTGGATTCCTGTTCCAGTGTAGAGGTTTCTGAAAAAGTAGTGTATATAGTAATCGTTGACTAACAAACAGTTGGGTCTCTATGAGTGAACTTCATGATCAGGTCATCCTTTGGGAAAATGGTAGCAAACACTTTGATCTTCTCGCTCTGTTCTGTCACTTTGTGGTCCATATCAAGCATCATACAAGCTTTGCCAATCAAAGCAGCGAATGTCATAAGCACGTAGGTTTGGCCAAGACATCTGTGAGTTCCGACACCAAAAACGAGCCAGTTTTTGGATGCGTTCGAAGCTTTGGAACCCTCAACCCATCTTTCCGGAATAAACTCGTCTGGGTCATCGTAAACCTCAGGGTCGTGCAAAGCAGGGTACAGAGTAGGGATCACCATGGCTCCTTTAGGAACAGTATAATTTTCGCTGATTGGATATGCTTTCTTGGTCACGTGAGGCACCATGATAACGGGAGGTCTGTATCTAAGGGTTTCCTTAACCACCATATGCGTATATGTCATCTGATCAATAAGCTCACCACTCAGACGAACGCTTGGGTCTCCGTTTCTGACTCTGAGTTGCTCTTCTCTGATCTTCTTCAAAACATCAGGTCTGTCCGCAATGATTTGGAATAACCAGCAACACAGTGATGATGATGCGTCCTGCGAAGCAAATAGGAACGTAAAGACAGCTTCTGAAATCTCCCTGTTAGAAAATTCTCTGATCAAGATTTTAGCGTCCACATTCTCCTTGTTCTTACTCTCCTTAGCCTCCTTCATCAGCTTGACCCACTCGTCCATCACACATGTTGGCTTGCCGCCGGCAGCGATGTGATCCTTAGCCATTTGGGCACAAGTCTCGAAATACTTCATAGTCATATCAGCAATTCTCTTACCGTGCCACGTCTTAGTGTATGGGATAATGATCGGGAAGTTGACTAGCTCCAACGCAGCGGTAACAAGATAGTAGTTGTCAGCAACGTCCTTAATCTGCTCTTCAGTAATGTAGCTTCCACAAAAGGTTCTTAACGAAATGGCGCACATGAGCTCTCTGAAGAGAGGGAAGAGCACATTAAAGTCCTCTTTCGTGTGCTCGACAAGAATATCGATGTATTTGTCAATAATAATTTCCTGGTCTGGAATGTAAAGCTCCAAAGCGGCCTTAGTAAATAGACCGTTCAAACCTTTCCTATAATCGGAATGAGCCTTACCATCCATGAACACCCAGTTGGAAGGTCTTAAAATCTTCACAGCAACGTCCACAACGCATGGCTTCACATAGTTTGGGGAATTGAAGATCTTCCTAGCAAAATCCCTAGTTGAGGCGATCACCACAAACTTGTGGAAAATCGAGACGCATGACAGAGGTCCAGAAGCCCACTTTGCCTGATATTCTTCAAATTTTGGATCGAGACTTTCCAAAAATGGGCCCATTATAGGCCAGATCTTAAACCGAGGGCCAGCAATCGACTTCTTGCGGGTAACATACATGATTTGGTCATAGAGAACAGCAGCGATTGCCGAGAACATAACTATTTGCACCCATGATGTTTGTTCCCAAGCGGAGAGAATCACAGGCTTCACAGCATCAAGGTCAAAATTTTTAACAACGTCACCAAAGCTGGTGGAATTTATAGATCCAATACTAGCTGTAATACGTTCCATCTTACGACCAGCTAAAAAGAATTGATAACAATTAGCGTGAAGGTGATTGACTGTTTATATTTAAATTATAATGCAGCTAAATTTTCGATAAACGACAAGTACGAAATGTACGACGAGAAAGTTGGCCCATAACACATCTCTACACCATGAATTCCTAAAGTATCAGGTCATAATGTGGGGTCCATTATCTTGCCAGCAGCTCGCCAGCCTGCAAGCGGGTATTTTTCCAAATAGCCACCATTGCGATTGTGATGGTGAAGCTCACAAGGTATGCCACAGAAGTGATGTTGACCATATCTAACAATAGGTTGTTCACGTAGTCATAAAGCACTCTTCCGCGTACCACAATTTCTACCAGAAACATAATTGTGAGCAGCACAAATGTCTGTGCAAGCTTCTTGCGCAATGTTTGGTTTTTCAGCTGTTTGTGTGTTTTCCAAGCAAAGAAACAGCACGCAAAATAAAAGAGCACAAACTCGAAGTATAGCAAGCTGCCCAAGAATGATGCTTTTCCACGCAAAATAGAGTAGACAGTGGCTTCCTCAACATCGAAGATAATGAGCTCAACGAAAACAATAGAGCACAGAACGCGGAAGAGTTTAAGTCGTTTGGTGTCTTTCAGGTTCGAGAAAAATAGATATCCCGACGAAATCACCAAACTGTTATAAATGATCCAAACCGTTAATGTTGCGCTGAAGATCAGCGAAGCAAAATTCAGAAGTCCCATGCTGAAGCTTGCGTAATGGCCGTAGCCATATCTGTTGAGCAGGCAGTAAATAATAACAGAGCTTAAAAATGTTCCAGCTGTACCAGCAATGAAGACTAAGAGCTTGATCTGAATGGCATAATCCTTGAACCAGGTTGGTCTTGACATCACAGCATTAGTCTTCTCCGCATTCACCATGCGGAACAGATATGCGGCGAAGAGACCTAAAACTAGCATGTAAACGCAGAACATAGTCAAGTCCCAATATAAATGATGGTAATCAGACACCAGCAGGTTTCCAAAAGACTGCCTCCAGTCCACTGCTACACGCAATGTCCCTGCGTCCCCAGGAATGTTTTGGGCGGTGAACACCACACAATACACGGCGGTGTCCTTGACTTCGAATGCATAGTGACGCTCAGATTCCTCAGATGGAGTAACTAGATGGTGCTCGATTGGAAGTTCATACTTCTCACTATCTATGTACTCTGTCAGTGACATGCGCTGCTTTAGTTCTTCCTGAGGCGGATACGTGCACAGTTTATGCTTGATAGAGCTTCCATCGCACACTTTGACTGACGGAGCTGGATCAAGCCTGACATTGTTAAGGTCTCGGCCAGACATTATGATCATATCAACTGTAGCTCCAGGCAAGTCTTGGAAGTCGATGACTATCTCTGGCTTGTAATGCTCGGAAATAAAAAAGAAGCGAGAACTTTCGTAATTAGCAACATACGCACAAGTTTGAAATGCTTTGCCGTTTTCCAAAGAGTGCTGGTCCTCCAAGCCTAGCACTTGGGCAACGAGAAACGCAACTGCCAGCGCAAAGGCAACCATGGAAACCAAGAAAAAATAAAACTGATGTAATTTTAGATTAAATGTGAAAAATTGCCTGTATAGGCCGGGAACCGGAAAATATCAAGGGCCAACTAAAGCCCCGAACTAGCCCAATATGCGAAGATGAAAGCGGAGGAGAGCCAGATTTGCAGCAATATCTACCTTTTAATATTATGCATACTGATTCGGTCATATTTATGCGTGAGTCAGCTGACCACGCATGCCCAAAGAGGACGATCGGCGGCTTCAAATCGATGATTTTAAGCGTCCGGGGATAACGCCTGAATAAGAAATGGATCAGGTTAAAGAAAAATGCCTGAGGCTACTGCAAGCGAATTGGGGAGCGAGACGATCATCTGTGGATCATAAAGAACAATGCAATCAAAACATTTGACATATTTTTTGCCAAAAAAACTTTTGATACAAGGTCGTAAGAATGTCTTCCAATTTAGTTATCTACGAAATCTAAATATATCTACAGATGCTGCATTTCCTAACTGCTTTTTCCAAGATCTAGCCCCCGCTTTCTCTGGCTGATGCTTTTCGCGTCTGTCCGGGTAACACTTGATTGACAAATTGAAATTCGGGAATTACTAACACGTACGATCCGTTCTTTTTGACGCGATCAAATTACCAGCTAAGCAGCTTGCCAGTTGGCAAAAGTGGCTAACCTAAAATTCTACTTTACACCAAGTAATCTGCAAATATCTATTACTGCACAATTTGCTAAGCAAACTATATCCCCCTCCCTATACAAAGCTCACATCCGATCTACTTAGCTTCTAAAGAAAAACAATGCTCCCACAGCGACAGCAGCGCCGATAACAGCAATGAGAGGTATCATAGAACCTTGAGATGACGAGGAGGTGCTAGCGGCCTTTGGCTTAGCAGCAACACCACCCTTGAGCTCACCAACAAGCAGGCTGGCCAAGATCTCTCTAGCATCCTCAGAATGTCCAATATCGTCAAATGCTTCGGTTGCGTCAATACCAGCACAGTCCAAGATGACTTCCTCTCCACCAGGGTGCTCATCCAAGTACTGTCCGCATTCGTAGACCTTTCCGCTGTAAATGATGTAAAGGTCGTCCCTTGTGTTGTGCGTTGCAACCTCTTCTGCCGTGAATTCTTTAGACATGGTCCAATTTTCAAGAAATTATTTTAATCTGTATTTTATTTATTGTGGAACTGGACTCGTAAAGCTTTCTTATTCTAAATCGGGAAAAAATTTTAACGGAATTTTTCGCTCGGGAAAGAGATGAAGGCCAGAGTTGAAGAGGCTATGCGGAATTGTGCGTACAGATAGCCAGCTCACTCAGGGCACCATCCCCTCTTTTCCGCATTAGAGCAGGTTCCTTTTTTCAGCGTGCTATATCTCGTTCAAATGTCAGAATAGTAGTCCTCTTTATTATTGCACCCGTGCACCAGAATAGAGATCAAAATTTTCTTTTTTGAAAATATTCTTAATATCAAATATGGCTCGTAAAGCAGTGTCTACTCCGCCATCCAAGAAAATTCCATCTCGATCTCCCATTCTCACAAGAACAAGGACGAAGAATGTTGATCAGAAGCTTAAGAAGGAGCAGAGATCAACACTGAAGCCTGAAGCTGAACAGAATCAATCTGAGCTTGAAAATGATGAGATAGAGCTTCCTAGCGACAGTGGGGACTCTGACAACTCCGAAGATCTAGAAGGCTTTGACTCTGCTGATGAGGATGCTCAGGAATCTAATGAAATGATTACGACTACTAAGCAGAATGTCCATTCTGTCATCAAGCCCGCACAAACAACCACGAAAGTATCTGCCAAGTCTACCAGAATTTCCAACCGAGGCGTGATATACGTGGGAAGGTTACCGCATGGATTTCATGATAATGAGCTTAGGAAGTACTTTAGTCAGTTTGGCGAGATCACTCGTCTAAGAGTCTCAAGAAATAAAAAAACTGGAAACTCCAAACATTTCGCTTTCATAGAGTTCGAGAACCCAGAAGTGGCCAAGGTTGCAGCAGAAACCATGAACAATTACCTAATATTTGGTCATTTGCTGAAGTGCTCCGTGGTGCCAAACGAGAAGGTGCACGATCAGCTTTTCCAGGGCGCAAATACCAAGTACAAGCCAGTCCCATGGAGCAAGATTGCCCAACTAAAGAATGACAAACCTAAATCAGCTTCCAGGTGGGAAAAGCTACAGTTGAGGTACCGGTTGCAGAACGAAAAGAGACAGCAGAAACTGAAAGAACATAATATTGACTACGATCTAAGTGCTCTATAGGGTGTAGGGGTGTGTACATTTCTAGCAAAAATAGTATAAATCAATGTCCGTCAAGTTCGACCATCCTGTGTACGATAAGTTGTCCAACTACACATTCTATCTGTGTTCGACATCTCCTCGCCGACAAGAAATATTGGAGATGCTTGGGTTTTCTCCTGTAATATACCCTTCGAATTTCGAGGAAAACTTGACTAAAAGTGACTACACCGTGCGAGAATACGTGCTGGAGACGGCTAAGGGAAAGTGTATGGCTGTTTGGGAGGAATTAAAGACCAAAAAGCAAACGAACAATGTTTTGTTGCTTTCTGCCGACACAATTGTGGAGAATGAGGGAGTTATCTATGAAAAGCCAAGGACGGCAGAGGAAAACTATCGTGTTATCCGCACGATGAGAGATTCCAAAGAGCCGGTTCGCGTTTTCTCAGCTGTGGTGTTGCTGTTATCTGATAACAGCACTTCTGGGAAGCCCGATGGTTGTAAGGCCACGACCTTCACGGAGGTAACTGAGATCCAGATGGAGAAATCCCTGACTGACAATTTCATTAGACACTACAGCGAGTGTGGAGAGGGTTTGCAAGTCGCTGGAGGTTTTCGGATTCAAGGGTATGGGGCGCTAATGATGCAGAGCATCTCTGGAGACTATTACAATGTTGTTGGTCTTCCGTACACTAGGACGTTCAAAACGATCTGTGACATGTTGAATACACATTTATAGACAGGGAGAAGCATTATTCACCTAAAAAGTTGGCAATGGGGACAGCAGGCCGATGAGGTTTGGCTTGGATGAGGTAGATTGCCAGCCGATGTAGATGATAAATGGCAACCAGCCATAGTGAGCAATAGTTTTTGTAGTGTCTAGCACCTTGGCGAATCTCTCTTTCGACTCCTCGGACAAGTTTAATGCGGTAATCATGGTGAACTTGTTGGTCGACAAAAATGGAAAAAAATGAGAAAAAAACAATCGACGCGACGGCGGGGTGTGAAGACACGTCGATCGACCTGCGTGTATCAAGGAAAAGATCGATCCGCGGAGACGATTTTTTACGGCGACGAAAAGGAACAGCAGGTGGTAGGAAAGAAAGAGTATTTTCAAAAGGCCAACAAAAGTGCCAATCTAGTTATTACTGTTGCAACTAAACTTTTGATTTCGTATCAATCTCGATGTCTGCTATTGCCACGCTCAGATTGGCCTCTCGGCCTTCTTTAAGGCTGTCTAGAGCCCCAGTGCTCAGGTTCACCGCTCTTGCTAGATATTATTCCTCCAAGTTTCCTGAACATACCGTCATTACCATGCCTGCCTTGTCACCAACCATGACCCAAGGTAATCTGATCAAGTGGTTCAAAAAAGCAGGTGATGTGCTTGCCCCGGGCGAGGCCATTGCGGAAGTGGAGACCGATAAGGCTTCGATGGACTTTGAGTTCCAGGAGGACGGTTATATGGCTAAAATTTTAGTTGGAGACGGCACCCAAGACATTCCGGTTGGTACCCCAGTGGCTGTGTACGTTGAGGATGCAGCAGATGTTCCTGCTTTCGAGAACTTCACTGCTGCTGATGCGGGCGGGGCTCCGGCTCCAGCAGAACCTGCCAAGGAGGAAACACCAGCTGCCAAGGAGACTTCTAAGGCTCCAGAGCCAGCTAAGAAGTCTAGCCCGTCATCCTCTGCACCAGCTGGCAGAATCTTTGCTTCTCCATTGGCAAAGAACCTTGCCTTGGAAAAGGGAATTTCGCTCAAGGACGTTAAGGGAACCGGTCCTAATGGCAGAATCATTGCCAAGGATGTCGAAAACTATAAACCAGCTGCTCCAAGCGCTTCAGCTGCTCCAGCTGCTGCTCCAGCTTCTGCAAGCTACACCGACATTCCGTTAACCAACATGAGAAAAGTTATCGCTAAGAGACTTACTCAATCCAAGCAAACGGCTCCGGACTACATTGTGAATTCTACGATGTCTGTTTCAAAATTGCTGAAGTTGAGACAGTCGCTTAACTCGACTGCCAACGACAGATACAAGCTGTCTGTTAACGACTTGCTGATTAAGGCTATTGCCAAGGCTTGTGAGAGAGTGCCAGAGGTTAACGCCTACTACCTCGAGACCGAGGGTGTCATCAGACAGTTCGTTAACGTTGATGTGTCTGTTGCCGTGGCTACTCCTACCGGCCTTATTACACCAATTGTGAAAGACGCACACTCTAAGGGTCTCGAGATCATCTCCAAGGAAATGAAGGATCTTGGTAAGAGAGCAAAGGAAGGCAAGCTTACTCCTCAAGAGTTCCAAGGTGGAACCATCACCATATCGAACATGGGAATGAATCATGCCGTGACTATGTTTACCTCGATCATCAATCCACCTCAGAGTGCCATTTTGGCTATCGGAACGGTCGAAAAGAAGGCCGTTCCAGACAAAGCCAGCCCTAACGGTTTCATCTTTGACGACGTGATGAACATCACCGGTACCTTTGACCACAGAGCTGTTGATGGCGCCAAGGGTGGTGAGTTCATCCGGGCACTCAAAACCATTGTGGAGAACCCATTGGAGATGCTTCTGTAAGGTGTAGAGGAGTGTAAGAATGTATTAGATATGATATGACAAGATTCTCAGCCGGGTAAATTTTCCTTCTAAGTCTTTTTTGCCTCACGGGATAAGGTCATTTTGGCATAAGTTTTACTTTGACGATGGAGAGGTCATCTGGGCTAACTGAGGCCGAGCTGACCTATTTGGTGATCTTTTCAACTCTCATAACGGTGTTTCTGCTCTTTGCGCTGTTTTTTCTCATCTACTACTTGTTTTTTAGGGACTCATTATACGACGCCAATGAGCTTGAGAACAATACGATCTGCGACCCTCTGAGATACAACCCGGCCAATTATCGTGACGAAACACTTTATCAATCACTGAAGACGCTTGATAAGCTGCGCTTCTCCTTGGCTCGACGTTTTTTTGAATTGAAACCCCCTATACTGCGGTTCAATAATGCTTCAGACGAGATAGACACCACATATTTGTTGATCAGAGACCGAGGTATCAGCAGCTTTTATTTTGAGAACTTTCTTGACCAAATGTCAGAGGTGGCGCAGAGCTTGGAAGATCTTGAAACTGAAGAAGTTGACGAAAACACCGCGCTGCTGCAGGCTAGGAAGCAGAATTATGGTCTCGCCAAATTCAAGAGAGTGCCTTACTACATTGAGGATCTAACTGATATCTCATTTGTTGGTTCTGAACCGAGTTCTGCGGTGTTAAATTTGCCGGTGCCGATCAGAAATCGCAAGAGCGATACAGTCTATTTTGAAACCAAACTTTACAACTTCGATCATCGAAAATCTACGATATTCGTTGGCTTGTGCACTAGACCTTATCCAAATTTCCAGCCACCCGGCTTATGCCCTTATTCGGTTGCCGTCCAGACGGATGGCTGTCTTCGGCTGAGCAACCGGCCTTTCATTAATGATCCGAATCTTCCTGTGATTCTGCCGCAGTTGATTGAGGGAGACGTGATTGGGTTTGGCTACAAATCGTCGAACGGATCAATCTATATCACACACAACGGGAAGAAGATTCTGGAAGCCGTCAAAGGGTTGAAAACAGAGCTTTACCCTTGTGTTGGGGCCATGGGGAGCCCTTGCAAAGTCTCTGTGAACCTTGGGCAACTGGGCTTTGTCTTCATTGAGGCAAATGTCAAGAAGCTAGGATTCTGTGAGAACCAGAATGAAGGAATAATAGGTGCTCCCCCATTCTATGCTCCCAAACCCACCAAGAATGATATATTACTTGACCAGGGAGAACAGCTGCCTCCAGGGTATCCATCCGATGAGGAATCATTTTTTGGACCTAAACAGGCGGTGGAGAAGTCTCGTAAACGAGGAGGTACACCAGAGTCGGACCCGCCGCCGTATCTGACAGGATCGAAGGAGAAAAGCCTTCAATCAGAGGATCTGTCCCTGTCCGCTGTGATGGAGCCGACTGAATACGAACATAGAATCAACAACACTGGTTCCTCTCCCGCCGCGCTCGGAACCAGCAAGTACTCTGTCAGGCAACAGCCTGACCGCTAATGGACTCGGTTCATCGCTTCGCTTCGCGCTTTGAAGAACTTGCTTATGTAACGAAATCAACTCTTATTGAATTTGCTGAAAAATATAAAAACTTCGTCGATGACTGCAATCAAATTGAGCGACCAATTTATCGAGAAGTCACTGGATGTGCTCAGGGCTAGTCCAGATGACACTACTGTGTCGATGACTTATACGCATGCAAAAACGAAGGGCTCGAAGACTAAAGAGCCGGCAAAAGCCCTTATCAAGTTCAAGACCTATAATTCAAGGATGGGTATTTGTTTGACGTTTAGAACTTTCAAGATGAAAGAGTTCAGCCGACTAATTAACGTGTTGGGGCCACGTGGTGGCTCTGTCACGAAAAGCGACAAAACAGAAAAGAAGGTTGTGCATTTCGACGGGTTTTCCAGTATAATGACAAATGTCGAGTTTAAGGAAGAAGAGATGACAAGCCAATCGGCAACACCCGCTCCTGAGTCTACAGAGTCGAGTGGAAAGAAAAAGAGCAAGAAGAAGGGCAAAAAGAGGTAATGTAATATACGATTGGTTGAATTATACATAGATCGACAGTAATGAATCACCACACCATATCGGGTTGAAATTGGTCGTGAGCAGATACGTTGAAATGATTTGATTTACGTGCCTTGTTGTATATCATTGTATCGTCCAGTGGTTCGCTCTCGTCACTAAATTCTTGCGGATCGAAAATGACTTTTTTGGCTGGAGAACAGACTGGACAGGAAGCGGGAACGGGCTTTTCGGTCTGGGTCTCCGATTGACCTGGCTCGAACTTAAGATGTTTGATTTGTACCTGTTGTTTCTCGTTTTGTTCGGGATTAGGATGTTTTTGCTCCACCTTGATCATCCCATCACCCACGGTGATAACCGTCAGCACGTCAGCACTCAGTTTCAGCGTCTCTTTCTGTTTGAGAAGTGCCGCTTTCTCAGCTTCTAAAGTCTCCAATTGTTGCTGGGTAGTCAAAGCAAGTTGTCTGACTTTTTCTTCGTTGGAAGCTAGCTGTTCTTCAAGCGACTGAACAGGAACGGTAGAAGCTTTCTCCAGCACAGGATGATTTTCCGTATCGCTTGCGTTAGATTTGTCTTTTAACTGGCTTTCCAATTTCTCTCTTAGTTTCTTAGACTCAAGATAATATTTATCAAACTTCTTCTTGATCAGCTCGCTGGTGGTTGTCAATCGCACGTTTTCCTCTCTTGCTTGCTTTAATTTGCTTCGCAGTTCGCTATTCTCCCGTCGCAGTATTTCATTCTCCTCCTTCACCTCATGGAATTCAGAGCTGATCTTTCGGACCAAAGAGCCCAATTTTTCACCCTGCGCGCTACGGTCATAGCTCAATACCTTGTATGTCTGCTGGAATAGTGACCTGCTGGGATCCTCGTCTTCTGCCTTGCTCATATACATTTTCTTATCTGCTTCAAACACGTCGCTCATCAGCTTCTCAGAGTCCTTCATTCCGTAAGAAGGTTCGCGTTTCTTCATCGGACTAAGGTTGTAGGAGCGGCCAATTTCAACCGAGTCATCGTTTTCTCGGTATTTGTGTTGTCTCACAGGCGTGGAGAAGTATTTATGATACTTTTCTGGGACGTGCTGTCGTAGCACCGGCTCGTAATCTCCAAAGTCTCGCCAGAACAGGTCACCGTCGAGAACTTTGCCGCGCAGGCTACCATGTGGCAAAGGTTCACCATCCAGGATTGCCTGGTAGTTCTCCTGGTACTGTCTCAGAGGAAGCGTATCAAGCATAAACAAAAGCGCTACAGAAAATAAACAACGCGGGTATATTTGTATCAAATATAGTGTGAGGTGTGTAGCAGCTATTTTTTTTCAAGGATCTATAGATTCACTTAAGAGGTATCTAGATAAAGTTCAATAGCAAAACGAAACCAAGACCAGCAGCGTTAGCAGCAAACACGGCGGCAGCTCCGCCAGACGAAATCGTTGCAACCGGAATAGAAGACGAAGAAGAAGTAGAAATCGTTGCGATCGACAACGTAGACGACAAGCTCGAACTAGTCACTGGAGCAGATGAAGTAGAGCTTGAGGAGGAGGTTGTTGTTGGCAAAGCAGCTGGTGAGGCAGCGCTCTGGACGCTGCTCGAGCTCAAAGTGGAGGACACAGTACTGGTGGTGGAGGACGAAGATGAAGACGACGAGATAGAGGACGAAGATGAAGTGGAGGACACAGTAGATGATGATGAAGTGGATGAGGATGATGAAGAGGCCGAGGATGATGTGCTGGAGGCCGAGGACGAGCCAGCAGAGCTAACTTGAACATTGTAGCTTCCGCACAAGGAGGCAAAGGCACTGCTAGCAGTTCCAGCAACACCCTCAGGACACTTGGATGCCAAACATGACTGCATTGCAGAAGACTCACTACTGCAAACACAAGAAATCTGATTCAATGACGAGCATTCCGAAGAACCGAGCACCACCTCGGAAGCACAGGCCAGCAAACAAGCTGGAGGTGTGGCCATAACCGGGGCAATATGGGTAAGGGCAAGAATCAGAGGTAGAACGAACGACTTCATGTTGAGATGGAGAAAATGGGGAATGCAAAAAAGTGTATTTATATTTTTATTGTTTGTGTCATTTTCGGTTGTGCAAATGTTACTCGATTGGGAACCTATTTTTAGAAAGCCGGGCAACTGTCTGGGATTTCGTTAATTATTGATCTGGAGATCGAATTTAGCTATTGAATGCCCTTGGCGTCTACGAGATTGTTAAGGGAGTTGAAACTGTTCCAGTCGGGTCCGACGTTAAACTTAGTATCTACCGATGACTTAAACGTGATTTACGTGGACATGAAGGTCCCAAACAATCCCATTTATCCAGACACTTACAGGTTAAGATTTATTATTGGAAACGATTACCCATTCGTGCCTCCTCAGGTCCAGTTCATCACCCCATACCCAATTCCCATTCACCCTCATATTTATTCTAATGGCCACATATGTCTGAATATTCTCTATGATGGCTGGTCGCCAGCTAATTCGATGCAGGCTGTCTCGATCTCAATCCAGAGCATGCTTAGTGGTAATATGGATCCTTCGAGACCGAAGGAGGACAAGCAGTATTGCCGCATTGCACCTTCTAATCCGCTGCTTTCGAAGTTTGCCTTCGACGACGATACAGTATGATGCTGTTGCATACTTATGTGATTAGCCGACTTTCTATGCCCGGTAATTTTTCCTAACTTGTTCTTTCTTTTTTATGCTCCAAAGATTTAGATATCGTTTTGTTGGTATCAGATTCGATCGTTTTACTCGCAATATGTCTCAGTACGAAGTGCTCAGTGAGTCGCTGGAGAAGCCTGACATTGATGATCGTCAATACCGGCTGCTGAAGCTCAAAAACGGCTTAATTTCCCTGGTGATCTCGGACCCGTCTACTGACAAATCGGCCGCTGCGCTCGACGTCAACGTTGGAGCATTCCAGGACCCAAAGAATTTGCCAGGACTAGCTCATTTCTGTGAGCATCTCCTATTCATGGGTACCTCCAAGTACCCGTCGGAAAACGAGTACAGCTCGTATTTATCCAAAAATTCGGGCTTCAGCAACGCCTTCACATCTTCCGAACACACTAACTACTACTTCGAGATTGCCAACGAGGCTATGTATGGGGCACTCGATCGCTTTTCGCAGTTTTTCATTTGCCCTCTATTTGATCCTAATTGCAAAGACCGCGAAATCAAAGCCGTGGATTCTGAAAACAAGAAGAACCTCCAGGCCGACATGTGGAGACTCCACCAACTCAAGAAATCGTTTACCAGTCCAGACCATCCATTTTATGGTTTCTCCACGGGAAACAAGATTACTTTGGGCGATGAGCCAATCAAGCAGGGATTAGATGTCAGAGAAGAACTGTTGAAATTTCACGACAAATACTACTCTTCCAATTTGATGAGACTCGTCATATATTCCAACGAGTCCCTTGATACCATGACCAAGTGGACTGTGGAGATGTTTTCCGATATTATTAATAAGGAAGTCATTCCTCCAATTCACCACAGCTCACCGTTTGCTGTGGAGTCGTACACTGGCCGTCTTATTCACGCCAAACCAATTATGGATCTCAGAACGCTCCAATTGATTTTCCCAATTCCAGATACCAAACCATTCTGGGAGTACAAACCGGGGAAATATCTTTCTCATCTAATAGGTCACGAATCTGAAGGTTCGTTACTTTACAATTTCAAACGCAAAGGATGGGCCAATAATCTCAGTTGCGGTCACGATACTATCTCTGCTGGTTATTCATCTTTCTTGATTAACATCGATTTGACCCCTAACGGTTTGGAGAATTACACTCAAGTAATCGAACATGTGTTCAAATATATTAGAATGCTACAGCTGAAAGGACCACAGGAATGGATCTATAAGGAATTACAAGACCAGAGCATGACAAGTTTTAAGTTTATGCAAAAGAATGGCGCCAGTCAGACGGCAAGTAGACTTGCGGGAGCTTTACATGGTCTAGAATACTATGATACCGTAGGTCAGAATCCACTTGAAGAGATGGGCGATGTTCCTAGACGTGTTCAGATTGCTGGAGACCAGCTTTTGAGCACATCGATTGTGAGAAAATACGATCCAAGGATCATTAGCACAATTCTAGAATACCTGAACCCTGATAATTTCTATGCCCTTCTGATTGCAAAAGATGGAGTCCAGGATAAGCAGGTCGAAACTGAGAAATGGTATGGAACTGAGTACATTCCAGGTCGGATTGATGAGAAGTTAATGAAGAAACTCAGACAGATTTATTTGTCTGATGAAGACTCAGAGTACACTCTCCCAGAGCGGAACGTCTTCATTCCTACCGATTTTGGATTGGTGGAGCCTCCAAAAGATGAAAACAAGAATATAATTTATCCGAAGCTGATTTGTGAGACCTCAAATTCCATGGTGTGGTACAAAGTCAACTCGAAACTAGGTGGTCCAAGATCAAGTGTCACTTTGAAATTGAACTTGCCAGGATCCACCTCAACTCCTTTGAACTTCGTTATGCTGTCGTTGTTTCTGGACCTTCTCGATGATGAGCTTAACAGTGTGTCTTACCTTGCTAGCATCGCAGGCCTTCACCATGACTTTGAGCTTGCCCGCTCGGGTATAAAGCTATCTATCACCGGTTATTCTCATAAACTCGACAGTTTGCTTGATAGAGTGACGGACACACTAGTGAAGTTTACTAATGATGACGCTATGTGGGATGATTCAAGAAGAGAGCGTTTCCAAGTTATGAGGGAGAAATTGGCAAGGAACCTTAACAACTTTGGCTACGCTGTTCCATTCCACCAGGTCGGACCTACCCTATCGTCGCTCATCAATGAGGATGCATGGATGATAGAGGACCAGATCGAATGTCTGGATGCTGTATCTTTCACAGGTCTCAAAAACTTTGTCTCGAATCTTTTTGGAATATGCTTCGTGGAGACATTCGTCATTGGAAACTACAGCAAACAGCAGGCTTTGCACATCAATGAGTTGATGGCTTCCAAATTGCAGCATGCTATCCCATTTACTGAATCCCAATATAGCAGGGGCCGCTCTCTGAATCTCCCGAAGGGCCAGCAGTTCCACTATGTGAAGAAAAATGTGGATCAAGAAAATGTGAACTCCTGTGTCGAAATGTTTGTGCATCTAGGCCAGATCTCGGACAAACGTGGAGTTACGTTTGCAGAGTTGATTGCTCAAATCATGCATGAGCCTTTCTTTGACCGTCTTAGGACGAAGGAGCAGCTTGGATATGTGGTTTTCTCTGGGGTCAGACAAACCCGAACCACCTTCGGATTGAGACTCTTGGTTCAAAGTGAAAAGAGTACTGGTTATTTACTCGATAGAATACACAGATTCATGGTCAAGTTCGGCTACTATATTTCGTCTATGAGTGAGGAAGAATTTGAGAAACATGTCAGTGCTGTTGTCACGAAGAAGTTGCAAAAGGTTAAGAATCTTAACGAGGAGAAAAATCGATTTTGGAATTCAATTGCTTCAGGATACTATGACTTCGACAGCCGGGAAGAGGCAGTTGAGATTTTGAAACATACCAAGCTCCGGGATGTGATTGAATATTTCAATACAAGAGTTCTGGATTCCAGTGGACATGCGAAGCTTATCGTCCACTTACAGAGCCAAGTTTTGCCAGGACAGTCCATCATTGCAAATTTAACTAGTACTATTTCGAACTTGCTCTACGACTTTCCAGAGTACGATTCAGTCGATCTCAGCTCCAATGACCTATCAAAGCTGATAAAGGAAAAAATCACTGAAGAAACGAAAGTTACTGAGAATGTCTTGAATGAATTGCTGAACCACGAGTTCAGTACTTTAGTTCCAGGCTTCAAGCACAAGGATGAATTTATAAGTGCTATATTGGCAGAGCTAGGCAATTCTCACTCTCTTCCGGATTCTATCGATGGTATCGGTGCATGGAAATCGCAGATTCCGCTCACCTCCGCTCCCGCCTCCAAGATTCTTGACAAATATAAAGACGATTCTCTAATTGAGGCCAAACTATAGAGAACTGCTAGATTACATAATATCTAAATAATAATTATTGTTTCATCTTCAGTTTGACAGGAAGCGATATGAGCGATGAAGAGGCACCGTTGCTCGAACACACTAGCGGAAACTACGGCGCCACCGAATCTGAGCTTCCAGAATCCAGAAAGACTAATAAGAGGTTTGTGAAGCTGACAGCATTGGCAAGCTTGTTTTTGATTATAGTATCAATATTCAATTGCGTCTATCTCTTACTATTAAGCAGCGGATTATATTTGGAGGCGCTGGATGTACGGCTTGAAAGCATTCATATAGGGGAGTTTGCTGTTGATGGAGTGGTGGTGACTGTGAAGGGGACAACCGACTTTGATTATGACAAGATACACTCAAGATACTATTCTCAATGGATGCGCCTATTGAGCCGTTTCCATACCATTGAGGGGAGACTTGACGGGCGCATGCCTATTTATGCTTCTGTTGGCGGAGAAAACTTTTTGCTGATGGATGCTCAAATGGCTGACCCACTCAAGCTCGATCTACAAAGTACCACTGCTTTGAACTTTGCAACCAAGATAGCCCCAACCACCAACCTATCTCGATTCATCAACTCGATTGGCCGTGAAGATCGGCTAGTAGGCTTCTCGACAGACTTTGGGTGCCATATTAAGACTATGGGGATAGACCTGGGACGACATAGGATAAGACATACTATTTCAATGGATGTGGATGGGGAGGGGTTTGCACAACATATATTGGATCAAGTGGAAGTCCAAAAACTAGAAGTTATTAGCGATAATGATGAAATCAAAATTTTTGGAGCAGTGAGGCTACCGAAGCTGACACTGGTGGACTGGAACATTGAAGCGATGAGCTGGGAAATCTTATTAGAGGGTTGCACCAAGCCTGCTATTGTAGCTCTGATAACCACAGGAGATATCAATATTGGAACCAGAAACTTAGTGGCTGTGAATGTCACCATTCCAGCTATTGACCCTGAATTATCTGATGATTGCGGAGAAGGCTCTGCGGTTAGCCGTATGGTGCAAGACTTATTAACTGATAAGGAGACTGAGCTGATTTTGAAAGGAATTGGGACGGACAGCCAACCTGATTGGATGAAGTGCATCTTGGAGGAGCTTCAGGTTCATCTTGGGGCACATATGGCTCGGTTTGGAGAGTTCGGGGCTAAAATGGAAGATGTTAACATTAGTTGTCTGGGTTTGGATGCAGAAGATGACGACCTCGTTGTCAGTGGTATTCTCAAGATTAGATTCTCTTTACCAGATAATGTTCGAATGACTAATATTGATATCCAGGCAGTTCAGGGCAAGATAGAACTTGCTGAAGGAGCTATAATGGAAATAGGCGGCTGGAACCCTTGCGACATAAATTTTGATCAAATGGAAATGGAGATTGATCTGAGCGATGGACGACTGAAAGTGAGTGATTCTGGTGCAATTGGAGAATTAGTAAGCCAACTAGTGGCAGGAGAGAATGTTACTTTGCCATTGAAACTTGATCTAAATCTCAAAGTCAATTCTGATTTTCTTCAAACTACACTTTATGGATTACCGGCTGCTTTCAACTATACTCTCGCTGGACTACCTCTTGATGAGACCTTGGGAGATACGATGGTACGTCTCAATGATATCTATCTGGTCGACTCAAATGCTGATAGATGTGAAGTGTTAGTCGATGTCGGAGTTTCGAGCGACCTCAGCTTTGATAGTGCATTAGACGGTCTCAAATTTGACCTGTGCTACAATGGCTCTAGCGTGGGCATGGCAGAGCCAGGGCAAGTTCATCTCGTGCCCGAGAATTACTACAATGCAACATCGCGGCTCATCTTGGCGCCTGGTAGTAATATGGATAAGTCGAAACTTGAACGAATGCTTGGTAGTTATTTGTCTGGATACTCGCCAAAGGTTGAGATTGATGGCCGCAAAGATTCGCAGCTTGGAAGCCTATTATCAGATGTTCGCGTGCCTTTGCGGCTTCCCCAGATTTCTTCAACCTCCACTCAGCCGCACACCATGTCGCATGGAAGTATTTTTTTGGTGGATTCCACCATGCACATTATGTCCTCGGAAGTTGAGCTTACGGTGTACAATCCGATATCAAATAGCGACATCATTGTCGACCTCATTGAGGCGAAGGCAAGCCACAAAAAAACCACCCTTGGTTATATCAGCAAAGAGCAGCGAATAGTGGTACCTCCAGGATTGTACAAAACACCTCGAATTCCGGTGACTTACGTAACTAGCGGTATTGGTGCCAATATTTTGCGCAAAGCGCTGAATGGTGAGCTGGAGATTGATACGAGTGCCGTGATGCGGATTCACCTGGGCGAGTTTGCTCTTGAATTGCTATACAGCGGGTCAGGTACCAATACGAAGATCCGGCTTTAGCCCTGTGGCGGTGTTCTAATTATGTAGATTAACTTGTGGCTGATGCACAAAAATCTCCTTGACGAAATATAAAAATTCTGGGGAAATAAGGGCGAAAGGAAAGACCAGCTATTTCCGGCAATCTTTTTAACCATGTCTAACGAGTATGCGGAGATCGAGGAACCTAAAATTGCTGGTAATTACTCGGCTCGTAAGCAAAATAGGTGGCTTCCGCCAACGTCTTCAGTTGAAGAATCCGGTGGTGAATGTGACGATGAACACAACGTTCCGGTGCATGTCCATGAGGACGTAGATGAGATTCACAAAACTGTGAGTCGTTTCCATGTCTCCCCTGCACAGCTATACTCTACAGAGTCTGGGAAGTTGTTTCATGCAGGCTCTATTTGTATTGCTCTGGTTGGACCGCCTGCACGCGGCAAGACCAATCTGTCGATCAGTTTGTGCCGCTATTTACGGTGGCTAGGAGTTCGCGCTAATCTGTTCCATTTGGGAGACTATCGCCGTGAAAAAACGAAAAATGTTACATTTGACTTTTTTGATCCCAAGCCGGAGACTGAGGAGGCTACGAAGGTGCGCCAGGAGCTAACAGACCTGGTAGTGCGAGACATGCAAAACTTTTTTCAGAACGATAGAGGCCAGGTTGCGATTTACGACGCGGTGAATGGGCTCAGTTCTCAACGACTGGAATTGGCGGGCACTTTGCAGAAAGCAAAAATAAAAGTGGTCTTTATCGAAAGTCTTATCGATGACCCGGACCTGCTCGAGAGGAACATAGCTGATGCCACCAAATCACCAGACTACACCAACTGGGACGAGCAGGAGGCGATCGCAGATTACAAAAAACGAATTGCCGTGGTCAGCCACTCGTACGAAGAAATGAACGAGAAAGACCTCACGTACATCAAATTTATTAATTTCGGTGAGAAGCTGTTTGTGAACAAGTCAAAGCATGATTTCCTGACGACGAAAATAATATTCTATCTCATGAACTCTAAGATCAAAAAAGGGTCTATCTATTTCGCAAGATGCTCCAACAACAAGCTTGACTACAAAAGCGACCCACAGCTGGATCAGAAGGGCCGCGATTACGCACTGAGATTAGCAGATACTATGGTTGCACATTTCAAGGACCTCGGCTACGACAGCGTACCTAAAAACCTCTCCGTTTGGACCTCCGTAAGACTCCGGACTACACAGCTCGCACAGGTTTTCAAGGATATGGGCTTAGTGGTTACCCATCGTCCCGAGCTCACGCAGTTGAACCCTGGTGATGTAGATGGACTTTCGGAAGCGGAAATAAAAGAAAAATTTCCAGAGGATTACGAGAAACATCAACTTGATCCGTACCACCATCGGTACCCAAGAGCTGATTGCTACCATGATCTTGCATTGAAGTTGGAGCCACTGATCATGGAAATCGAGAGAATTTCCGATGATGTGCTCGTGATCGCGGACGAGACAGTGATCAGAGTGTTTTATGGCTACCTGATGGCGTCGTCCTGTAGCGACATTCCTTTCCTAAGTGTTCCGCAATCAGAAATCATTAAGATAACCTACAATGCATACATGAATAAGGCCATGAGAATCAAACTTGAGGGGTGCAAGTAAACGTATGTGTTGCTGAAATTTGAGAATTTAGAGATTTACTGCCCAAATCTGTGAGTAAGCGCAAGGCCGCACCCAACTTAGAATTCCAGAGTCAAACTGTGCGTACTAATATTCGATATCAGCGGTGACTTCGGGGGTCAAATATTGGTTCTGGCTTTCTAAGTGCATTCCTTTCGTCATTTACACCTGTTGCGCACCTGTTCGGCTACATGAAGGTATAATGATGGAAATTACACATGTCGAGCGTATCACTTTTCATGTATTCTAGTTCAAATTCTAAATGAAATAATCACGAGTTCAGTATGGATGCGCAGCTTCAAAGAGAACATCGGCCGATCTGACGCGCGTTGATGCTTATAAAAAGCCTTTATAGCGGTAGGGGACATTACTCTTAGCAAAATACATAGATTGCTCATCCAACAAATAGAGCATGAATCTAAGTACGTGTTTCCTCTCATAAAAGCCAATAAATGGCGATCACAAAGCTCATTTCAGTCTAGAGCTATCTGGAGTCAAAATTAAAGCAATGCAAATAATTGTATCGTCACTGATCCTGCGGAGTAAGATAAAAATTGATATTATCTTTCGTTGTCAGTTTGTATGCTTTCCACATTCAATTAAGTGTTGCTTCTAATAAGGTCGACTAGTTTCTAAGTTAACTTTCAATCCGATGGTACGCTAAATCCCATCTTTTTCAGTGGATTTTCGTCGCAACCAACGTTTGCTAGTTTGTCTGCAATTATATTTCCCTCGCAGTCTCCATGACCTCGAACATAAATTAGCGTCAATTTCTCCATTCCCAGCTTTTGATACATGTCATTAATTTCAAAATGAAGTTTCAAAATTGATTTGATCAAAGCCTGATTTGCTACTGGCTTCCGAGCGCTGGTTCTCCATCCATTCTCGGTCCATCTGGTCCACCATATTGATAAACAGTTCACGGCATATAACGAATCGCTCACTATTTGATATTTGACAATGCTGCCCTCCATTAGTCCGTCGCGTATTGCTTTACTCGCAACCAAAATTGCCATAAGCTCTGCTACGTGCGGACACTGTAAAGAGCTCACGAGGGCTCTGGCAACGTTCCTTGGATCCTCGGGTCCAAAGTAAACCCCAATTCCCCCATACGGAGCCCTGTTTCTAGGAAATCGACATGCCCCATCAGTGTATACCTTGTGCTCTAGCACTTCCTGCAACTTGATTTGGATACTTTCCATGCCGGTCAGGTGTTGGGCCGAAATATTACGGGCCATAGCCCGATGCCGGACTGGCTGAAGATAGGACTTTAATAAATTTATGATGAAACTTAAATTAAAAATAATGCGTCATGCAATTATATAAGGTGTGAATTGGAAGTTGACAATGTTTGTCAACTGGTCCAGCCAAAGCCTTGAATAATGCAGAAATTCAGCTGTTTTCGAATTCACTCGTAGTTTCCATCCAAATTCCTGAATTTTGTCGGTGCAGGCCATATACTCGTCCTCGCTGCTACTTGACAGCATAATCAGAACGCCAAAAGTGACCGTCATGGTAAATGCGTGCTTCGCATAACAATACCAAAACGTCTGAAAATGTTCTGCCTTCATCGAGCTGAGAAACTGAACAGCCGTTTGAAAATCCGCATATGTCCGCTCAAAAAGAACTTTACGTATCCCCATGAACTCTCTGTCAACATTGACAGCCCCAGCCTTGGTGGCTACCAAAAGCGTGAGAGCAGGCTTTAGCATAAATGTTTGAACAGCGATAATCGAGATGCGTAGGTTTGGCATTACGGAAATGTGGCCACGACGGATATCCTCATTCGAGAGATAGTCCGGAACGTTCGTTTCCCATTCCTTTAATTGTCTCTGTAGGGGTTTCAGCAGCTCCAACAAAGTCTTCAATTGCTCTGTAGGATTTTCTCCTGGAGCTGACAATCTTCGTGCTCTGTGAGTATACAGCTGATTGAGAATACTGCTCAGGATCAGTGACAGCTTAGCCATTTGAATGAAGAGCTCTCCTCCAGTAACGGAATCGATTGTGCCATCTGAAGTATCGGAGTCGAGACTGATATGGTCGTCTAAATCTTCTAAACTGAGCATTTCACACTCCCAATTATGATCTTGTATATGCGAAGAACGTCCACATGTGATCGAAAGCCATTTCTCTTGCATGAAAAGGGCCCATGCCACTTTTCTTCGTAGTTTTTTCTCCTGAGTAGGAATATGCCACTCGTTACAGTTTTGGTCCAAACCAAGCTGCTGAGCAACGGCGACTATCTGAGATTGAAGCGTCCAAGATCTGTCAGGGCATGCATATTCATCTCGAAAATTCTGATGCTGTATTAATAGAAGGCCTGCCTGGACAGTCGAAATTGTTGGGGTCTTGATCTCGTTAGTCAGATTGCGCTCGGCAAGCTTTTCAAGTGCTTCTTGAGATGGCTTTGCTGACGCCGACAGTGAGGTATCGAAAGACCACCAATTGAGTGCGAAGAGATACAGACATGCAAAAAGAGACGGCGAAATACTATCCGGCTGAGTCCTATAACTATCCAAAAAGCTGATTTTGTCAACGATCGGAAACGACGAATGAACAATCCGAAAATAAATGTCTACCAATGAAGGGCCGTACGGACTAACAATCTTGTTGATGTTTGCGATTTCTTCGCCATTTTCTGGAGGATCGAGCGTGATCTGCAGGAATCCCGTAGAGCTTGTTATTTTTTTGAATTGCCTTTCAACAGGAGCTTCGCCTTCAATAGTAAATAACGGCGTAGAATCTAGATGTAGAAGACCTGCCAAAGAAGCATCCCACTCACTGGTTGGCCCACAGAATGATAGGAAGGTAGTCTTCTGCAGACTGGGTTGAACATCGGGCAGCATGTGTAGCGAGCTGTTATTTGACGAAGGGGAGGCCGACTGGAGTGTGATTTCGGGCAAATCGGCGAGGTCGAACGACAGATCTGGATGTTCGCCAAATTGGATCTCCAGGTTCGGTAGGGATGTCGGTTTGGCTGGCTTGTGCTTCTTTTGTGGCGGTTCCAAGTACGTGCACTCGATGTCGTGGAAGTTACACAAGAAGCATCGTTGGTCTTGCTCGTTGACAACACACTTTGACCTTCTCTTACGGCAGGCATCGCAAGGCCTGTTACGCTTGTTTCGTTTGCCAACGCTTCGAGTGGGGACAGGTTGAATAGGCATGTAGATTTCAAATTGCAATTTTCAGATACTGCATCTGCGGCTCATAACCCAGATCTTATCAATTTCCACACCTGCCTTATTTGAACGCGATTTGGGCGACGGGCTAAAAAATTGTGTACTAAAATAATGCTGGGCGATAACAGCATCCATTTATAATGGGGGCATTTGCAACCCTAAAGCCAATGAAGTTTGATTTACCAGACTCGTGGAAACTGCCCAAGCAAAAGTCCTCGTGTGCCCCGAAGGGGGTCAACACTAACATCGATAATGATGTGACTCCCCCAGATAGACGTACCTGGAATATGTTGTTGGTAATCGGCTTCTGGGCCTCTGATTATCTTTCTATGCAGTCCGTCGAAGGTCCGGCAAATCCCCTGACTATGGGCATGACATGGAAAACCTCTTTAAGTACTTCTATCGTCGGTATGGTGCTGATTGGATTGCCATTGGTGTTGAACGGAGCCATTGGAGCTAAAACTCATGTTTCATTCCCTGTTGCTGTGCGTGCATCGTTTGGTTACCATTTTGGCAAGTTCGCTGTGATCACTCGTTGTGTGACTGCTGTCTTCTGGCATTCGACTCAGACCTTCTCGGGATCTTTGGCCATGGCTCGGTGCCTGGCAGCCATCTGGCCGTCTTTTGACAGGATTCATAACTCAATTCCCGCATCTATGGGTATCACTTCTTCTCAGATGGTGGCTCACTTTATTTTCTGGACGATTCAATTCCCATTCCTGTTGATCCCTCCGCATAAGTTGAGATGGTTCTTCGTCTTCAAAACAGTCATCGTATCAGCCGCTCTGATTGGTACGGCGGCAGGAATGGCCCACATTGCAGATGGTGGCGGAGATATTTGGGACCAGCAGTATACAGTGTTTGGATCAGAGCGTTCCTGGCTTTATATGAAGCTGCTGAACTCCGGAATTGCAGGTTGGGCTACGATGGCTACCAACATTTGCGACTTCACTCGGTACATGAACGATCGGTCGAAAGCTCAATACTCTCAGGTTGTGGTTATTCCATTGTGGGCTACTTTTGTGACCATGATGGCCCTTGTGGCCTCTTCCTCAGGAAAAATCGTGTATGGCTCGTACCTCTGGTCGCCTACCGATTTTGCTTTGCACTGGACCACCACAGGCTCCAAGGGTAGAGCTGCATCGTTCTTTGTTTGTGCAGCTTGGTGCGTGGCGCAAATAGGTACCAATCTGTCTGCCAATGTGGTCACTGGTGCCAACGATCTTTGCTCGTTGTTCCCAGAATACATTAACATCCGTCGTGGAGCTATCCTAATCACCATCGTTTCGGGTTGGGTACTCCAGGCGTGGAAGATTGAGAACTCTGCTGGACAGCTCATTACTTTCATTTCTGGTCTTTCATGTTTCCTTGCTCCTATCACCGGAATCATGGTTGCTGATTACTGGATCGTCAAACGGCAGCATCTGGATGTCCCTGCTTTGTATGATCCTCATGGAAAATATAGATACTACAAGGGTGTCAACTGGAGAGCCCTGGTTGCTTTCCTTGTTGGAAATGTCCCTTGTTTGCCAGGAATGGCCTCTGACATCAACTCCCACGTCAAGGTCGATGAAGGAATTCTGCACTTGTGGTATATGTCATACTTCTACGGCTTCTTCTCTTCTGCTGCAATATATGTGGCTACAAGTTTGATCTGGCCTGAACCGGAAACACTTGTTACGGAAACCAACTACTTTGTCTACGACGACAGCGTGGACCAGCAAGAAAGTGTGGAGCAGATCGAAATTTCTACAGAGCAGAAGAAATAGTATTCTTGATTTTATTTTGTTACTTACATCAGAACAGAACCACTAATATATGTTTACGCCTATGTGCTGGACCTTCAGAGAACATACTGCTCACTAAAAATAGCTGAATGAATGCCTGAAATTCGGTTTAAATTTATGAAAACAATTGGTATGATATTCCTGTTTAAGTTTGAACACCCACGTTTTTCAGCATTTTCGCAACCTCTTGTTTCTGAAATCTGCTGAAAGCCAACCGCTTGTAAACGTAATCACCTGCTTTGATTGGTGGGTACCTCTTTCCAGAGTCAGAGATACATGTTTCCAGTGGCTCAATAACGGTTTCGTAATCCACACCGATAAACACTGGAATTGAGTATCTTTCGAGCCCGGTAATATTCTTAACCCGATGGACGGTAGAAATAAAAACATCATTCGACCACCGTGCTAACATGTCTCCAATATTGATCACGAAGGTGCCAGGAACAGGAGTTGCGATAATCCACTCTCCTTCCGGATTTAAGATCTCCAAAGCAGGGACATTTCCAGAATACAAAATTGTGCAGCATTCGATGTCTGTGTGAGCACCAATTCCAAGCAAATCTTCCTCAACAGGCTGTGGAAGATAGTGAAGCACACGGCCCATAGCCCCAGGATGCTTAAGAACTTTCGCAAAGTAATCTTCAGGAAGATCGAGTGCTAAAGCAAAGAGCCCCATAAGCTTTCTTGCAAGCAATAGCACTTGAGAAAAGTACTTATCCACAGCGTTTTCAAGCTCTGGGACTTTCGATGGCCAGCTATTTGTGCCATAAAGAAAGCTGTCACTTTTCAGCTCTTTCTCTGCCATTGGATCGAGTTTAAGTTCATACCCCCAGCTAAACTGCTCATTCAAATCTGGCTTACGTCCGTCTTCAGTCTGATTGTCTCCGAATCCCTCGTATCCACGTAATTGTTTGGACTTCTTGAAGTGTATCTCATTCTTATCCTCAACGGGTAGCTGAAAGAACCTTTCAGCAGCTCCGAGCACATCCTCAATCAAATTTTGGTCAATACCATGGTCCTTGATGTAGAAAAAGCCCACATTGGTGCATGCCGTTCTGATTTGGCTCACAAGTAGTGCTTTCTCTGTCTCCAGAGAAATTAGAGGAATCTCAGTGAAGGAAGCTCCACGAGCCTGCTCGCTCACAACCGTCCGAGAGTTGCCACTAAACGATGTGAACTGGTGCACAGCAGTAGTCATACCGATAAATGCATTGCGATCGGATATTTAAGTCGTTCGTCTGCGCGATGGATGGCCCGACGGGCCCGCCGGGCTGAAAAGTTCGATAAGATAACCCATGCGAACTCCTTGAAGACTTGACCAAAGTTATGTATCAATTACTCCCAGCACAACCAGCTCCGATCGAACTGGTCCCAGGAAGATGTGCCCTGGTGATGATCGACATGCAACGTGACTTTATCATGGACGGTGGCTATGGGTATTTACAATGCAATTCCGACATAATCTTTAGACAGGTTTCAGGAATCATCACACAATGTTCGCAGACCTTGAACGCGGCTAGAAAGCTCGGAATGATCGTAATTCATACCCGCGAAGGCCACGAGCCCGATCTCGTTGACCTTCCGCCATCCAAAAAATACAGGCAGTGCAGAGCACGGCCAGAAAATCACCCGTTCGTTATCGGCGATAAGGGGCCGATGGGCCGGCTTCTCGTCAGGGGAGAGTATGGGCACGATATAGTTGATGAGCTACAACCACTTAAAACAGAGATTGTGATTGACAAACCAGGAAAAGGGTCGTTTTACAATACTGAACTCTATTGGATTTTAACCTCACTAGGTATCACGCAACTGTTTATCTGCGGAGTCACGACTGAATGTTGCGTGACAACCACCTTCAGGGAAGGTAACGATCGTGGATTTGATTGCTGTGTGCTGGAGGATTGCACTAGCGGATTTGACAAAAATATTGTTAGAGAGACGTTAAACATGTCGTGTGCATATGATGGTCTATTGGGAAGCGTGGCAAAAGGGGAGAGTCTGATACAGCTAGCAGACAATTCCGAACTCCCCCTCCTCAGAGTAGGCAACTGGAAAATTGAGGGCAATCGTCTCGGTGGTTTAACGTATTCTTCGTTCGATGGATATTTGAACTTTAAGTGTCAAGAATATGGTGCTACCCTGTCAAAAACAAAAGATTTTGAGCTGAGCATTGAGGACGGATTTGGTGCGTATAGTTCCCCAGTTGTCTTTGTTTCTTCTAATGGCATGTTGTCCCTCGCGGGTACCACTTGTCCCTCCTTCGCCTCGGTTGCGATTTCTACTAAGTCAATCTACGGGGCACGCATTGTGTTCTCAGTTTTAAGGGGCTATGACCCTGATGATCCTTTTTCCAAACATCCATATGAGTATCCGGTGTATCCGATAGATTATAGGGGTGTTGAGGAGGGGGGATTCACCTTTGCTGCTATCGAAAAATTCTCTTGTGACAATGCGACGGAAGTCGATTTTGACTGGAGCTTGGTAGAAAGCTTGATGAACTTGGTCGCGACAACAACAAATCTAGTTTCATTTGAGCTTTACTCGTTGGGAAAACTTTCTCTATCGCATCTTTCTGATTTTAATTCCAGGCAGTTGAAATGTCTCCAACGAACTCTGGAAGACTCCCTTCACCAAATTGACGTCCTCGTCGTTCCAAATTCAAGGAAATTCAGCGGCTTTCCAGCTACATTACTTGCCCGCATTATGGGTTGGCCCAGTGTAATCATGGACAATAAGATATTCCTTTCCAAAAATGGCTACGATGGTCGTCTACTAGATATCTGTCAACAAATATAATCAATATCTAGGTGCAATACATATCCAATCTAAGCACATTTTTTGACAATCATCAAAACGTCTCCAGGGTTAACAATATCGCCTTCCTCAACTATCGAAGTCAAAATTTCATACTGAGCACCTTGTGCCTTATCTTTAATCTTGACTGGGATTTCCATCTTCATCGCCTCCAAAATGACAAGTACATCGTCTTTAGTAACTTTGTCACCTTTCTTGTAGTTGATCTTGAACACATTCGAAGGCATATGGGACAACACTTTGATGGAATCTGGACTATTGACTAAATCATCAGTCTTACTCTTGGAAGCTGCTGCCGCTGCCTTTTCCTGTTGCCACATCTCGAAATCAGCCTGTTCTGCTTTCGTGATCTCCTCAAAAGCAGTAAGTCGCTTGACCTGAAGATCTTCCAATTCGTCCTTGATAGAGTCTAAGAATTCTGTGTATTGGACAAAATCAAAAACACCCTCTTCTGGCTCTATTTTCAGCTTCTTCGTTAGCAGCCTATTGTTCATCGTTTGCAGCTCCTCCTCAGAGACCTCGTAGAAAACAACCTGATCGAAAACACGGAATGGCCAAGGTTTCTCGTGAATTCTGCAAAAAGTGTCCCAGTACCAGTTTGGAAGTGTCAACCCCCATATCATATATCCACCAGGAGTTTCCACTGGATAAATTGACTGTAAGACTGCTCCGGTAGCAAGAGTCCCGCTTGGAGTAGAAGTCCTTGTTGGATTGTACTTGGAAGCAGACAGCCTACACCGAGGATCAATGGTGGCCATAAGAACGTTAGCACACAGAAATGTGATAGCGACAATCATCTCTGGTTTGTCCACAATACACTTCTTGAATTCTTCCATATCCTTGAGGAGATTTGCCTTGATCAAATAATCTGTGTTCTTCGGTAAATAGGTAGCATGCGATCGTTGAGAATGCATGTATCTCTCCAAACAGTGATCCAGTGCTGAATGTTTAAATGCTACAGGGAGTCTGAACGTTCTAGATGGAATCTTCAGCTTCTCAACCTGCGGAATAGATGTTTCAAGCCGGATAAGTTCCTCCAAGAGCACCGACCGCTCAACTACCATTGGATCAAACACAACAGCCATAGCTCCTGTACAACATTCAATGCTCTCATAGTATCCTGGTAACTTTTCTTTAATCTCCGTTTCCATAACGTGCTGTCTTCCATTGTTGAATAGATCAAACTTAGTGTTGCCGAAATCAATGACAATCATTCTCTCACCACCCTGTCTAAAAGACACTTGAGGAAGAAGATCCGATGCCTCCCTTCTGTAAAGGAAATCTCCAACATTACTCTTGATTGGTTCGTATTCGGT
The DNA here is from genome assembly GCA_003706195.2 of Ogataea minuta. Classification (NCBI taxonomy): domain Eukaryota; kingdom Fungi; phylum Ascomycota; class Pichiomycetes; order Pichiales; family Pichiaceae; genus Ogataea; species Ogataea minuta. The sequence continues at coordinate 1,515,772 of PPKR02000001.1, forward strand.
CAATTCATCATCAAATCTGATCGAAGAGCTGGTTGGCCGCTTGGAAATTTCTTCCAAATAGGCATTGCGCTGTTTCATCAACTTTATGGCATCGTTGTAGGTGATGGGGCGGAATCTTAACTTGCTATTGATAGCAGCTTGTCCGCACTTCCAGTAATCAGCTTCTGCAGGAGCGAAAAGACACACGAATCCCGAAGCAGTGGCTCCGTCGACTCCATACAAGGTCATCACAGATCCGACAGCACTTAGACCGCAAGTAGGGTATGGATACTCTAGCACATTGCTTGGATGGCCACCACCATCGCCTCCTGCTGCCCTACTAAAGAGCATTTCCGGACCGTCTAAACGAGTGGCGCCTCTGTTGGAATTGAAGTTCACAGAGTAATCAACCGAGTAAAGCTGCTCCATTCCGGCTTCAGAAACAATATCGGGGGTATCATGCGGTCCACCCACAACTCTGACAATGTTCTCGGTTCTTTCATAATTTGGAATGAGCGAAGCAGGAAACTTGTAACCAGTTCTGAATGAGTCGATATTGTCTGTTGGAGCTATTTCTAAACAGTCACCAGGGAAGATGATTCTACCCTGGTGGCCACCAAGTGATAAACTTGGCAAACAGCTCTTGGAGCCCAAATACTCTGTAACCCCCGGAAGACCGCCCCGGATAGCAAGATAACACTTAGAGGCTGTGCCAAGCGGTTCATCAACCTCCAGAACACTGCCTGCAGGAATGAATAGCTCAGTGTACATTGGCACATCTTCGTCATCCAATGTGACCTTGAAACTTCCACCAGCCAGAGCAACAACTGCAGGTTTATGAAATCTTATGGTTGGACCTTTCATGTTGATTTCTAGTCCTTCACAGTGCAAGCCGTTACCCGCAATCACGTTGGCAATCTGCAGAGCAAGAGGATCAACAGGTCCTCCCAGAGGCACACCGAATCTAACGGTGCGTCTTCCCGGCAGATCCTGGATAGTGGTATAAGCACCAGCTCCTTCAAATTCCATCAGATGTGGTCTGAACTCGAATTCTCCAAGGAAACTAGTCAGAGTGTTTCCAGATCTAAACTCTGGGCTATCAAGGATGGAAATGCAGTACTCTGCATTATTGACCGGCCCCTGAATTTTGAGCTCCTTGAGTAATTTAATCATATTGTCGCTCGTTCTAGTTGGCGACCAGACCATCACCTTGGCCAGCAGTGGATCGAAGTATGGCGAGACCTTGCTACCAGTTTCAATCCAGTGATCAATTCTAACCTTGTAATCGTCATACATTCCATCTTCAGGCAGAGAAACATTGAATAATATACCAGGACAAGGAGCAAAATCTCGGACTGGATTCTCGGCATAAACTCTGCACTCGATCGAATGTCCATTGGGAACCTCCACGCCAGAAGAGTCGTATTTCAGAGCCGACGTGAGCATGTCAACGGGTAATCCAGAGCCCTTGCTCTCGTATTCGGCCTGGAGAAGCATGAAATACACAAGATCAACTCCATAGACCATCTCCGTGATCCCGTGCTCAACCTGAAGACGGGTGTTCACTTCTAGGAAATAGAAATCTCCTGTTAAATCGTCAACCAGAAATTCTATGGTTCCAGCAGACTTGTACTTGATGCTGGAGGCAAGTCTCTTTGCAGCAGCTGTTAGCTTCTCACGGAGGTTATATTTGGCTCCGAGCTTAGAAACAAATGGCGATGGACATTCCTCAATCACCTTCTGATGACGTCTTTGGATTGAGCATTCTCTCTCACCGTATGTCACGATATCTCCAAGTCCATTTCCGAACATTTGAACCTCAATATGGCGACCTTTTTCAACGTATTTCTCAACGAAGACCCCAGAATTCGAAAAGAGAGAGGCACCTCTCGAAGTGACTTCGTTGAAGTTAGTAATCAGCTCATCTTCGTCGTAACAGACCTTCAATCCCATACCTCCACCACCAGCAGTGGCCTTGAGGATGACAGGATATCCAATTTTGTGACATTCTGCCACCAGCTCGTCCGTCCCTGCGATCAGACCGGTTCCTGGAACTACTGGAACTTTAGCGTTGAGAGCAATTTCTCTAGCTAAGTGCTTGAGACCGAACTGTTCGACAGAATCCGAAGATGGTCCAGCGAACAGAATATTGTTATTCGCAAGCTCTGCTGCAAAATTGGAGTTCTCAGATAAGAATCCGTATCCAGGAATGACCACATCAATCTTATTTTCGACAGCAATCTTGATGATCTCAGGAATATTGGTGTACGCAGAAGCACCAACCCCACTTAACTGATATGCCTCATCAGACATACTAACATGGAGAGATTCCAGGTCTTCTTTAGAGTAGATTGCAACCGATGTCAGTTCGTACTTTTTGCATGTTTTGATAGCTCTGACAGCGATTTCTCCTCTATTCGCAATAAGAACTCTCCTGATGTTGCTGAAATCTGTCATTTCTGTCGATGGAAGAGAAAGTAGGATGCGAGTTTTGAAGAGTTGGATTAAATTCAAGCCAGAAGTGGATCCTATCTCTTCCTCATCGAGCGTGTAGTTACCAAATCCTATTCGGCAAGGTGAATACTATCAGACAGACCTTGAATGCCGCCAGACGGACCCTTAATCCCGCCAAGCCGCTAATAATCAAGTTGTCCAATGATGAATCGACTGCTTATCCGGTGACATATGTCGCAGCCTCACCAATGTTGCGTATCTATCTCCACTCAAAGTTGGCGGCTGTTGACTGCATATTTCCAAATGCATCGAACCCTATTTTTGTCGGAAGTTTTGCAGTTTTCGTACTAGTTTGTCTATTAGTCTAGACACAGGTATAATCGGTACAATAGAAATTTTTGGCGCGTACATTGGTTTTATTCATAAGTGCAGATAGCATGACACCTTATTGTTCAGACGCACATACAACAGATAGGGAATACCAGCTATCGTCTCCTCAGACAAGTGAAGACAAGCGGATAGATATGGTCCCACTATGATTTTGTGTTGTGCTTCGTTGCAACATTAATATATATCGTCCGAAGGACTATTTTGTTCTAGCTCCAGGTACCTGCAAATCATCAGACATGACGGTAATTGATTCAACAAACGGAAACTTTATTATCTTCTCCCAAGGAACGGGCTATGGTATTATCGTTGGTGTCGGTGCGCTCTTTGCTATCGCTATGTGTTCTGTCTCTTGGCTCTTGTCCAAGTACATGAACGAAGTCCAGGACTCAGAGATGCTTTCCACGGCCAAAAGATCTATCAAATCTGGTCTGATTGCTAGTGCAGTCGTTTCCAGTTGGACGATTGGATCTACACTTCTTCTGTCTACAACAACCACATACAATTTGGGTATTGCTGCTGCATGGTGGTATGGTGCTGGTGCTTGTGTGCAAATTATCATTTTTGCGACCTTAGCTATTGAGTTAAAGAGAAAAGCCCCTAATGCACATACCTTCCAGGAAATCTTGAAGGTTAGATATGGAACTGCGGGCCATCTTACTATGTGTGCCTACTCATTGATTCAGCAGGTCTTGTATTCGGCAAACTTGCTCGTCAATGGTTCATCCGTCTTTTCCCATCTCACTGGAATGAACAAAGAGGCGTCTTGTGTCTTACTACCACTTTTCGTGATTATCTATACTATGCTGGGAGGTATTAAGGCTACCTTCCTTACTGATTGGACACACGTGGTGATTATTTATGTCACAATGATGATATTCCTCTTCAAAGTTTATGCTACATCTGACGAGCTTGGCTCTCCCGGAAAAGTCTGGGAATTGCTGACATCTGCAGCCAGAACTGCACCCGTTGAGGAGAATCTCCACGGTTCTTACCTGACGTTCACTTCCGTTAATAGTGGGTTATTTGGCTTGGTTCTGCTGGGTGCAGGATGGGCTGCTGCTGTTGATTCTCAGTTGTTCCAAAAGGCTATTGCTGCAGACCCTGCTGGTGCTTTGACCGGTTATACTCTTGGTGGTCTTTGTTGGTTCACATTGCCCTATGCTCTTGCGACCACCATGGGATTGGCATGCAGAGCTTTAGAGTCTACCGATTCTTTTCCGCTGCCAGACGGCATCTCACCCCAGCAGCTTTCTAACGGTCTGGCTCTACCTATTGCTGCTTATGCAATCATGGGTAAAGGTGGAGCAGCTGCCATTTTACTAATGCTCTTTATGGCTGTTACTGCTGCTTTCTCTTCAGAGACAGTTGCAGTTTCATCCTTGTGGACCTATGATATCTACAAAACTTACATCAACCCAAAAGCAGATGGTAAGAAATTGGTTCTCGTTACACACGCAGGTGTTATTATGTTTAGTGTTGTTGTGATTGGTCTTGCCATCGGCCTTGGTTATGCTAACTTCGATGTGTCCTTCATCACCACATGCTCAGGTATCGTTGTCAACGTGTGCGTGATTCCGATGGCCTGCACCTTGTTCTGGAAGAAAATATCGACATTTGCTTTCGTGGCTTCGACCACCTTATCCACCGGCATCTCCATTGCTGTTTGGATTGGATACGCTGCCTCGCAATCCCCGACCGTGACCATTGGGGCCCTGTCTACTTACAGGGCATTGGCAGCTGGTAACACGGTGGCAATTTTCGTTCCAATCATATTTGTTCCGCTCTTTACTTACATCAAGCCTGCAGACTTTGATTGGGAATTGTGGAAAACTGAAATCAAGCAGGTTGACGACTCTGCCTTCGACAAGGAACGTGGTCTTACTAATGTTTTAAGTGGCGAAGAGATTACTGAAGTTATTCTCACTAAAGAACAAGAGGAGGATGCAACAATGATTAAGAAGAGAAATATAGGCATTGTGATAGCCGTCATCTTCGTTCTATTCTTCCTGATCGTCTTCCCATTACCATTGTACGGAACACACTATATCTTCAGCAAAGACTTTTTTAGAGGCTACATTGTGGTCACATTCCTCTGGGTGTTTTTCTCGGTCGGTGTCGTTACGGTCTATCCTGTTGTGGAGAGCTTGGATGGAATTAAAACACTATTCAAAAACATTTTTACAGGTTCAACATCCTCCAAACTCTATTCAGATGATGTCCTCAGCCAGGTTGCCAGCCGGGAAAGGACTGAGGAGGTCAAAGCTGATGCCGTCGTCGGAGTCCAGACTTTTTAAAAGCTAATAGGAAAATATATTTGAGTATCTAACTTGGCGTAGCGGCTCATGCAGCTATAAAAACCTTTTGCAGTACATATGCCGCCAGCCTCAGGCACAACAGTAAACTAAGGGAGGACGTAGGTAGGTACACGCAAGCCAAACCAAATTCTTATCTTATGCCGACAATTTGATCGAACCCCCCAATAAACCCGTGCTATTGCCGCAGCGGCCTACATGAAACTTCCTGCGCCACTCCGATTGGTTACCTGCATCGGGAGATATGCAACCGGCTTTCGCGAGGGATATCGTAAGCGGATCCCAGACCCGCCTAGATGCAGTAAAGTCTCAAAAGGTCACATTCTTGGCCTTTCATATAGATCGTGAATTGCCACTTAGATGGTAGATACCTCAAATCATGTCATTCGTACCAGAAGCTCTTGCGGGCTCAGCTGAGATTAATGACAAGTATATGGACAAATATGAGATTGTCTGTGATATGGGTGAAGGTTTCGGTAAGTGGAAGATGGGCCCTGACGAGCAAATCATGCCACTGATTGATATTGCAAATATTGCGTGCGGATTCCACGCGGGAGATTACAACATCATGGCCAAGATGGTAACACTGGCCAAGAAATACAATGTGAAAGTTGGGTCCCATCCTGGGTTGCCTGACCTTCTAGGCTTTGGCAGAAGACGCTTTGCTATTCCACCCGAGGAGATTTACAATCTAGTCATGTACCAAACTGGAGCCTTGAAAGCATTTCTAGATTCTGAAGGATTGCCTTTGAATCATATTAAGCCTCACGGAGAGCTCTACTTTTACGTGGAAAGAGACGAAGAGGTTATGAGGGCAGTTCTGAGGGCAGCTAAGGTGTTCGATGTTCCTGTTGTTGGAGCCAAGAACGCTCATTACGAGAAGATTGCGAAAGAGATGGGCGTCGATCTGATCCAGGAGCTCTACCTCGACATCGACTGGGACAAAGAAGGGAAGCTAGTTCCTGTTGCTAGCTCGAGGTCAAAAAACCCTCAGATCATCTATGATGACGTTCTTGCTGTTGGAATGACTGACGAGATAACCACGGTTTCCGGAGAAACAATTAAGTTCAACTTTGAGAAATCACCATTTATGCTTTGTCTGCATTCAGACATGCCTACTGCTCTAGGAAACATTCAAGAGGCTAGAAAGGCAGTTGACATTCTTAACACCAAGAAAGGTTTTCCATTGAAGCCATCCTATTTATAAATATAATGCAGACAGTCAACTTTTGACAGTTCATGATCCTATAGTATAAAGCAATTACACGCTACTTTGAAAAGCTTCCGTTCTTCTTGAGATACTGTTGAGCAGCGTCGGCAATGGACTTGTCTAAAGTAATGAATTCATAGCCACCAACGGATTCTACGACATTCGCGATATCGTACCCAATGATTGCAGGGTGTTCCTTGTCTGGAGCTCCGACTGTAAATTTCTGATCTGGGAAGTGCTTGTTGAGCGTATTGAGAATGCTTTGTCCGGTAAACTGACCAGCGACAATGAACAATCTCGTTCCAAAAGTCTCTTTTTTCTCGAATGCAAACAAATGGAATTTGGCAACATCTCTAATGTCGATACCTAATCCAAATGGATCGGTGACATATTCAGTGGTTGGCGGAATCTTAATCACTTGATTGATGATCTCATTAGAGGTGTTCAAGGTTTTTCCGACGGATTCTTCGAAGACCTGAGGGCCAAAGATGTATGGTGGGCACACGGTAGTCAACTGGAAATTTGGTTTCTCATTTTTTACGAAGTCCCATGCCGCTCTCTCAGCATACGTCTTGGAGGCGCAGTAAGCCTCAGGCTCGTTGCTGATCTCCTCCCGCTTTATTGGGTTCCAGTCCTTGTTGGTGTACTTAACAAACTCTTTTGTGTTTCTCAGTATAGATGCAAAAGATGAAGTAACAACCACGTTGGTGACCTGTGGACCATACTCTTTGATGGACTTTAGAACATTTTCCGTTCCTTGGACAGCCGGCTTCAAGTAAGCGTCCTCCAGTGGCTTGTCCAAACCAAACGAGAATGGAGAGGCCGTGTGCAGAACAACTTTAATCTCTGGGTGCTTCTGCAAAGCCTCATCAAAAGCATTATCAGCAGCAATATCCGCCACGATTTCATAGCTGAGCTTACCATTTGGGTACTTGGCTTGAAATTGCTTGAGCAGAGGCTTGTACTTGGCTTCTGATCTCGCAGTTCCAACGACTGGATACCCCTTCTCCAAAAGGAGGTCGACAAGATGCAAAGCTAGAAAGCCAGTGGCACCGGTAACAAGAACTGACATTTAGACTTGACCTTTTGATTGAGTGTAATTTATAACAGAGAAATCTCGATTGAAAAATACAACGTAGCAAGCAACTTATATATAGATGAAAGGTGACAGAATCTGTTTACTAAAATCCGGCAGGGTTCTTATGCAGTTCCGGCTTCAGTTGGAAATCGCTGGAATTTTTGCCACCTGATGAATGCTTGCTGCAACTCAGCCGGATTTATTAGGACTTAAGCAAGAACAAGCTATTAGTGGTTGAAATAAAAAGAAACAAACTTTTCTTCGAGCCGCAGAGCTCTCGAACTACCAAAATTTATCCGTGATATGAAAGGGAGTTTACTACAAGCCAATCGAGCTATAAGATCTTACAGGAGTACAGTAGCTTATGATGTGTCTCTTTGCAGAAATTCATGTGCCAATTCCCGTTAGTTATTCTGTTTTACCTTGGTTCCAATTACGTTTGATGGAATCTCCGGCTTTTGGATCTAAAATAATCATGCGGCTCATAAATGCTTACTAACCGGAAACATCAAAAAAATTTCATACGTGAATCCGTGCCGACCGATCTCACGAAAAAGGCTCAACTAAATAGTAAGCGCATCGGGTGTCCTCGAATGAAGAAATAATTCAGTTCGCGAACACTTTTGGGATGGAGGAGTTGCTCTTTCGATTTCTTAGGCAACCGTGCTTCCTTGGCCAATTACTACTCAGTATGAGCTGGATACACCTGATTTAAATGATCGCATTGGCAATGTAAATTCGGGCTGTGAAGCATTACGTCAAAGTTCATCTTGCTGCAGTCATAATAAGCAGAATCATGATTCAACGGTCAATTGACGCTCTCCCTGTAATATCAGCTATTTTTTTCTGCAGATCAATCCTACTGAAATGATGGACTTCGAGTAATCTGTTTCATATCACAACTGATTTCTTTCAGGACAGATAGCATCAGCTGGACCAAAATCGCAATTCAGATACAATAGTCTAGCTCGCCATACCATTACAAACAATATCTAAATGTAGGGGCTTTGTCACCCATCTCAGCAAGTTCCTCCAGCGAATATTTGCTGATATCCTCTTCCGAGATCTGATCTCTCTTTCTATTCTCTCCGTTGAGATAGTAGTAGTTGCACATACATGGGATCATGGCACCCAAAACGGTACACCCAACAGAAAAACCGAAACCAAGTGGATAGTATGGAGCTTCGCTCTCCAAGTAGATATTGGATCCAATACCTCCGCCACCAATGGAACCTAGGAGCATCATAAAACCAATAGCAGAGGCTCGCTTGGTAGGATTTGGAATGTTCAGGGCCAGCCATGCTCCAATACCGGGAGCTTGAGCGTTATAACCAGATGCTGCAAGGAAGATGGCAAAGTACGACACACCCGGAATATGTGGGTGGTGCACAGTAATCCACAAAATTATAATACCAATCAGTCCAACTGTGTAACAGATCATAATCGGGCGCGCTCTTTGTTGGTGTTTGTCCGCCCAAATAGCCATTCCAACAGTCATGATGGTGGCAGCAATATATGGAGGAGTAGTCAGAGCCTGAGCCCTTATAGCAGAGTAACCAAGATTTTTCACCATAGTTGGAAGCGTGTACGATAACGAATATGTTGGCACAGAACCACCAAACCAAAACATCAGCATAATAAAGTAAACTTGAGGGTCTTTAAGGGCTTTCAGGGCCTCTTTCATCTCAAACCTCTGGTTCGTACCGGCTGGGCCATTTGCATATTTTTGTCTTAGATAGAGATAATCCAATTCTTTATCGTTGAAAAATCTGACTCTACCTTCACCTGGAAAGTTTGGAAGAAGCAAATATCCACAGGCAGCAACACCGATGGTAGCAGCACCTTCAATCAAGAACAAGTATCTCCATGCTCTCCAGCCGTGAACGTGATCTAGGTTTCCAATTCCATAGGCCAAGACACCACCGAAGGCTCCAGCCAACGTGTTCGCACCGTAGAAGATACCCATTCTAGTCTGTAGTTCCGGCCTGGTGTACCAGCAACTAAGAATGAAGTATGAACCTGGATAGATAACACTCTCAGCTGCGCCCAAACAAAGCCGAACACCAATGTACTGATGCCAGGTTTTGACAAAGGCCGTCGATAACCCAACACATCCCCAGATGATCATCAACGAAGGAACCCAGAGTCGAGGTCCAACTTTCTTTAGTGCCATATTAGAAAACGGCTCAAATAAGCCATACGTGAAGAATAAGCAAGTCAAAGCCAAGTTAAATTGCTCACCACTCATTCCAGTGTCCTCAAGGAAACCGAAAAGCTTCGCATTAGCAGCGTTGGATTTATCCAAAGTACACCATAAGTAGCACATAGAGAGGTATGGAAGGAGCCTTAGATCAATCTTTCGGATCATTTTCTGCTTTGCAGAGGCATCGTTGTTGTAGTATTCGTCAAGCTCAACGAAAGCCTCGTAGTTATGTTTTGAATCTGGATCAGTATTCTCTGAAAGAGAAGTTGCAGTGACTTGCAACGGGGACTCTTTTTCTGCAACTCCCGACATCTTCTGATCGGATATGAGTTGCAACTATTCGGTATGTTGGCCTTTAATAGGTATTCATATGTTCGGAAGTGCTTATCAAAAAGCCTTATCAATCGGTGTCGGAGAATCTCTCATCTCGAGGAGGTCGAAAAAAAAATCGGCAACGAACGCCGAAATCCCGATAAGGAAATCGAGTGCTTATCTTATCAAATATACTAGTTATAATGATTTATTTAGTGGTAAAGGTATTCGTCCAACATCTCGTCGTCAGATTCCTCCTTGGCTGGGATAGGCTTGTTGGCCAAAGGTGTCAGTCGGAATCCATGACGACGGTGGTTGTCAATAGGATAATCTAAAGTTTGCGAGTGGCATGTAATTCTCTGGTCCCAGACCACAACGGTTCCTTTTTCGTATCTGACTCTGCAGGCAAAGTCCTGCCCTCGGATGATGTGGTTAAATAACAACCCAAGCAACGCATCACTCTCCTCCTTCTGCATTCCTACAATTTTTTCAGTGTAGACTGGAGTAATGTAGAGAGCTTTTCTCTTGGTAACTGGATGGATCACAACAACAGGGTGCTCAGTTCTTAAGGTTGATCGCCGTTGAATAGCGTTATTGCCGTTGTTGTTGACTTCAGCATTGGAGACTGCGATATTGCAATGGACAGCCTTCAATCCCTCCAATCTCTTGCGGAATTTTGGAGAAAGTCTCTCATAGGCCATGTATCCGCTCGAAAATATCGTATCTCCACCGGCAGTAGATGGACATTCCAACATACAGATAAAAGTGGTTCCGGGAGTTTGTGGCTCTGCAGACTGATCTGAGTGAAACTGGATAGGACTACGTCCTTTCCATGACTTTCTCACTCTCAAGTCGTCCTTGTGGTCATAAATGATCATGAATTCAGGCGGCCCGTTGGCTGGATGTGGAGCCCAACCGTGAATGTGTAGTGGGCCAAAGTGTTTGACAATGCTTCTCTGCTTGTCGAATCCAATATCGGCAAAGTCCTGTTCACGGAATACAACGACACCTCTCTGTGCGGCTAGGAGAGCCAACTCATCAAGTCCAGCTGGACTGAGCTGAGAAATCTGAGCGCCATACACCTCGGTTCCAATAGACGGTGCGATCTCAATGACCTTGGTAGCATCTTTGAAGAGGTGTGGAAACTCAGGATTAGCTCTGAAACCAGGATCATCATGGACAAATTCACCAATCTCCTCAACCTTCTCGAGAGGGTCGTAGAATGCTATTCGTTAGTGCGAATGATATTGATGACTTACGCAAATAATCGGGGTATAATGCCTCTCCGTCCTTATTGACGGGTCTCTTGGCTATGATGTTTTCCACAGAACCGATAGTCATGGTTCTTGATGATATTAAACAGTACCTTAGATCTTTATATCTTAGGAGCCTTGAGCTATATGAACTACAACTTTTTCGGCGCAGACTCCGAATGCTCCCAAATCGCCGTATTCGGCCATTCTCCGACTGAGGCCGAAATTTTTGGATAAGACATTGTATGTCGGAATCACTCCGAAGATATTTTTGTTGTACTATAGAGAATTTTCGTATTCTAGGATAGTAATTATAGCCTCGGATTTGGCAAGGGCTTTCAGTTGGTGCTCCGTAGCGGGAACTAAAGGTCCACGAACAGCTGGTCCATAGCCGTACATCTTGTTTAAAAGAGCTTTCATACCTGGAATGTTGGCTTTAGAAGCTGCAGCATCAGCTTTGGAAATGATCAAATGGAGCTTATTAATCTGCTCCAAGTTTTCGGCGGTTAATGGCTCTTGGCAAAGAAGCCAAAGTTTCTGGCACGACTTAGGTGCGAAGTTGGCGACTCCAGTAATTGCCCCACCAGATCCGACAACAATGCCTGGAAGAAGGAAGTCTATAAATCCACATAGGGTCAAGAACGATTTACCAGTAGTTCTAGTCTCAAAATTTTTGGTTGTTTGAGCAATTCTCCCAAGCTTTGCCACTGACGCGCATGTGAGTTTAGCTCCAACGATGTTGGTGGAAGCTTTAGCTAGCTCCTCGATGAGATCGCTGGACATATCAATTCCGCCGGAAACTGCTGGGAAGTTGTAGATCAAGACCGGTAGAGGAGATTCTTTTGCGAGACGAAGATAGTAGTCCTTTAAATTCTCGTCCTTGAATCCTCCACCGTAGTATCCAGGGGCTATGACAAGGAGGCTATCAGCATCAGCCATAGCGGCATCTGTGGCAAATTCGATAGCTTGTCTGGTTGACAGACCACCTGCACCAGCCATAATAGCCATTTCTGTCAATCCCTCCTCATCTAATGCTCTCCGAGCCGTTTTTATGAGCTTGGTCCGTTCGTCTCTTTCAAGGTGAATGGCTTCTCCCATAGATCCAGAAATAACAGGCATGATTCCATGTTTGGCAATGTCTTAGGTTAGTCGAGTCATCATTAGTACGTACTCTTGATGTGTTTACCGTACGCTTCGTAGTTAATCTCTTCCTTCTCATCAAAGAAACATGGCACTGGGGCGAAAATTCCCTCCTTGAGCTCTTTCATGATGATAGTCAAACATCCCCGGAATCTGGCTATACTAATATATTGTCGGACCGTAAGCCGACACCTGCAATTCTTATCTTATCGGAATTGCCGAAAATAAATTAGCTACAAAATGAGCATCCAACGAAAAAGAGTCTGACAAATGGCCAACTCACTGGACTACGGACCCAGAGATCTGGTTGGCTACGGTCCACAACCTCCAAACCCAGAATGGCCTTACGGGGCTAAGATTGCAATTCAATTTGTTATCAACTACGAGGAAGGTAGCGAAGTCACCCCAGTGAATGGTGACAACGTTACGGAAGTGCTCGCAAGTGAACTTGGACCTGGTGTGGAACCTAATGTTGGTGGGTCTAGAGATGTCAATATGGAGTCCCTCTACGAGTACGGGAGCAGAGCTGGAATTTGGAGAATATTGAGATTATTCGAGGAGTATAATATCAAGGCTACCAGCTTTGCGGTCGGACAAGCCTTGAACAAAAACCCTGAAGTTGGCAGAGCTTTGGAGGCTGGTGGCCATGAAGTTGGATCCCATGGATGGAGATGGGTGGATAGGTCTGCTTGGACAGTGGAGGAAGAGAAGGAGAACATAAAAAAATGTGTTGAAGCCATCAAGGCTAACACTCCATCAGGAAGACCACCAAGAGGATGGTACTATGGGATGATTCATAGCAAGGCTTCGGAGCGTTCAAGAACTTTACTTGCACGGACGTTCAGGGAGCTTGGACTGCCTCTTCTTTGGTATTCAGATGCCTACTCCGACGATTTGCCATATTGGATTCCTTATCCTGGTGGAGAGAAAGAAGAGGGATTGCTTATTATTCCATACACTATGGATACCAATGATTACAGGAACGCCGGATATCAAGCTTACATAACTGCAAACCAGTTTAGCGAGTATTTGATAACATCATTTGACGAGCTTTACCGAGAAGGGGAACAAGGTCATCCTAAGATGCTAAGTATCGGCTTGCACTCTCGTATTGTTGGCCGCCCAGGTAGAATTGCTGGATTGAGGAAGTTTATTGAATATGTTAATTCGAAAGAAGGCGTCTGGATTGCAACCAGAGAGGAAATTGCCAAGCATTGGATGGAAAAGTTTCCGTACGAGCCAGTATCATGATTTATTAGTGAGAAATAAACCCAAGTCAAATCCGTCATCTAGCGGGATCGGGAATAGATCTTTGAAGTAATTGTCATTATTGTGGTCTTCAATTTGACTAATAGACTCGTATACTTCATGCACAAGTTTACCCAGATGGTAAGCCGGATGCCAAGTACATTTCTCTAGTTGACCAAATATATCAAGACCAACTAGAAGAAGCTTGTTAAGGGGTGACGACTCTGCTGGCGGCATTGTGGCTTTCTCCAGTCTCGTGGGAATCTTGCAAAATAAATAATCATCTATAGCTCCCCGACTATAAAGAATGCACAACAAAACAATAGCAAAAGCATGTGTCATCCAATAGGAGTCGATGGCATACTTGAATCTCGAAATCAACTCTGTGTTGATAATCAGAGAATTCCACTTTTCGGAGGTAGAGGGTAGATACCCAGTTAGTTGGTTGTCATTCTCATCAACGAAAAAGCAAGTAAGCATCTCCACTGCAGCTTCTACGCTCCGTTTAAGAGAGGCCAACACTAAATGCTCATTTTGATCTTTTATTTCGGTACCAGAAAACAGATCCGAAAGTGGTAGCGTATTCAAAGTTAGCCGATACCATCTCATCGAAGTGAATGGAATCTCTGTCAACGATAATTCTCTCTCATGCTTGGTGTGAAGATCATGGCTCCATTTAAATTTCCAGTCATCTAGAAAGAAATTGATGTACTTGATGGAATCCGTATCATAATTATCAATTTCTTTGCTTCGCAAAAACACCTTGTTCAAAGCCAGGGTTAGCTCGCAAAGTCCGAGTAGTCTGTAATCGTATGGCTCACTCCGAGGGTCTGAGCAAAAATTTCTAGCGATCGGAACTAATGGAACTGGGTCAATAGACGCTGGCAGTCGTGTCGAAAGCATGGTCTGATAATCTAAGGATAAAAGATTCAAGACGATCCTTAGTATTCTGAATTCTTCCAAAGTTGGTTCTTTTCCATTTGAGAATGCGTTAATGATCTTGCCTTCAAGATCCATAAATTTTGCCCACCTAATAGCCAATCCGATGATATTCCATACCGACGATTCGTTATACCTGTTTGCCTCGTTCGGTTTAAAATTCAGAGGCATCCAATGTGCATAGATTTGAAGTGCTTCAAGCAGCTCCAGTGTTATATGTCCTGTTTTGGCGTATAGTATCACACGTGTCAAAGAAAAATCAAGCAAAACTGCAATGTCCTCGTACTTAGAATGCGGGATATCGGGATGGTCAGACCAATAGCGAGCCGCAACAGAACAAATGGTTAGGAATAAATGGGTTGACTTTTGACGAAGTCTCCCTGCATCCGAATACAAACTCTTGGTGAGAAGTGGAGCCATGCAATGTAATTTGTCAAAATATAGGTCAACCAGGGCTTGTGCATCGGACGAGGAAATCAGTCCTAATGTCACTGGGTCACAACACCAGTAATCTTCCTTCTGTAGTTGGTGTAAGAGATGCAATGGTGAGCGGATCATCTGCGGCGGACTCCTCTGGTCGTCGACCGACTGATCTATAGCGCTTTGGACCGTAATCATGGGTGCACTTTGGAAAGAAATGGTTTGTATAGCAACTTTTTGTCTTTTCGCATGTGGGGATCCCATAGTTGATTCGCTAGCATTGCTGTCTCTGCCATCGTGATCTGCAAGGGATCGGTCTAATTTTGGTCTGGAGTTAGAGCAGATTGATGTAACTTACCGTTCAACTAATAATTGCATTTGAGACTCCAAAGAGGTAATTTTCTGGCTCATCGCTGAAATACTGGTGTTAGGCTCATTCTGACTTAACTTACCTTCGAGAAACGTCTACCATAAATTCACTGAACTCCTCCGATCGCTCTCCGTCCAATCTGAGCTTTCCGTTCATTGAGGTATAATCGCAAGAGCGGCCAGCTGCGCTGCATCTAAAGCAAGGTTGCAAACCATCGCACCGCTGCTTTCGTGAATGGCATGTGTCGCAGGCTTTCCTGACACCTCTACCACGCTTGGCAGCGGCCCTCAAATCTTCATTATTCATAGAGGTTTTATTTAAATTTGCGATAACGCTTTAAATTTCATGCAAATTCAGTACTATACTACAAGCCGGCAATGAAAGCCCTAAATCAGTCAATCTGATTCTTGACCCTCGCAGGTGGTCTATGTATGGTTACTTTCACAAACAGTGCAAGTTATCATTCGCTACCTGGCATCTGAAGGAAAAGGATATTCAAGATTAGAGCGAGCTCATCTGCGTTCAGTGGAAGTCAATGCAACATCTTTCAATACTGTACTATTTCCTTGCAATCTGTATAGTGGTAATCAGTGTTGGCCGTTCCATTGATTCCGTTTGGATGATTTCTCGGGCCTTGATGAGCAATCTCAGTTTATAACATAGATGATATGAAACATCTGGAAATGGCATTCCTAAAGTGTTGGTGTTGGTCGATGACAAGCACCCTTAGATAAAGGATTACTTGGGCTTACCACATATATCAGCACCGAAAGATCAGTAGAACCTACGAAGATCAGCAAGGATACCAAATCAACAATCTGGTTCTACTTCATTGTACGACCACTGACTTCCATCCGACCGTTGGTATACCAGTGCATCAGCTTAGATCTATTTCTTCCCATGTTCAATGGTCACAGTTAGTATTCAAGCTAAAGAAGGCAGAATAAAATAATATTATCATGATAGTATCGGAAATTGTAGAAGTATTGTGGTACTTTATAGTTGTATGAGCTAAGCAAGAGAAACGCAGATGATGAGAAGCTCTCTAAAGATTGTCCAGTTGGGACCAGTATAGGAGACTCCATCTCAAATCTTTGACTGCTGCACAACGTTGCACAAAGAGTCCGAAAAATAGTTGCAACTCGCTGGGCAAGAACGCAGAGACGGAGCATCTTCACTCTTTCTATTACAGCCCTCAATAACCTTGAAGGCTCTTTGTTCATAGTCGTGGTCACAATAGTCTCACGAATTCTGTCAATGCGCTAAGAATTGAACCGGATAGTCAGGCAGCTGCCATGAGTCGGCCGCTCAAGGTTCCTCCACGAGCTCCATCTACGAATGCTGCAGATAGATTATACGCGACTAATTCGATCAATCCTTATAAGTAAACTCTACTTGCCTTGCAAGGATTTATATCTCTACAGTGCTCTGATGGGGTCATGACTCTGGAAGGATCTCCCCTGAGTTTACGCACAGTTTTTAAATCAAAATCAAAATCTTCGCGACAGAAATTGTGTCGCGGGCGGAGGAGCTCAGCAGAGATAGCAATCGTGTGCGAATTTGCCTCAACTTCGGAGGATTCAATAAAGAGGAACGATTGGATTAGATGGACATAAAAGGAGAAAGGAAGATGATGGAGCAGATGAAATGCTGTTCAATCTAAAGTGCGGTCAGCATAATATCTTTATGTCATGAGATCGAAAATCAAATAAGGAAACAATTTAAACTGCAACGAGACCAGCTGTCTACAAGCTACACTTATCGATCTATCTTGAAAGCATCACAATTAATCATCAGATAGTTCAAGCGATCACTCGCATGATATATATATACACTATCTTAGTTTTTATTCAATGTTTAAAGATAAAGGTGAGGTAGCTTCCTGACACAATATAGCTCCTCAAGATACTTAACTTCTTCAGGGGTCAAGTTGATGCTGACCGCTGCTACAGCGTCATCGACTCTCTCTGGCTTCGAGATCCCGATAATTGGACACTGTCCCTTTGCAATGACCCACGCAGTGCTGATAGTTGCAATTGGAACTTTGTGCTTCTTAGCTAGTTCCTCCACACGAGAGATAATAGTCTTGTCACCCTCAGTCAGCGCGGAAAGACCAAGAAAACCGGCACTGAACGGATTACTGGAGCGTTCCGTACTGTTGTACGCCTTATCCAACGGTCTGGCAAGAATACCACCAGCCAATGGTGACCAAGGAATCAGTCCAACCCCAGTTTCCTTGCAATACGCAATCAATTCCTCCTCTTCTTCACGGTAGAGCAATGAGTAGTAACTCTGCATCGAGATAAACTTGCACCAACCTTTCTTCTCGGCCAGACTTTGCATCTGGACAAACTGGTAGGCACGCATCGTAGACGCACCGATGTACCGCACTTTACCACTTTTCACCACATCGTGCAGAGCCTCCATAGTCTCTTCAATTGGAGTATTTCTATCAAAGCGGTGGATCTGTAGGAGATCAATGTAGGTACCGAGCCTTCTACATGAATCCTCAACAGAGTCAAGGATATTCTTTCTCGACAGTCCGTAGCGATTGATGTATTCGTGGCCCTCAAGACTTCCCGGATTGAACATGTTGATTTCCATATTTTCTTCGTCACTTGAGAAGAAGCATTTGGAGAGAATGACTATGGAATCTCTCTTAATACTGTATTTCTTGAGAAACTTGCCAATCAGCACCTCAGAGAGACCATTTGAGTAGTTGCAGGCCGTATCGAAAGTGCGAATACCAGAGTCGTAAGCCTTCTTCATGATAGTCATAACCTCGTCTTCGTTTTCAACCACGAGGCCCAACCACTTCTTGGAGCCAAATGACATACAGCCTAGCACCACCTTTGAAATCTGGAGACCAGAATTTCCTAATCTCGTGTACAATTCTTGAGGGACTTTGTCCCATGTAAACATCTCAGCCGACATGATTAATTAAGATATAATCGAAGTCTGTGGCCTTTTATAGCTTGGTAGTCGAAACCTGCATAAATTTTACACAGTATTCACCGGCCATAACACGGATTCTGCACGCGAAAGCCGTCAACTTAGTAATCCGGATTTCATAGTCGAGTCCGTATATTTTAAGATAATCTAGATTACAAGTATATAGGCAATCTCTACTTCTCTTATCCGTTGACGACAAGCATCCGAATAGAAATGAAAGCCGGATTCTTTCGCGCTCTTAGAAGCTTTAGAACCTGTACAAACAATAATAAATAATCTCAGTCAAAGGAGACGGAGAGTAAAGAGCGCCCCAATTTTTTGTGCACTATGCTGGACTACTAAAGTATGCTCATTATATCATATATTATAAAGCCCCCCTCGAAAAGTTAGGTGGTTCATCGTTCAGACAAATGCGTCATATTCAAGCTTTCAGCTCCAGCTGTGTCAGTCCAAAAAAATAGTACACCTGATTTTGATTTTGAGGGTCTTTTTAGATCTCATGAACAACAAAAGGTAATACCATTAGTTCTTTAACTTATAATGAGCCGAGGAGATTTGGGGAGCAGAGTTGAAGGATTTTTAAACCAAAACTTGGTGACCATATCGAGCTTTATTTGCAGAGAAGGATGGTAAAGCGTAGAGATAAAAGCAAAAGGCGTATGAATACAATAAGAAACAATTTGATTATTACGAGAACCGGAACGTGTCGGGTGGATGGATGACCAAGAGGGTACCGAGAGAATAATTAGTAAGAGGGCATCAAAGAAACTACAACTAAGCAGCTTTGCTCGTGGCTCAAATACGATTTTTAAAATTCTTCGATATTTCAAGTGTCAATGTAGACTTGAGTCATAGATGATTGTGCGAATAAAGATTCTAAGAATTTTAGCCAAAAGGAATTGTGGGGTATCGGGTAAACATAATTAGGCCCATGCACCCGAAAAATTCTTATCGGCAATCGCGACTTTTCCTAACGGACCCCCTATTCGGATATGTGTCTTATCAGCTTATCTTTTTAATTACGAATGCGGAATTTGGTGATCAGATATTCGAACTTCCCGATACGGAATTTCCAGCAAGACATATATTAGAGCACCGCGACTGATATCCCATACAAAATTGAGTCTTCTTGCGATGTCTGAAGCAGTTGAAAGAATTGCAGAAGAAGAATGGGTTCCCGGAACCGTTCATCTTGTGGATGTCAACAAAGAACTCAATGTCGAGCACAACGGAAATTCTGATATTGTGCTGATTCCACAGCCCACCAAGGACCCGAATGACCCACTGAAATGGTCTCGCCGCAAAAAAGAAGCGCAATTTGCAATTCTCTGGATGTGGTCCTTTCTCACATCGGCTGCCACTAATTGGACAGGCCCTGCCTGGACAGATTGGGTGACAGTCTTCAACACTACCTACTCAATTCTGAACGACACCTCCGCTGTGGGATGGTTATTCCTGGGTGTTGGCTGTGTTTTCCTGCAACCGATTGCCATGAAAATCGGCAGACGATTTATTTATCTGTTCGCCACTCTATGTCAGCTTTTAGGAAATGTTGTGGGTGGAAGAGCAGCTAATGTCAATTTCTTGTATGGGGCCAACATTATGACGTGCTTAGCGGGTGCTCCCTGTGACTCGCTCGTGCAAATTTCCACTACCGATGTGTTTTTCCAGCACGAAAGAGCGAACAGGATATCTTCCTTAACGTTCGCTCTATATTCTGGATCCTTTCTCGGACCGATTGCTGCCGGCTATATTGTTGAATCTCAAGGTTGGAGATGGTGTTACTGGTATCTTGTGATCTTCTTTGGTGCCCTTTTGGCAGTTCAGATATTTTTCATGGAAGACAGTACTTTTGTGAGACACGATTTGAGAAGAGAAGAAAAAGCGGTTATTGAGCAGATCGTGAGTCGGGATTCGAAGATAAACCACAAGGTTGACATTGAGGAGGAAAGCACCGAAGTTCTTCCGAAGAAGAGAACTTACCTTCAAAAATTGAGTGTCTGGGAAACCGAATACAACGACAAGCGTCCAATCTGGGTGATTTTCACACGTCCACTGATGACTGCTGCTTTTCCAGCAATTACCTGGGGTGGATTTGTTTATGGTGTTCAAGTGATGTGGCTCTCCTTGATTGCAACCACTCAGTCAGAGTTTTTTGCTGTCGAGCCGTATAACTTCGGTACAGCAGCTGTCGGAGATACCAACTTTTCCTCTTTAATTGGCTGTTTCTTTGGCACGTTCTGGGGAGGCATACTTTCAGATAAGTTTGTCGCGTGGATGGCAAGAAGAAATAACGGTGTTCTAGAGCCTGAGTACCGGCTTTGGTTCGTTCTTCTTCCTGGTGCAATCAATTCTGCCGGTTTGCTGATGTACGGTCTTGGATTGAATTCAGGAATTCATTGGATTTTGCCAGGTGGTTTCGGAATGGCCTTCATTGGATTTGGAATTGGATCTGGCGGTGCCTTGATTTTAACCTATGCACTAGATTGCTATCCGGAAATGCAAAGCGAATCTTTGGTTTTCATCTTATTTTTGAGAAATATGATTGGAATGGGTTTCACTTTTGCTATTCAGCCGTGGCTAGATGCCTGCGGAGTTGTGACTACAACTTGGCTGATGTTCATGCTGTCGGTCGTGTTTAATTTCAGTTGCTTGTTCTTCATCAAGTGGGGGAAGTACTTTAGACGGATGACCAAGACTATGTACGTTAAGTATTGCGATCCAAACACAGTTTTCTAGATCTAGTTGCAGATGAACGACCGCATTAAACACTTATGTTTCCGAGGACATCGTCTAAATATGCCATCTAAACACAAATCTACCACCCCGTGCATGGCACTTATAGAATCTCGGCCGCATAATGTGGGGGGCTACCGCATTTTGCAGTTTTAGCCGTATGCACCAACGAAGTGGGACCATGTGAGATTAACATTTTACTAGATAAGCGCACTACCCCACACGAAAATATATTTAAAACAATAAAACCTATTGTTCTTGTCGTATATTTGTGCTTTCTGTGTCGATCTTATATAAAAGCTACCTACCACACTCGTCGAAAACCAGAATTTATTTATGTCTACTGTGGTTACAACTGATTTCAGAGAAGTTGAAACAGAGGTTCTCCACGACGAAGGCCTAAAACAGGCTGCTGTTACTCAGGAAGCCGACAAGCAGGTTTCAAAATGGCGAACGGCTAGAAAGTATCCATATGCTATTTTTTCGTGCTTTGCAATCATATGGACCTTTATTTCGATCTCATTCGAAAACCAGGCTGCAGGAATTGTCATTTCTATCCCAGAGTTCAGAAGAGATTTTGGTCATCCCTATTTGACTAGCACGGGGGAAACTGATTACGTTATTGAAGCCAAATGGCAATCTGCCTTTAGTGGAGTACCTATCGCCGGTGGTGTTTTTGGACAGCATATAGCATCTCTCCTTGCGGAGAGATTCGGTAAGAAATGGGTTCTTATCTCATGTGTCGCCATTTCTGCTGCCTTTGTTGGAATTGAGTTCGCAGCCAAAGACGTTCAAACGTTTTTGGCAGGCAAAACCTTGAATGGAGTCGTTGTTGGAGCTATTCAAGCAGTTGGAATTGCTTACGTTGCGGAGGTTGCGCCTCTGAGTCTGCGCGGTATCATCACAGCTGTCTCTAATGTTTCTTTTTCCATCGGTCCTCTCATCTGCTTTTTGATCAACTACGGAATGTCTTCGCACGAGTCTGATTGGGCGTATAAGGCTATATTTGCTTCCCAATGGGGATTCATAGCTACATCTCTCCCGCTCCTACTGCTAATTCCAGAATCCCCATGGTTCCACGTCTTGAGGCAACAGCCGGAAAAGGCATCGAAGAGTTACCTCAAGCTTCTTGGAGATCCTATAGTTGCAGAGGAACAAGTACATGTCGCTATTGTCACTATTCAGGAAGCGAAGGAAAACGAAGAATCTTCGAGTTACATAGACTGTTTCAGGGGCAGGAATTTTGTGAGGACGGTAGTTTCCTGCATGCCTTGGGTTCTACAGGCAATGTCTGGACTCTTCTTCACAATAAGTTACACCACGTACTACTTCCAGCTTGCTGGCTACACTACTTCAATGTCCTTCCGTCTCACAGTCGGAGCACAGTGTTTGTCCATTGGTGGCAGCATTTTAGCATGGTTCGTTGTGGACAAATTTGGTAGACGGCCATTACTGTTTTGGGGCCTTGTTGCCGTCACAGTGAACGATTTTATTATCGCAGGAGCAGGGACCAGCACGAATCCAAGTGCTGTCACATGCGCTGTGGCATTCATGGTCTTATTTGGGTTTCCATACAATGTCGGTCTTGGCTGTGGCGCCTACACCATTGCTTCTGAAAATCCGACGAGTAGGCTCAGAAGCAAAACTATTGCCATTGCTCTTACATTGAATTCTCTTTTTGGAATGATGTGGTCGTTTGTGTTACCGTACATTTTCAATCCTGATAAGGCCAACCTGGGAGCCAAGACTATGTTTATTTTTGCAGCAATTTGTTTTTTGAGCCTTGTCTATGTCTACCTTTTCCAACCGGAGACGGCACATCGATCATTTGAGGAAATCGATGAGATGTATGCTAAAAGAGTTCCGCTAAGGAAGTTCAAGGAATACCAGACTGAAATGACGAAAATTGCGAAAACAGAGATGCCGGTTGGGCTTAGCGAAAAGTTTGAGATTAGCCACCAAGAGGAGACAGAAGTTTAACAGATATAACTTTCACAAAAATTATATTAGCAGTACAATAGGATAGAAATTACGCCATGTCCTGCAATTCGATTATTTAGTATTTAGCTAGCTTTCTATCCAAGCCATATTTTTAGCTGATTTCAGTCTCCTTATTTTTATCTTAGACAAAAGGAGTTCAATATTTATTAATTTAGGCACCGCCACGACAAGTGTGTCCTTCTATTGCCCTATGGAGTAGTAAATTAGATCCAACAGCGTATATTCATGTCAGCACCGCTAGAATTCCAATCATTGCCCTATTTCAAAAGTACGCTCTCGCGGCGGCCCCAATATATATCATCGCCATTACCTCGTGCTCGTCATCGATCATGAAGTCCACTGGTTGAGATATAATGACCTAGATACTAGCAGACGTTGAAAATTTGAAGACCGAAATTTTCAATTTGCGTATATAGTTCCTGACGATCTATATTCAGCTCCACGTGCGGCGGATACGATCAAATGATACTTCACTTGCGACTATTTTATAAACGCTTAGTGAATTATTTGACGTCGGAGTTGAGCTTTTAGCAAGTTTAAAGGCCATCTCCATGCGACGATCACCCTCGGCATGTAAGGTAAATTTCAAAGTTGATCAGCGATTTCCTTATGCTTCGATGAAGTGAAAGTTCAAAGATGATTGATTCCATATGGAGTTCATTGAAGCTATGTGCCTTGCTTCAAATCCTCAACGCCTAACGCCGTCTATACATTCCTTAGCCATGGTCTAAGTTCTCTCCGTAATTGAGACCATTCAGATCGCACAGGGCCACATATCTAAGTGCTTGCTAAATCATAATGAGTCTACGCGAATCTCGAAGGCGGCCTTTGAGATCCGCATCAAATAAGCTCAATCCGGCTACTCTTCTCTGTAACACATTGCTTTGGAGTGAATTGGTAGGCGTTCATCCTGATCGCACATCAGCTGTCGGTTGTCGAGTCTCGAACGCTTCTTCCGACTCCTTGTCCAACTGAGCATGTGAACGGTTTGACATGACGTTGGCAACAACTCTAGCCAATATTAGCTAGAACACAATTTGGTCTTAATTTCCGTATACAGATTTTGGCTCGGCTTGGCTTATTAATAAATTTAAACTCCGATTTATGATATTTTTGGTAGCAGCCTTCGGCAACACTAGCCAGGATAGATTTCGCTGTTTATTTCCGCATGTACAGATACTTCCTCGGCAAATATAAATAAAATCGAAGTCCGATGATCTGAGGGCCTTGGTTTGAGATCTAATTAAATACCGAAATGATATAAATAGGAAGGCTCTTGATACCACCAATCAATTAAAGTACTATGACCAAGACTGTCTATTTCGTTGCTGGAACTTCTAGAGGGATTGGCTTCGATGTTGCCACTCAGCTGAGTGACAATCCCAACAACTACGTCATTGCCTCTTACAGATCAGAGAAGACGGCGGTTGGACTACTTAAACTGGCCAACAAAGAGAATGTCGACACTGTTGTCCTAGACATTGGTAGCCAAGGTTCTATTGAAGCGCTTCCAGCACAAATCTCAAAGCTGACTAATGGCATTGACGTTGTCTTGATTAATCCAGGAGTTGGCTACGCCTTCTACCCCATCCTTAACTGCTCTAGAGAAGCTTATATTGGCCATTGGACAACCAATGCTCTAGGTCCAATTTTGCTGTACCAGGTGCTCCACCAGTTCATGCTGAGAAAGAACACCAGAAAGGTTTTCTTTACATCGAGTGTTGCGGGATCTATTCAGACATATATGTCTATACCAGCAAGTGCTTATGGTATGTCGAAGGCTGCTCTAAACTACTCGGTCAGAAAGCTAGCTGATGAATGCTATAAAGATGACTTTACCTTTGTAACTCTGCACCCAGGAACTGTGATGACGGACATGGTGAAGGAGGGTATTCAGAACTTTCCGGCAACTGGTGAAGTGGCCACTCAACTGAAAGCTATTGCCATCTCTACTTCAACTTGCGCCACTTAAATGATTGCTGTGATGGAGGCTTTGGACAAGCAGAGCAGCGGTAGATACATCGAAGTCGCCAGCCAACTTGACATTCCCTTTTGATCACAGTTTATGTAATTATCGAGATAGTTTTGGTGTAGAGGCCAAATAGTGGGATCCCAATCGTTTAGTAGACAAGGCTTGTAATATTATGATGTAGCTGATAGCATTTCTGTTGATAATTATTCAGAATCCTAACCCTTTTTCGTTTATCTCCTCTGAGTAAAAGGACACAATCCGGGGACCTATGGTTCTAGCAAATGATGCATATAACTGCATGCGCTGGTGAGAGGACGTGAGTGGCAGAATAGAAATCCTTAATATTCATTGAAACGTCCAGATATGGAGGCGGCAGAAAATACGAGACTTATGATGAGGGACACGAGTAATCATACATCACTACAAATGATGATGGGAAGGTTCTCTGTATGTATGGCTCTTCGAGATGCTTGACCTCTTCAGGAGCCGAGTGAGCGCTAACTGCTGCAGCGGCATCATCAACCCTTTTTGAGCTAAATAT